>CAJHNH020000091.1:824907-834907 GCA_905116865.2 Candidula unifasciata
CCGGTTAAAATGGAAACTAAGCTATTTACGAATTTATTTTTAGTTCATAACGGTTTTTGAATGCTCTTTTTGACCCAAGGAAATAAAAACCACTGATCATTTTTCGAGAAACTGTTAAAACATTCGAGCCAGTCATTTCAATCGACAAGGGACAAGTTTCACCACCATCGCTTCCGGTTTTACTTTTACTATTCTGTCCTAGTGATACGATAAATGTTATTCACGGCACACTCAAAATTAATCGACATAACCGACATG
The DNA here is from genome assembly GCA_905116865.2 of Candidula unifasciata. NCBI lineage: Eukaryota > Metazoa > Mollusca > Gastropoda > Stylommatophora > Geomitridae > Candidula > Candidula unifasciata. The sequence goes on from CAJHNH020000091.1 coordinate 825,166, forward strand.
GTTTCCCCCGCGGCCGACTCTATTTATACAGAAAGGCGTGGTTTCCCCAAATCCTGCCTTTTTATGCTCAGTAATGTCATTTTTTTTTTCTAAATACTGATCTTGTCTTTTGTCTTCTGCAGTCTCTGTTAAAACGAGTCGTTGGTACTTTGTGTTGTGGTTTACAGAGAGGTTAAGATATTTGCGCCTGAAGGCTTCACATAATTTCAGCAAAACCTTAACCATGCCTGTTAAGGGACAGTGTGTGTACTCTCTCTCTCTCTCTCTCTCTCTCTCTCTCTCTCTCTCTCTCTCTCTCTCTCTCTCTTCTCTCTCTCTCTCTCTCTCTCCCTCCCCCTCCCCTTTTTCTTTCCAAGGTGGGACCCCGAAACTTACATAGGGTTACTTTCCCTCTACACCATTCCGAATTCGTTTGCGTTATTTCGGTACATATGTTATTTTTAACCATAAATATAAGCACTATAATATTACCAGCAAACCATAAATATGGTAACAACTTCAGGTTTCCTAGAAGAACGGTTTTTTTATAGTGAGAACAAATACATTTCGTCCCCTTGCGGGATGAAATTTTCCGTTATTTAAAACCCCACCCTGGCTTTTGCCGGGGGGCCTATATATAGTTGGGCCACAATTGTGGCTATAACGACTGAAAGAGGTTTTTATTACCTCCCCACGGGTGATCCTCATCCGCATGGTGGCTCTTAGTGTGACCAGGTGTTTGTTGCTCTGTATGATGTCCTTGTGGGGTACAGCAAGCAAACAAGCAAGTAGTGAGAACAAAAACAAACCAAGAAAACCAACGATCATACAAGTTAGTTAGTCTTTCCTCTTGTGTCGAGTGCGGCACATAGGGCAGAGGTCGCGACTCTCCATGCACGGCGGTCCGTTGCAATCCGTTGTAGGTCTTGGATGTTTGAGTGGCCCATGAGCGAGCCTTCCCTGATGATAGTTCTACGTAGGGTTTCCCTTGGTCTTCCACGAGATCTTTTCCCCTGTGGTGTCCAAATGAGGGCTTGGTAAGGAAGTCTTGATTTATCCATTCTAAGGGCGTGGCCGACATAGTTCCAGCGGCGTTTTCGTATAAAATTAGACACATACTCTTGCCTGGATTCTTGCCTTATTTGTGTATTGGTTCGGAAATCTGACCATTCTTCTAAGGCATTTATTTTCAAAACTGTCTAATTTTGTGTCTAGAGTTTTCGTTGATTTCCAGCTCTCGCATCCATAGGTTAGTACTGGAATCACACAAGAATTGAAGATCTTGAGTTTTGTGTGTTTGCTAAGTGTCTTTGATTTCCAGATGTTAGACAGTTTATTGAAGGCACTAGATGCCAGTGCTATTCTAAATGATATTTCTGGTGCGATATCTCCTGTAGATGACATCTTGCTCCCTAGATAAGTGAAACTGTTGACTTTTTCAAGGCTGTTGTTGTTCAGCGTGATATCAACTGAACTGTTGGTAAGGTCTAGAATTTTTGTTTTTGCGGTGTTAATTTGGAGTCCATTTTGTTCTGAGAAATTCTGGAGTCGATTGATTTTTTCTTGGGCGTCTGTGTGTTCTGAACTCAGGAGTGCTATGTCGTCGGCGAAGTCTAGGTCTTCCAGAATTTTGTCAACCCATGTAATGCCTAAATTTGCGTTATTTATGCACTTGCGCATGACCCAGTCGATTGCTATACCAAAAAGCATCGGCGATAGGACACAGCCTTGCTTCACTCCTGTTTCCACCGGGAACCAGTCAGAATTGCCGGAATCAGTTCTTACACAGCATCGTGTTTCATTATAAAAAGATTTTATGATGTTGATATATTTGATGGGGAAACCATAGATGTTAAGCAATTTCCAGAGTGTTGGACGATGGATACTGTCGAAGGCTTTTTGAAAGTCGACAAAGTTGATCAATAATTTCGACTGGAATTCTGTAGAATCTTCAACAATTATTCTAAGAGTAAAGATGTGGTCTATGCATGACCGCTTGGATCTAAAACCGGCTTGTTCTTCCCTTAATCTTTAATCTATGGATTTTTTCAATCTTTCTAGTAGCATACTACAAAATAGTTTCCCTGGTATCGAAAGCAGGGTGATGCCTCTCCAGTTGTTACAATCGGATAAATCACCTTTTTTTAGGTAATTTGAAGATTACACCATCTTTCCATTGTTGTGGTGGGTATTCGTTTTGCCAGACTTCATCCATCAGCTGGAGCAAATGTTGCAGGGTGTTTTTATCCGCTGCTCTGAGCATTTCCCCTTGAGATGTTGTCCTTTCCGGTAGCTTTGTTTATTCTTAATTTTTTAATAGCTGTTTTAATCTCCTCTATTGTGAATGACTCGCTGGAGGCAACTAGTGTCGGTGTAATAATTTCTTCTTCTAAATTGGGAATGATGTCAGGATTTGGCCTATTTAATATTTCCTTGAAATGTTCTGCCCATCGCTTTGTTTGTTGGTCGTCGGATAGCAGTAGTTTACCCTGCTTGTCTTTAATGGGTGTATTTAGTGTAGGTGAGTGATTGCACAGTTGTTTCATAATATGGAATACGGCTTTGTTGTTTCCAATCTTGGCAGCTGTTTCAGCATCGGAGGCGAGGTCGTGTATGAAGTTCTGTTTGTCTTTCCTTGCATTTGATTTCACTTCTTTGTCTAGCGTGCTGTATTTTTCGTATGAAGATGTGTCTTTTTTGGATAAAAGTGTTAATTCATACAAGAAAAGTTTTAAATTTGGACAGTAATTATAAGCTAACTGTTGCATATTTTCTAGTGGCAAATATACTAACCGGAAAACTTAAGTTACTTATCTACAAAACCTAGAACATTCAAGACCAGCGCTAATATAAGAGGAAGTCTTGGTTTTTGCATTGCAATCTTCGCATACTTCATACATCTTTAATACACAAATCTCAATACGGGTAAAGAAGCACAATAAGAGGTTATTCATGAAAAGATTTTAAATATGACGGTTACAAGCAAAGTATAGAGGTTTATTAATAGGTTAAAAGAATTAGCTTTCATTAAACGATGCTTAAACAAAATCCAAAGCTCTTGACTTGCCAATCCTTTTACCCCTAAGTACTCCATATTCTAGTTTTCTATCCTTATGTTCATTTTGTACTGACCTAATGACATGTAAAATGGTGTGACCATCTCGGGGAAATCAGCCAGTCACAGCTATCACCATAAGACTATGTTTGTTTTCTTCCACAATGGGGCCAGGGAGCCCACAAGGGGTGGGCGGCTTATGCAGAAAAACGCATATCCCACACAGGGCCAACGGCTTCGTTCGGAAAAGCTTGTTCGGAGGAGTAACAGTCTTACTCTAGAACGAGATACTGCAGCTGGAAATTTAACATTAAGCCAGAGCAGAGTAGACCAGCCAAGGTATTGTTCTGATTACTCTGTAGCTTCTTCATCATGCTCCCCCCCCCCCCTGAAAAAACGTATTGGTGTTACCTTTCTTTTTAAAGTAAACAAGGCAGACCGTTAGAAGGACTATGCTGATTAGGCTACACATGGTCTTTACTAAATTGCCCAGGCTTTGTTATAAGGATAAGCAGAACTTGATCTCTAACCTGTACTGGTTTTGAAATTGATTGTTAAAACTTTTCTTAAAGCTTTTTGCAAGTCACACTTATCATTACAAGTCTTTTTAAAAATACAAAAGATATATATGTTGGTAATCTCCACATGGTGTCTTTAGAAGGGGTACCAGTACTCAACATAAATTTCTATTACAGTGGCAATGGGGAAAAATTATGCCTGTATAAGGTGTAGGGAACAATTTTGAACACGTTTGTTCCCCCCCCCCCCCCTTTTTCCGAATATTGGTAGATATTAAAAATGCCACCCTGATTCCAGCCGACAAGGACAACATAGGTCTTTTCCTTCTTCATTATTCCCCGGCTGTAAACTCTGGCAGAAAGTCTTGGTTGTTCGTCAATGTGGACTTTGTCTTTATGCCGGGCACTGAGTTTTACGTGTACATTTGTTTTGCTAGCTTATTTTTGTGCAGCTGGCTGTTCCTTGCCGCTCGGACAGATGCACTCCGACTTCGAAGGAAACCCCCAGTTGGTCGACTTCTGCTTGTTGGAGAGGCAGTTCTCCCACACACGGAGCATGGCAGGCTTTACACATGGACCTACTGGGCACTTGCCCGGGACCCACACACGGAGAATGGCAGGCTTCACGCATGGACCTACTGGGCACTTGCCCGGGACCCACACATGGAGCATGACAGGATTCACGCATGGACCTACTGGGCACTTGCCCGGGACCCACACACGGAGCATGGCAGGCTTCACGCATGGACCTACTGGGCACTTGCCCGGGACCCACACATGAAGCATGCCGGGCTTCACACATGGACCTACTGGGCACTTGCCCGGGACCCACACATGGAGCATGCCGGGCTTCACACATGGACCTACTGGGCACTTGCCCGGGACCCACACACGGAGCATGGCAGGCTTCACGCATGGACCTACTGGGCACTTGCCCGGGACCCACACATGGAGCATGCCGGACTTCACGCATGGACCTACTGGGCACTTGCCCGGGGCCCACGAGCATAAGTGTCCACGCTAACTGGCCTTTTACTTGCTATCCCTGTTTGTGGTTGTCGTAAGAGCCTCAACATGCTAGTTTTTCTATGGAGCACATAGTGCTGACAAAGAGGTCTTGCTTATTTACTTACTTACCTTGTGGTGTAGAGGTTTGCCAGACAGATCGCCAGACTTTTCTATCAATAGTTCTCTATCTTGTTTTGTTCCATTCCAGTCCTTTGTCGGATTTTGCCTTTCCAGCGGACCCTGGATTGCCCTGGAGGTCTGGTTCCCTGGTTCTTAGCCTCCCATACTTGCCACGGAGGTAGATTTTCTCCCATTCTGTATACATCTGCAAACTATTGTAACTGTTGTGACTGATGCACTCGAGTGTGAAAGGCCTGGATGTCGAAATATTGACGTATTGTCTGACTGCAAACTTTGTCCCTTCTTGTCATTTGGACCACCTTTCTCAGATATCTCATTTCTGTCAGATAGTATTTACAAACACCTGTGTAGCGAGGTAAGTAAATTTTACCCCAGCAGGATATCACACAGAGCAATAAACACCAGGTGACACAGAGTGCCAAATGCGGATGAGGATCACCCTTGGAGAATTTCCAGAAACTGCGTTCAACCGTTAGGCTATATTGCGGTCCCTATCAAAAGCCAGAGTGGTGCTTCAAAATAAGGAAAAATTGCGTCCCACAACGAAGATTTTTTGCTGTGTCGCGAACTCCTAACCTTGCTGTGTTTTTTTTTTTTAGCTCACATGCGTCATATGAAACCTAGATTCTTTTAATACTGCCTGGACGGCCTTGTTCTGTTCACAGGAGATGCGGTCTGTTTGTGCGTTTTGAAATTTGACTCCTGAATACATTACCCTAGCTTCCGTTCTTGAAAGGTACCTGTCTACGGGTATAAAACTTGGAACAGGGTGCTGGTCTTTTTGGATGTCTCACGATGATAAAGATCTGACCATGACAAGTATAATCTGCATTTTATAAAAACGAGTATTATACTATAAATCCCTGTCAGCGAACGTTGCCTAAACATTGTTATCTGTTGTCGCCTTCATGTTTGTGCATGTTACCTATTGCAGAACCAGTTTTAACATAGGATGTGGACTCCTAACCTTATAGTGCACAAGCTAAAGAAAACTCACCGAGAACACAAAAATGTAGTTCTTCAAAAGATAACTTTATAGATCAACAATATTTTCTCCTCTTGTCGTTAGACAGCATCAGTCAGCAGGTTTACTCCTTCCATCTGCAGCTTTCGAATCTTTCGGTTCACGAGTGTAGTTTTTACTCAGCAGATCGTTGCTGGGTCTACAGTTTTCTTGCTTTCAGCGATGCTCTCGCTAGACGGCTAGCCATCCTGCGGAGAGAGAGAGAGAGAGAGAGAGAGAGAGAGAGAGAGAGAGAGAGAGAGAGAGAGAGAGAGAGAGAGCTTCATTAGATAACCCGATGCAATGAATTCTAGCTGCTCAACTTTATCTTTCAGATTAGACAGACAAGCAGATTATGTTTTCTTGTCTTAGGGTGGCATATGCCAAAGGCCGTCTCCTCGTGTCTTCAGGCTGATAGATCATCATCATCATCATCTTCTTCTTCAACATTCCGAGCCCTTCAGGTTTATTGCTGCAGATATCATCCGCCTCCGTTTGTCTCTCTGGTTGCCCTTTTCTTTCCAGTTGGTGACACCAAGTGTTTGCAGGTCTGTCTGGATATTATCTCTCCATCGTCTTCTTGGTCTGCCTTGTGGTCTACGACCATTCATGTCGCTTGTGTATACAATTTTCTCTTCTCTGTCATCTGAATTCTCTCAATATGCCCCAACCATTTCAGTCTATTAGCTCTCATGATGCCAGTAATCAATGGTGATTTAAACAGATTATGAATTTTGTTGTTGCTTCTCACTCTCCATTATCCGCTGTTTGCATCTTTGATGGGTCTAAAGCTGTTAGACCATCATCAGATGCAGATTGATTGCAAATAAATGTACCAAATAAAGAATTGATGCGATCACAAAATGATGATACCAGGAAATACTAAAGCAGCAAAATAGCAACAGTGAGGATTCTTAATCTGCACGGAACTAACTTAATGTTATGATCAGATCTGTTTGAAAGAAACAAATGTATAATAGGAAAAGTATTCAAAAACACTGACAGCCTAAATGCTTTTATTCAAAGTTTATAACATCATCATTAAGTGCCTTGTAGACTGACGTGGGCGATAATGCCTCTTCATAACCTGCGATCCGCGATTGCGTGTATCAGTTCAAGGCCGTCTTCAATACTGATAGAAGGGTTTATCAGTTCGGGTGTTGACACCCGTCCATGATATGGCAAAAGAATCTTCTCGCGCTGTCTTCCTCTGTCTCTCTTTCCACAGATCTTCCAGTGGTCACAGCATGTTCCATTTTCCGTCTTCTCATAACATGATAAAAAAAGTGATGACTGTCTCTTTCTGGTGTCTCTCTTCAAGAACTCGTCTCTTTCAAAACATCCGGGTAACTCTTCTTAGCTGTGAAGCAAAGTTTAAGGATTCTTCTGTAAAACTACATCTCCTAGCTCCTAAGATATTGTTCGGCTTTTCACAGCTGTATATTAAAACTGACTGTCTGTCTATCTGTCTGTCTGTCTGTCTGTCTGTCTGTCTGTCTGCCTGTCTGCCTGTCTGTCTGTCTGTCTGTCTGTCTGTCTGTCTGTCTGTCTGTCTGTCTGTCTGTCTGTCTGTCCGTCCGTCCGTCCGTCCGTCCGTCCGTCCGTCCGTCCGTCCGTCCGTCCGTCCGTCTGTCTGTCTGTCTGTCTGTCTGTCTGTCTGTCTGTCTGTCTGTCTGTCTGTCTGTCTGTCTGTCTGTCTGTCTGTCTGTCTGTCTGTCTGTCTGTCTGTCTGTCTGTCTGTCCGTCCGTCCGTCCGTCCGTCCGTCTGTCTGTCTGTCTGGTCTGTCTGTCTGTATAGACATATATGTGTGTGTGAGTTGTGCCGTATCGAGTTTATTTGAGTGAAAAAAAAAATGAAAGGGGGAAAAAAAAAAGGGGGGGGGGGGGGGGGGGGGGGGTTCAGACTGTAAAAAAAAATTCATTTAAAATAATCAGAGTTCAAAGAAAAAAAGAATCAGAAAAAAGGCACCAAAAATAAACGTCACGGCATGCTTTCCCACTGAGTGATTTTGTTGCACGATAATGCTCGTCCGCGTGTTGCGAAGGGTTACAGGAAGTGTTGGCACGGAAGGAGTAGGACATTCTCCAACATTTAGCCTGTTATCATGATTTGTTACCGTGTAATTTTTATCTGGTGACCTCTAGGAAAGCTCTCACAGGTAAAGATTTTAGATGCGGACGCAGAGAACGCTTGGTTCGGGAAACAAACCACAATCATTTTTTTGCGATGGAATTTGCAATGTGATGATGGCTTGAGTACCTACGGCGACGATCCCCCCCCCCCCCCACCCCCAACCCTCGCCCTGATCAGTGGTGCAAAATTATTTGAAAATGATTGCTGTGTTTACCTTTGCCATACCTGTTGATTTTTCTTTCATGTTTTTGTAAAAACATTTGAATGTGTTTCAAATTAACGCCCCACACACAAACACACATACACACACAAACACACACACATGTATATGTATGTCTATTTTGTGTGTGTGCGTGTGTATGTATGGGTGCGTGTATGTGTATGCACGAAAACGAAAGTTTTTAAAGAGCTATATTGAGCCAATCGATGTACACAAGTGAATCAAGGACTGTCAATTCATTAGTGAAAATTGCGTGAAAGTTGCAGAGCTGTGGCTTTCTAGATGAATCTCATAAATGGCGCGAACATAATAACATAATAATATCGTATTAATGAAGTCTTGACATAAATGAACTGACTGTTCTCATCAAGGCAGACCTTTTATATTCTGTGGCCTCGTTGTAAGAATGGAAACTCTGGAGTACGTCGTCACAGCGGCACAGTTGCAGGGGATGAGAAGTAGCAGGAGGTCAAGGTGGAAGATACTGGACAGTTTAGCATCATTATTGACAGAAAAATCAGTGCATGAGACAGAAGGATGTGGACAAACATGATTACCAATGAAACACGGCATGGACTTTAAGGAAAAATAAGTCTTGAGAGTTAAGAAACATTGTAGCTGTTTTTATAGCATTTTAAACCAGGGATGTTTTTTTAAAAAGGTAATTAATTTCAAGATAAAAATTATAGGAACTATAATAAAATCCAAATGTATGCTACCAGTGTCAAACATTGACTCTTACTGAAACAACATGTGAGACGTCTTAAGAGCTCCCGGAGTAAACATTACCCTAAGTTATAGAGTTCCTTGCAGAGCTAAAGAGGAAATGGTCTAGCCATCTGATGTGATTGCCTTGGTACCAACTCAGTAGGTAGGTTGTCAACATTACGTAGATGCGTCTTAGGACATTCGTGGCACCCAGTATTCAAACCCATAACTTTCAGACCGACAGGCGTCTAACTACTAAACTACATTGACTCCTTAAAGCCAATAATGTAGCTAAATACTTGACTTGTAGTTGTTGGTTAGTTGCGTATCCTTTACAGGACGTTGTAGAACAAACCCGAACAGTTTTTCTAGGCAAATTTACTTCCAGTAGTTTGACATTGCTTTCGGGACGGTCGGCTTCGTTGATACCACTGTCGAAACCAACGCAAGGCGCAAGGCCCGCAGCTAGGATCGAACTCGGCATCCCGGCATTACGAAACTGTCAAAACTTAGCCACAGAGCCGATTGACTTGCAGTACACTCGTCAAATTATTGTTGCTAGACAACTTCATGACCTTGTAGCACACTTCCCAAAGCGCAACGAGAACATAAACAGGCATATCTGATGTGTTTACAATCAACACAGGGGTGAGGCAGACACGTGTGCCAACCTCTCTCTTATTTAATATATACATAGACAGAATATTCAAAGAATTTAGTCATAAAGCAGTCGATACAGAAAACCCAGAAAATGAGGAACTTCAGATTCCACAAGCAAAATTACATTCACAAAAAATTAACGAGATACTATCAGCAGATTATCAGTGGACTACATTACCATTTGAACAGGCTAAACTCAACATGCAGAAGATATAACATGAAAGTCAATACAACTAAAACTAAAGTAATGCAGGTAAGTAGAATTAGTAGTAGTAGTAGACTTTTACCCCACCAGGACATCACACAAGCGATAAAC
>CAJHNH020000091.1:839907-899759 GCA_905116865.2 Candidula unifasciata
AGGCTTCCTTTGTATAAGGCTACTTACTAACCTCTTGTGCTGTTTTGTCATGTATAATCAATTCGATATCATGGATGGAATGCAGTCCAGCAGCTTTGGCCTCTCTTATCAACGTTCGTCTTGGGGTTTCTTTTTGGTGTCCATGCCTCCATAATCCCTTTTTTTTACAATCTTAATGTCTGTTTGGTGATTATCTGCTGGTTTCTTCTCAGAATGTGTCCAATGTAGCGCAGTCTTGTCTGTCTTATAACTGTTGGTACTAGTTGATTGTCAAAACATTTCTCTTATTTCTTCACTTTTTTAAAAATTCATCCTATTTTATTTTAATTTTTTTTCTCAGACATTTTTTCCCAAATGCATTACTTTCGTTCCATGTCTTTAGGGGTTTTCAACTTTCACTGGCCTATGTTACAATTAAAAAACATTAGAATTGAAAATACATAAATTGGTTTTAAAACTATAAGTTTAAAGTTCCATATTTTGTTCAAGGTATTAAAGCTACGGATGCCTTGTCAATCATCGTCATCATTATCATGTGCCCTGCCAACTGGCGTAGGCACTCATGCGTCTCCACAGATCACAATTCTTGGTTGCCTGGAACAGCTCTCTTGGTGATATCCCTCCATGCCATCGTTTCAGCCCACCCAACATCATCTCTCTAGGTCTGCCTCTACCCCCTTTTCACTGATCTTTCCAGTTGTCACGATGTTCTCCGGTGTCTCTCTTCTTATTATGTGGCCAAAGAACAGTGTTTGTCTCTTTCTTATTGTTATACATAGAGACCTACTTTTATTAGCTTCTTTCAAGCAATCGTTGTTAGTTACCCTGGCCGTCCAAGGTATTCGTAACATTCGTATCAGAAACCACATCTCTGTTGCTTCCAATTATTCCTAATTTGTTCTCTGACAATCCAAGATTCGCTGCCTTACAACAGAACAGGTTCTATGTACTATTGTAGCACCCTCTTTCTGACAATGAGAGCGATTTATTGCGTAAGATATTTTTTTTATTTTCTGAAAGGCAGCTTTCGCTTGACCTATTCTGCTTTTAATCTCCGTCTCACATTTTCCGTCTGATGAAATGATTGTTCCCATTGGTTAAGTCTTTTTCCTTCAGTTGAGATATCACAATGTGGAGCTATCTTCTTCTTTGATATAACCACTACTTCTTCTTCTTCTTTTGTCAAAATCTGCTTGTGCCGCTAGGCGTCGCAGTCTATCAGATGATCGACAACCGAGCCAGTCGCTTCATATGCCGTGATGTTATGAAGTCTCAAGTTGTCCGTGACTCCTTCAATCCATCTTCTTCTTGGTCTTCCCCTGCCTCTTGGTGTTTCGATTTTCATGTTGTATGCTCTTGATGCTGGCATCGTTGGTTCCATTCTCATTAGGTGACCAAACCATTTCATTCTTTGCTTCTCAATAAATTTAACGATGGGTATGGTTCCAATAGTTCTTATAATCACATCGTTTCTCACTCGATCTCTTCTGGTTTTATTCGCAGCCATTCTCAAACATCTCATTTCACAGGTGGTTAGTCTTCTCTCGTGTTCTTTTGTTAATGTCCAAGTCTGACACTGATAACCTAATGTCGGTATAAAGATTGTATTTATAATTTGTCTTTTTATCTCAGCTGGGACAGCAGGGTGTTTTAAAATTGAGGCAAGCTGGTATGCGACATTGTTGGCTTGTTGGATTCTTGCTTCGATCTCTCTGTCTATTTTACCATTGAATGTAAAGATACTTCCCAAGTATTTAAATTCTTGCACTTGTTTTAGGTTGTGATCTAGAATCTTTATGTCGATGGTCTGTTGCTCTCTACTTATGCTCATGACTTCTGTCTTTTCAGTATTGATCTTCATATGATGCTTGAGGCAACTGTCGTGTAGTAGGTTTATGTGGTCTTGCAGCTGTTTACTATCATTGTGAAATAGACATTGATCGTCGGCAAAGAGCAACTCATTGAAGTCCTCCTGTTTATCGAAACCACTACTTCCGTTTTCTTAATATTCAATGAAAGTCATTTTTTTAGCACTCTCCATCCCCACAATTTGTTGTCAATCAGTTGCATTTTCAGGCCTTGCCGATGGGTGTCATAATTTCTTTCATTGTTTTTCCTTCCCTATCCTAATTATTATCTAAAAAAATAAATTGATATGTTACCTCATTTACTTTTGTCTCTAGTGTTGCTTGTTTGTTTTAGTATCCAGAAGCCATGAGTTGTTAACCCTTAGGCTCGGTAATATGGATATCGCAACCTTTCGGCCTTGATTCCATTTTAAATACGGTAAATCTGGGAGAAATGTTGCTTTTCTGCCCACCCCCGGGAGTAAACCCGGACCACAAGGAGTTCGTCACCCGCTCACCGCGCAATCCGGTTTAGCCAACAACGCTAGAGAGACGGGCGTCTCTAGTGTTACACCTGGTTGATCTGTTGTCGGTGTCTTTAATATTTTTGTCTTTACCTAACTTATTTGAAGTCCCGCCCATACTATATTTGTTAAATCGTCAGTTTTCCTTTTCATGTCATTGCTGTTTTTTCATCATTCTAATTTTCCGGAATACTTAGATCTCTCTAAGTGCTTCAAATCTGTTTTTCAGTTCAAGTTGGAACTCTTCTCTTACTTTTACTCTGCGAAGTATTTGACTATCCATTCTTTATTGCACACGTTTCTAGTCAGCTGCTTTCAACTTCAGCTTTAATTTTCCTAGACTGTTATGACTGTATTTTATTAAACCTAGAAACATATATTTACTTCTTTGCTATCATTTAAAAATGTATACTAACCATTTTAATGCGGTTAGGGTCCATCATCCCTTTCGTTTCGAACCTTCTCTGCCTCTTTCGATAGCATCTGAACCACTACTTCAGTGACTTAAGAACAAAACAGCACCACCCGATTTTGGAATATTTGAACCTTCTTTAGTCCATCTTGTTTCTTGTAAAGCTTAATTGCTAATCCCCTAGTGTTTCAGTTTTGTTAACACATCTTCTGCCCTTCCCCTTTAGGAATACAGAACATTAACTGGGGGAGAAGGGAGAAGAGGAAGTAGAAACAGAACCAACAGCAGCATTGTTTGGGAGTCTCTTGGCCACAAAATAACTAAAGCCAGCAGGAAAAAAGAAGTTACCACCTACGCCTAATCTCAACTGGTCTGTATGTGCTCTGTTGAATCACAGCCTGGCTAGTATGTGTTGATATATCCATTCACTGTTAGTTATCTATTCCGTACCACTTTCACGGTTTCTGAGGGAAAGAGCTTTGTCACTGTAGTTCTAGTGAATATCGTATTTTGGGTTAGGGCCGGAAAGAACGCCAATACAGTGACCACAATCCGATAGAATCTAAATCTTGATGATACAAGATGGGGGCTGAGTGGTCTTGAGGTATGGCATCCGTCACGGATGCTGGAGGTCCCGGGTTCAAATCCCGGTGAAGGCTGGGTTTTTTCCCATGGCCTTCTAGTAATTTCCCCTGGTCTCTGGGTAGTAAGACCGGACGCCTGTGTATATAGTTGCGCACATAAAGAAAATCCTTTTTCAGTAAGACTTTCTTTGTCATGTCAGTAATAAAAACCAAGCAGAGAAATTGACTGAATATTATTTAATTTCTGCCGATTTCAGTAAGAAAGTGATTGGCAGCACAGTAATTTAAACGAGTTAGCTGAAAACGTCAATAACTATTTCCCTGAAAACGAGTATCCTCGTAATGTCATCTTTAGGATTCATTGACTCTTCTTGGAAGATATAAGATCATACGCAATTGATTATCATGAACAAAGAAAAGCTGATTGAATTGTCTGCTGATGTTACTTTTGTGGCCAGACGTAAAATAAAATCTTTTTCTGAGTGTTGGGTATTACTGGGAAAATAATACCATCTCTGTGTTTTAGAGCTATTAGATTATTGTTATTTTCTCGACTCCGTATTTGTGTGAGAATATTTCCTTTGCCATGTCAGTAAAAAAACCACACACACAAATAAACAAAATTGACGTTAATGCAGCGCTTCGTTTGTCAGAAACAACACTTCAGCCACGTATATCGGATGTGAATAAGCATAATTTATGCTGTCCTGTTTTATATGAGGAGCCCCCGCTGTATAACGACTAGACCAAGTTCGTGGGGTCAGGTCCTGGCAGAGCCGGGATTTCTTCAAAACTGACCTTGGCTCCCAGGTCGACCCAGCCTTGAATGGGTACCAGTGCAGTCCTTGGAAGTAAAGGCGGCCGGCGTGATGCTGACCACATCACCAACCAAGTGCCGATAGGTCTAGACAATATTGGTCTAACTCTATATTCGCAATACGCCTAAAGGCGTGAAAAAAAAGGACCTTTACTTTACCTTGGCTTCCGGATCGATCCAGCCTGAAATGAGTACCAGGCAGATTTATGGGAGGTAAAGGTGGCCGGCCTGTTGTTGATTACATCAACCACTGTGTACCGATTGGTATACACAGTATAGGTTTAGCCCAATATGCCCAGTAAGCCTGTAGGCGTGGGGGAAAGGGTTGTTTTCTTTACTTACTGTTTTATATGAAGTCGTTTTAAATTATGACATTGATCACCAAACCTATCTGACGGTGGCCGGCCAGGAAAAGCGAGTCGCACAAAGTCGTCGAAGCTACAAGTCGCAAGTCGAGTCACTGCACAAAACACGTAATTATGCTACTTAAGTCGTACTCGAGTCCAAATCGCACCACTCAGAACCGACCTCTGCCTTTTACAGTTTGTAGGGACAGTGGTTATCGACCATGCCAGTTAAGCATCACCCAACTGCCCGTGTGTATGTGAAAACAGCTGCCCTGCTAGTGCAGTAAAGATATACTTCAGGACGCGTTAGGCATGTGATCATAAACATGCCTAACACGGCAACTGTGTGTATTTTTTAACCTGTTGATTCGCATCAGATCTTTGGTGCGGTTAACTGTAGTCTACTCCATGTCGCTACGATCATCGGGGAAATCAACTGAATTTCTATAAGGTAAATATTTATTTTTGTTATTAATCGTTTGTTGTAAAGTTTTAACATTTCAAACTTCTAGATTATTTTAAATATGATTTTTACCTCTTCTTTTCCACATTTGACCGTCTGCCTTGGATCCTCTAATGAAGCGTTGGCCCAACTCACGTCAGGTCCTCAATCTTTTAAAACAAAATATAATCAGTGCTAATCATGGGTTTAACTTCTTCAACAAAATGAAACTTCCCCCTCCAGATAAAGGAAAGATTTAAACCCGAACGATAAGTATATCAGCGAGCTTCACAATAAAATAAATACAAACAGAACGTAAACGTTGCGGCTATGGAGCCTTCATTAGCACATTTACAATTTAGACAATACAGTAGAACCTCGCTTAACGAGCACCTCTCATAACGAGTAATACGCATAACGAACAAAACAAATTGTTAAAAAATGACTTGCTTAACGAGCGACGTTTCGCATAACGAGTGGCGAGGAGAGGGGAAGTCCCGAATTGTGCGCATGTTACATCAGTCTGTGTTTAGCACTCTTTCCAGTAGTATCGCAGTGTCGCTTGTGATCACACATTTTCTCAAACTTGTGTTACATTGTAATATACACATGAATCCTCCAGGCCTACAAGATGACCTCTCTAAAGAATTTAAGTTCATCAAGATCCAGTTTCTGCCTCCCAACACCACTCTT
The DNA here is from genome assembly GCA_905116865.2 of Candidula unifasciata. Taxonomy (NCBI): domain Eukaryota; kingdom Metazoa; phylum Mollusca; class Gastropoda; order Stylommatophora; family Geomitridae; genus Candidula; species Candidula unifasciata. Next base: position 845,574 of record CAJHNH020000091.1, read on the forward strand.
ACTTTAGCCCATGGATCTGCAAGTTATTTCTAACTTTAAGAAGCTCTACACAAAATCACTCTTCGAGCATTGTTTTTAGGTGACTGAAGGGACCAACCTCACTCTCAACGAGTTTTGGAAAAATCACTTTCACATCGTTGCTAGTCTCAAGATGATCGACAAGGCGGGGAAGGGGTTACCAAGAGAACCCACACTTCTGCTTGGTAGAAGCTTTGGCTGGAGAGCGTTGTCGAATGTGACTTTAAGGGGTTCGAGACAGTACCTGTGGAACCTGTAGTCAACGAGTTTGTGTCTTTTACCACTATCATGGGATTGGAGGTGGATAACAGTCATATCGAAGAGCTTGTAGAAGAGCACAGCCAAGAGCTGACTACCGAAGAGCTTATGGAGTTGCATTGTGTTTCACAGCAAGACGTTTGGAGGAAAGTTTGTCAGAGGAGAAGGAGGAGGTAACAGAAAAGCAACAATCTTCTGGCGAAATAAGAAAAATGCTGAAAGCATGGGAAACTGTTGCATCTTACACTGAGAAGCATCACCCTAATAATGAAGTGGCTATGCGCGTTACAAATTTATTTAATGATAAGGCTGTGTCACATTTTCGCCAAATTTTGAAACGTCGGCCCCCCCCCAAAAAAAAAAAAAAAATGTTTATGGACATCTTTCTAGTTACAATTATTTTGACTTTGTTTTCCTGCAAATCGAATTCGCATTCCAGGTGGGTTCGTTCAGAATTTGAAGAAAAGATGAGGATGATTCACTCTCCTTAACAATATGTATATAATTTTCTTTGAATAAGCGTTATACATAGCATTTTGTGAGTATTTTTTTTCCGATTTGGAACGCATTATCTTATTTTACATTAATTTTTCTGAGAAAAATTGTTTCGCATAACGAGTGTTTCGCTTAACGAGTATGATTCTGGAACGAATTATGCTCGTTAAGCGAGGTTCCACTGTACTACACAAATACACAATATCAAACTAAGGAGCGCAGTGTAGACGAGTTTGACAGGCACAGACAGACAGTGGCAGTTCTTGGCGGGTGGGACACACGAGGTACGTGAAATTAATATCAAGGAAAGATATAAAACCGAACGAAAAGTATATCAGCAAGCTTCACCATATAACAAACACAAACAAAACGTGAACGTTGTGGCTATGGAGCCTTCTTCAGCACATACTAACTGACTTTCTACCCCACTAGGACATCACACAAGCGATAAACACCCGATGACACAAAGTGCCACCATGTGGATGAGGATCACCTGTGGAGAGGTCCCGGAATCCGCGTTCAGCCATTAGGGCAAATTTATGGCCGGGCTATATTGCGGCGCCTGGCAAGAGCCGGGGTGGGGATTAAAAATGACGCCAAAAAAGTTACGCCACTGTTCACGTAGTTATGGGGCCCACTTAGCCAGCTTGCAAATGTTAGAGGGGAAACCACCCCCCCCCCTCTCCCCCCCCCCCGTGGGAACTGAAGATACTTGAACGTCCACTTGAACCTGAACTTGTACTACACTTGTCCCAATAAGGGTTAGGATTTGTTTAAAAAATCCATTATCCGTTGGAAATCGAATAGAGTAACATAGCGGCGCTGCCCGGGCAACATTTAGAGTTAAAAAATCTACCCAAAATATTTCAGGATCCTCGCCGGGGCTATAGAGTCTGTGCAATGTGCTGAGCTTCTTCGGACTCAGACTTGAGTTAGAAGAAGAGCGGAGCACCTTTGGGTTACTTACTACCCGTGTGCCATAATGTTGATCCGTTGTTCAAAACCACACCTGTGCTATTACTATTACTAACATTACCCCTATCGACTATATTGCACTAAACGCCTCATAACCATTGTTGACAAAACAAGTCATGCACAATGTTTTTTTTTAAATGCGGGTTATGCCACCATAAGCTGTTTCATATCTTAATCCTTATGCATATTTCAAAACCTAAATAAACAATAAACTACTGTGTTTTGTTGAGCCATTAAACCGTACGCCGACATGCCCCCATCGACACGAGTTGTCTGTCATTCACGTCGTCCTCCCGTCCAGCCCAGTTGTGGCTGGCTGGCTGCATCCACTGGCCGGGGGCATCATTGTTGTGTAATCCATGCTTGTGAGAACTGCTGACAATAAAGGTTTCAATTCTGACATGACGACACTTCACACTTTAAATAAATTTGTTTAAATTGTTAAGGTAATGTTATTTATTTTTTAAATGTCTCGAAAACATTCTGGACCTTTTAAATAAACATTTGTGTGTTTCAGTTAGTGAATTAATTCGTTTGTTCCCAAGCGCCTGGTTCAGATGTTGAATAAATGAATGCCAACGATAGCGTATGATATGATGCAAAAAAAAAAAAAAAACACAGCTGCTGAAAATATCAGCTTAAAGACAAAATTTAAACATTAGAAGCTGGCTCTAGTTTATGTGTTTTATTTTGTGTTTATTCGGTATTTCTCCTAGTAAACTGGTTGGACTGCAGTTACTTGTCATTACGTCATTACACATCAGCTGTGTCTTGATGAAGTCTGCCAGTTTATCTCACTACTCACTACTACATAGTTCATGATGAACTACTTGGACTAACTTAATCCTATCCGTTTCTTGGCAGTCTAGTGGTAGGCTGTCAGTGAATTCTTAATTTACACGTATTTGATTATTTATTTGAAGGAAAAAAAAATTAATTATTGCTTGTGCACCAATTGTTAGTTAAAAAAAAAAAAAGGAAATAATTACATTAGTATTAGTACCCTAATTGATTTTTTAATTATATAAATAAATTATAACGGGGACCTGAATTCATTATTTATTAAATAACATTTCTTTGTTATTACTAGCACTTAATTCATTGTTTTTAAAAATATAAATTAAATGTTATTACTTGTCATAAATCATAAAATCATTTTTTAATAATTGCAAAAAATATGTTAGCGTATTAGTAATAATAGTTGTTATTTAATAACTATTATTACTATTATTACTAATGCTCTAACACATTTTGTTGGGTGGGGGGGGGGGGTGTTACATAACTAAATAATTGTTTACATTGATTGATTCCTTATTTATAATACTAGTGACTGCAGACATATTTTTGGGGCATTACGTTTAATATAACAACACACACACACAGGTACAGGACTGACTTTCTAGGATGGCTTGCAGCCACGGAAATTGAGAGCCAATTACTTTGATTTAAATCATTAATATTTTGGGTGGAATTATTCTGATTGCTTCCAACTGTCTGTTCTAACACTTTAGGAAACTGTTATTTTCCCTAAAATATTATTGCTAAACTGAGAATTTAGCTCAGCTTGTTTAAATACAAGCATGTAACAATTGACACCAAAAGAGAACAATTTAATACAGTATTTTTACCAAAATTATGTTGCCGGTGCTAAAGTGGACATTAACTCTTGAGTCCAGTGGGGTGCAGCATCAGAGGCCCAAGGGGTGGAAATGCAATTTTCTAATTTCACAGGTGCAACATATTAAAACATACTATACAAATTCAGCTGCCGTACAGTACAGCAACCAGATATTATACATCAGAGGGACCAGGGATTGTTTGGGGAATAATAATATAATACTACTACAACAAATAATTACGTAAGTAGTTGAATATTAGTAAATAAACAGGCGATATGTTTACAGAAATTAGTAAAATGAAATAATAATTTGTCCACTTACCACCATAACACTTTAGGGAAACTCTTTAAAATCTATCCAGAATGAATCACAAACTAATATGTAGTGATGTATAAGTAAAATATAAACTCAATCTGTACATTAGATCTTGTTGCAGAGAATCTTTTGAAGCATCATTTCAAAGCAGAGCACCATTTGGAAAAGAGAACTGACTTCCCCCAAACAGTTAGTATCTTCACACAAAATTAAGTTTATATAACACTCAATTCGCCAGTAATTGTGTGGCTATGTTCCTAAATAATAAGGAGAAAGCACTAGAACTTATTGACACTGAAATATTTACTCTATTTGTGCCAGCTGATTTTGCTATCATTGTATCCTTTCTGTGAGGTACATATTAGAGCTATCCCTCATAAAAGTTTGACTCTATAAATTACTGAAACAAGTCAGTTTAACAACGTTATCTATCTAACCAGATAAATCTAATAAACATGTGCTTTATTTAAATCTGAGGGTTCTGAAGCCGTAAATCTTGTAGGCATGCATATAAAACACTGCTCTGCAGCCATATTTTGAAAATGGGTTATCATCATAGGCCAGAAGTCCCAAGCACAAGTATTTAAAGATTTTTAATACAATACAGCTGGCAACGATCCTCAGGCCACTTGCTAGGCCTCTGCAGGCGATATATGGCCCAGGCGATATGTGGCCCAGGGGATATGTGGCCCAGGCGATATGTGGCCCAGGAGCTGCCTGTTGAATAGCTCTGGTTTATAACATAATATTACTTTTATTATTAGCCTGTTTAGTTTTTACAATAAAACTTGTACCAGTTATAATTCTATATTAACATTATAAGAAGCTGCTGAGGTGTTGTGGCTAGCATTCCATTTTTTGTGTTGTCTTCCTCTTGCTCAGTGTTCATATTGAAAGAGCATGGCTATCTGTAGCAGTTAGTACCCAGACATTCTCATCAGATGGCCAAACCATTTCATTTGCTGCTCTTTATTGAATTTTATGAATGGTTTCAGTGTCTTCTAATATATTTGTTTCATTTTTAATTGATATCTTCTTGTTATTGCGGAAGATCTCCTAAGACATCTCACGTCTGTTATGATTTTCTGTTCATTAGTTGTAATAAGGGTCTATATTTGACACTGATAGGCTGTCTGTCCAGCCTACTCAATCAAACACGGGTCACCCTATTATTGCCCTATTCTAATGCCTGTGAAAGCTATGCAAAATTCTGACTGCTATCCGATGTGAAAAGTCAAACATCCAGCAGTCATGGCAAATTCGAACAACTGACATGTGTGTTAAATGCATAAGGCAGCCGCCAGAGGTGCCAGCACCTACTGTCTATTACTAGATTGCTATTTATAGCTGAGTAAAGCAAAAGCCGTGACAGACCAATAGGTGCGCATGCATTACTGCATAAGGCGCATTAGCATTTCTGTGGCAACAAGCTGCTTGCCGTTTTGTAAATAAGCAGTTTACAACATGTGTCTCTGGAAGCACAGACAGTTGGCATTCCCCATGAAAGGCACAGCTCACAATGTTAGACCACGCACTCAACTCAGCTGGCCAGCAGAGCTGGAATTAGATAGGTTTTAACATAAAGATAACCAAAAATAGTAGCACTGTATGATTGTGATAGGTTAAAACATAAAGATAGCCAAAAAAAGGTTTGCGAGCAGGTCCTTTATATATATATATATTTATATATATATATATATATATATATATATATATATATATATATATATATATATATATATATATATATATATATATATATTTATGTATATATATATAATGATAAATAAAACTGATTTATAGATACACTAGCTTAACTTAGTTAATATTATAAAACACTATGTTCTGGGACTCCAGTGTGGGCCAAGGAACCAACAGTCTGCATACAAATAAACCAGTAAACTCCAGGCAGGAGCATTTAAATGAGTTATTTGCTGACCATCATGCCCTTTTATAAAAAGATAAAGATAAACTCCAACACCACATAAACAGCATCAACACCACATAAACAGCATCAACACCACATAAACAGTATCAACACCACATAAACAGCATCAACACCACATAAACAGCATAAACACTACATAAACAGCATCAACACCACATAAACAATATCAACACCACATAAACAGCATCAACACCACATAAACAGCATCAAAACCACATAAATAGCATCAACACCACATAAACAATATCAACACCACATAAACAGCATCAACACCACATAAACAGCATCAAAACCACATAAATAGCATCAACACCTGTTGCAAGCAATATAAAATTAAGTACTGTGAAAACCCAGTAATAATGACATAAATAGACCACCAGTTCAGCTTGTCATCAGTGTTGAAGGAGAGACATTAAAACAAGCTATAGAGTTTGTATCTAGGCAATGTATTCACAGAGGATGGAGTATTGAATAGAGAAATAGTAAACAGAATATAGAAGGCCAACAAAATAAATTATCAAACTGTGTCACTTTTGAGGCATCAAAATTACCACCCCACCGCCCCCCCCCCCCCCAAAAAAAAGAGACAGGCACACACAACACACACAAAAGCAGCTGATAAATGTGCTGCTATTCATACCAACTTTATGCTTTCAGTGCTAGACATGGAGTTATAAAAAAAACATAAATGCAAAATGACATCATGTGAAATGAGATTATAAGAAATGCGGTGGGAAAAATGAGAAGAGACAGTCACCAATGAAGAAATAAGAACAAGAGTAGGCATAGTCCTGGTGAATAATTTCATAGAATATCAAAGAATCAATTGGTCTAGTCATTTGGTCAGAATGGAACAGAATTAGCCAGCAGCTAGAGCATACTACACAAGAACAAGGAATTCCAATGAAATGTGACTGAAAAGCTTAACGAAACGGGAAAGTAGAAAAATGTGCATAAAACAACACAAAACAACATTTCAGCGTGTGGCATTTCTCAGACAAGTAATGAACTACACAATGTTAACAGGGAGGAGAGAATTGAAAGCTGTAAGGTGTGACGTGAGCAACTTAACAAAAATATGATGAGGAGTCAATGAAAAAAAAATATAATAAACAAAGGCCAAAAAAAAAAAGATGTTTCTGCTTCTTTTTCTCCTCCTCCACCTTGTACCTCATCGAAGTGTGTGTGTGTGGGGGGGGGGGGGGGAGGTGTAGAAAATGTAACATTCATTGATGAGCTCTGTCAAGAGCACAGCACCATAAAGACTGATGTTCATTTCTGTAAGGCTGTTCTTAATGCCATCACTCCATATTTCCTGAGGTCTTCCACTCGCTCTATACCCGTTGTAATGTTTTACTGTGGCTTGTTGTGGCAGATAGTAGCAGGGCATTCACTACATCTGTTGTTCTTTGATGATCTGTAAGCCTGACTTCATTCCTAGCATTTGTCTGATTTCGTGATTTCGTATTCTGTCTTTCCTTGAAACTCCTGCTAAGGCATTTCATCAAAATAAATGCAAAAAATAAAATGTACTATTGTTAATATATAATATAATAGTAGGAATAAACGAGTAATAGAAATATAAATGTTAATGATACATAAATGGTACTGATAAAAGATCTCAAAAAATTACCTTTGTTTATTTTATTTCATTCATTCCAAATCATATTTTTTATATAGTAGCTCATGTCACCCCTTAAAGATTTTAACTCTCCTCTTTGCTTTTGTATAGTTCATTATTTGTTTGAGAAAGGCCACCGGCCGAAACATTGTTCTGTGCACCTTTTTCTCTTCCCCATTTCATTAATATTTTTGTTTACATTTCACTGGAATTCCTTGTCATTAGCTTGACTGCAGTCACCCCCATATTTTCACAACTCTTTGGATTTGCACAAGAACAGCAGGCTACAAGACTAGAGGTCAACCAAGAAAGAGATGGGTGCAGGGAGTGAAAGAAACACTACAGAAATGCAATATGACATTAACACAAGCAGTGCAACTAGCAAATGACAGGAGACTACATATAACTCCTTTCTGTTATGATTTTGCAGCATAAGCAACATGACAAAAGAGAAAGAAGATTGTTTTACTAGCATGTACTGAAGCTACTTGTTAACCTTTAAACTGTTAAATATAAAAGCCTAATGACTATGCTCAGTTCCTTAATCAGTAATCTAAGTATTTTAAACAGATTAAGACACAAAGACAACCTACTACAAAAATAAAAAATATATTTTTGGGCTACATTTTGTGAAGTGAAAATCTCCCTTGTAAGAACTAGAAAGATAAATGGAAAGAGAAATAGAGAAAGACAATCCCAGAAGGTACTTGACAACCTTTTGTCATAAAAAAAATAAATATATGTCAGCACACAATTAATACATTCTGTTGGAGATTGTAGTATGTGAAGAAGCTTGATCGTTCATGCTAATTGGTAAGCCACTGAGTGTTTGAGAGCTAGAGATTGATTCATCACTAATTTACTTATGCATATAAAATTGCGTTAAGAAAAGCAGATACCTTGGACTGTCTGAATAGGAGCACAGGAAAATATCTCATGACGACTGGAAAGATCACTTGTAGGAGAGGCATAGTGAAAATGATCCACAACACCAAAGACTGAGATCTGTGGAGATGCGTGAATGGCTACGCCAGCTGGCAAGGCACTTGATGATGATCATGATGATATAACATTTTTATTGTATAATCCATTTAAGGACCTGAAGTTGCTTGTTAAAATATGTGAAACATGGTTTCCTTATCATTCCAGTCAGGTTCATACAGAAAGTAAAGTTGAATGTTATACAGCAACTATGTATTAATGTGGTTCTCAGTGAGCTGGATAATTTAGGACTAGAGAATACTCCTGCTGCTGCTACCCTGATGGAAGGATATCACTGACAGTACCATATTAGGTGAATTACATGCCAGTCTAGGCTCAGGTGAGTGCAGTGTTTTCTTAATCCTAGAATTTGGATATTGACTCCATAACTGAAGTGACTGATTCAGCTGGGAATGAGCAGATGGTCTTGACAATTTTTACTGTGCAGGGCAAAATGACATATTGACTGACACCATCAGTATGTGAACTGTTCTTTGGATAACAAGAAGGGGAACGGAGCATATGTGTGTATACCCTGAATGCAGTCTGGGCAGATATCACATCCTGGCTGTAAACCACACATCATCTGAAAAGCTAACCCCCAGTTCAAGGGTGAAAGAAGAAGTGGAAGAAGTTTTGATTTATTTATTTTTCCAGTGCTTTACAGTTTTCAGTGCTGTAGCTAAGAATTCTTGTTGTTTTATTTATTGTCATGTGTGTTAAGGTTTTGTTTGTGACTGTGTTGTTTAGGTTTTGTTGCTAAGTATTAGTTGATAAAGACTTTGGTCAAAATGTCCACTTGAATCTGTGTGTCTTTCGGAGATTGTTAGTTAAATTTTGTGTTTAGAATGTTTTGTCCTGTCCACATCAATTTAAGTAGCAGTGCAGTGGCCAGATGGTTACCACCCATCTTTAAGATCTTGGGTTTGAATCTACATCTTACCTGCATAAGTTTCTGGCTTCCATTTGGGGTGGAAAAGGGGGGGGGGGAAGAGTATAGACTCATTACCCATAACAAACATGTGGTAAAGATTGACTAATTAGGGATGGTTTCCTCAAAGTCGAAGTGCATCTGTCAGAGAGGTGAGGAACCAACAGTCTGCTTACAGATATGCCTGATCTGTTAAATGGATGGGCACACACAACTTGAGGTCTGAAATAAGACTCAAGTCCAAAAGTGTATAAACAACCTGGACTTTCTGCTGGAATTTACAGCCAGTCAACACAAAGAAGAGGAAGAACCTTCATCTGGGTGGATGTTCTCTTAAGATGACTCGGTGTGAAATGGGTGTCAGGAAATATCTTGGAAAGTAAAAGCACCTGGCATGATGTTTGCCACATCATTTAGCAAGCGCCAACTGGTCTATTAGACAAATATGGGTCTAGCACCATATGTCTGGTGCACCTGTAGGCATGAGAAGGCTTCTCAGAAACCTTTTAGTTTACTTACATTAATGCAGGTGGAGCAACTGGCTGAATGGTTAAGAAACATTGGGTTCTCGGGCATGAGACCCATATTCAAATCCTCAGTAAAGTCATGGATGTTTTCTGTCAGGGACAAAAATAAAATCCTTACCTGCACTGTCCATGCATCCCTAAATCCTCAGGCTCAAAGATTTCCCTGGCTACACTGAAAAGTGGCAAATACAGGCAGTAATGGGCACATGACAATATGGAAGAGTGCTTATATTAGTGCTTGTATTATTAAGTATAAACATATTAGAGCACTGTTAGTTTATTTTTAACTGTGTGTGATTGTACTGTGTAATAAAACTCAAAGTGTTTTATTCATGTTTCTTCTTTTTCTCCTCCTCTTCCCTCTAATTCCCTCTTAATAAAGGTGAGACATTGTGTTGTGGTTTACAGTAAGACTGTGATAACTGTGCCTTTCATTTTAAGCCAACCCTTATTTAGTCCACTTATACAGCATGCCAGTAAGAAGGGCAGTGGTTTTAACACCCCCCCCCCCCCACCCAATCCCAGATAGGGCCCTATAATCCAAACGGTGATGTTTCCTATCCATTATTCTTTTTGTTTTCAATGTAACCTGTACTTCATCACCACTGAGACAGCATGCATATGCCAGTGATTTTCAAAGACTTTATCAAAAATAAGTCACATGAAACAATCCATCTTGAAACTAGTTTTTGTTCACAGTAATTAAATTATGGTAGACCACCATGTTGTCAATTTGTTATTTCAGGTGATTATTTTTCTGTCTCTCAAAGTCTCACCTGCTGCAACAATGGAAGGTGGAAAATGGGGCTTGGTGATCATTCTGGCAGCCTTTATGATTCAAGTCCTTGCCTTTGGTGTCACTTCTACAGTTGGTGTTTACAACATTGATTTATTGGATTACTTTGATGGTGCAACTGTAGGGGTCTCCTTGATTGGTTCTATCAACTATGGGGTGTTTCTAGGTTCTGGTAAGTGAATTATTTGTTCACATTGCTTGTGAACTTGACTTGACTGACTGACTGTTTGTTTTCACTTCAGGCTGCCGTCTAAAGGTTGACACACTTCTGATTTAAAGAGTGGCAAGCTGGATGCCAATCTAACAAGATAAATCCCAGATACACCGCTCAACTTCCAATGACATTAATATTCTTTATCTTCTTCTTCTTATTCTTTTTTTTCTTCTTCTTCTTGGCACTCACCAGCTGTAAATTCTGGCAGAAAGTTCTAGTTTTTCACCCACCTCTGAACTTTAGACTTGTTAGCGAACCTGTTTTACAGATCTGACTTATATTTATGCAGACTGTTGGTTCATTGCCTCTCAGGCAGATGCACTCCTACTTCGAAGGACCCCCAGTTAATCAACTCTTACATCATGCTTGTTGGGGAGGCAATGGGTTTATTCTTTTTCCTCCCACAATTGGGCCCCAGAACCAACATGGGTCAAAAACATTATAATTAGGGTACCTGTAATAGCTACACTAAGTACTGACCTATGGTACGCTGAAGTTTTGTGGATAAAGGAGGGAAGCATTGAAGGAGTGAACTTGTGTAAGACTTTAAATTATCTACGACTGGAGAAAATGACAAGAAGCATTCAGATTATCATGCAATCACAGTTTCAGCTTCATAACAGACAAGTCTCCCATAGTTGCTCTGTTCCAGTGCCAACGTAAACCACACAGAATGTCCATCACTGTCTCTTGTGGAGGATTTAACAATGACGGCTCTCTCAGCATAAGACAGGACTAGATGCTTTATTATTATCCTACCCAAACGGGAAATCTACAGGTCATGGGACAGTCTAATATTTCCGGGGGTGGTAAATAGGCTGCATGCAGTCGTGGGACCTAGGCTGCATGCAGTCGTGGGACCAAGACTGCACTCTCTCGTGGGATGTAGGTGTGTTGGGGTAAGGGCCAGTTCTAGATGTTTTGGGGTCGTTAAAAGCTGGAGAAAGTCGGGAAACCCAGTCTTACCAACCTCTAAAATGTTGGACTGTCATGTGACGTCATCTGGGGGTAAGATATTAATAAAGAACCCAGGACTATAAATCTGACCCGTGGAGACCTACCGAATGGCCCATGAATCATTGCCAGTGCTATTGTATTTATGATTTTTCTATGCTGGGACTCAGGTTTCTGGCCCGTGACGACTCCCGTTTTAAAAATTGTGGCCCCTTAGCAAATTTAGTTAAAAAGCTCTGGCATATGCAGTAGCATACACACACATTAGCTGCATAAGGCAGCAGTCAGAAGTGCTAACTCAAACAATCTGACAGTAGAAATGCAGTTTATCATTGATGAAAGCAGCAGTTACAACAGATCCGTACTTGCACACAGAGTTTGTCACATAATGCACTACCAGTTAGTTCAGTGGCCATACAAGAGGCATTGTTTTTGTGTGTGTGTGCATGTGTGCATATGTATGAGTGTCAAGAGTTGCCATTTATCCTCATTTTTGCGGACATGTCTTGATTTCACGAGAAAATCTAAGTATCTGCAAACAATTGCGCTCAATTTTAGATATGTCTACAACTGCAAAAATGAAGACAGAATTAACATTGTGAATATGTCAAAAACTCTGTAAACAGTGAAATGTATTTCAAAATCACAAATATAACGGTAGAAAGACTATTTTCTTGAATCAATGGCCCAGTGAGAGAAATCATCTTATTGTGGATTCAGCCATATCAATTGTACTCATAAAATTTGATTTCAAACATGTCACATGCAGGGAATTTTATGGATATTTTATGTGGGGGGGGTGGGGGGGGGGGAGGAGGGGGAGACCTAAAAAAAAGATGTCATCAGAAAAATATACATGGAGCACAATTTGAATGGAATTTAATGTTAGGAGAGGTGTCCTTATTTTGGAAGATCAAAATATGGCAACCCCAGTGGGTGTAAAGATCACTTCTATTGCACTTAGATATCTTCATAACTGCTGAATTCCAGAGAAATTTGACTAAAAAGCTCAACAAAATAGGAAAAAGGAAAACGTGCACAAAACAACACAACGTAACGTTTCGGCCAGGCAGCCTTTTTCAAACACAAGTGGACTACACAAAAGAGGAATGGAGAGTATGTAGATCTCTAAGGGGTGACGTGAGCGACGTTTAAAAAATGTGATGCGGAATAAATGAAATAAAATAAAATAAACGATGGCTAAAAAATATAGTCACAATACTGGGAATAAAAGAAATGCAAGTGTTAATGATACATAAATGATATTGATAAGAAATAGAATATGGTAATAATATGAAATAAAATAAAATAATTAACATTTAAAATGTAATAAGATTAGAACTATTTAGATGAAGGTATGTTGGATATTGATACCTCTTGGACAAAGAACGCCAAGGCTGTGGATAAGGCGATTTTCCAAAGCGAGGCGGGTAGTATGATCGCCAGAGCAAGATTTTAATGCTGTGACAGATATGTCATCTTTACCGCTGTGGTCAGGGCTGTTAAAATGAAGAGGGATTGGTTTGAGTGTCTTCTTGTCGATATCAGAGAGGTGTTCCCGGAAACGATCAGCTAGCTTCCTGCCAGTCTCCCCAATGTATGCCATGCTGCATCGTTTGCAGATAATTGCATAAATTACGTTGCGGGATTCGCAAGTAAAAGGTTCCCTAATTTGAAAAGAACCATTAGGGAAACTGACCGAAGAAGTCTGGACAACGAAAGGACATGTTTTGCAGGTGCTGCGTGAGCACTGAGTAGTCCAAAGAGGAAGTGCTGTATGGTGGGAGTCGGCTTCGGACAAGTATGTCTTTAAGGTTGCGATCTCGTCTGTAAACTAATCTAGGTTTCTCACTAAAGATAATCTTGGTGTCCGGATCAGAGCGGAGAATGTCCAAATGACGAAAGAATACTTTGGAAGCAACCACATTGTTAGGGTGAAAAGTCAAGATCAATTTAGGTCCCTCATTGGTGGAGTTACGTTTGGTAGGAAAAGCATCTCTCCTGGTGATTGCTAAAACTTTGTTTAGAGCCCCTTGTAGAATGTGTTCCGGATAGAAACGGGCACGGAAGAATTCAAGAAGTTCAACTGATTTATCAAAGAAGTCAGAATCGTCAGAGCACAACCTGCGCAATCGAAGTAGCTGTGAATATGGAATAGAATTTTTACACGGTAGTGGGTGAGAAGACGTATAGAGGAGATAACTGTGAGAATCCGTGGGTTTGTAGTAGGCTGTGGTTTTCAGACACGGGAAATCGATGCTAATCGTGATGTCAAGAAAGTTAACTGAAGTGGTGGAGATCAGTGAGGTGAATTTGATAGCCGGATTGAAATTGTTGATGTAAGTAATAAATTGGTCAAGCTCAACCATGGACATTTCGGTGATACCAACGCCATCATCTATGTATCTCCTATACACCTCCGGAAACTTGCCCGGGTATGATAAACTGACCTCGTATTCCAGGTGGCCCATAAAGAGGCACGCGTAACTAGGACCCATCTTGGTGCCCATCGCAACCCACTGATCTGGTCAAAATACTCACCATTAAACTCAAAAGAGTTGAGGGTCAGTACCAGTTCGGCAAGGCGTACAAGAACTGAAGTAGGGATGATCGGGTTGGACCTTCTGTCCAAAAAGAACTGGAGTGCTCTAAGACCATCAGAGTGAGGGATAGACGTATAGAGGGAGCATACGTCTATAAGGAAAAGATGATAGGTTTTACCGGGAAGTAGTCTGATGGATTCGAAAATGTTGAGGGCATGGTTGGTGTCCTTGACAAATGAAGGGAGACTGGTGACAATCGGTTGGAAAATACTATCTAAAAATTCAGAAAGATACACCGTGGGACAGGAGCATGCAGATACAATGGGACGTCCAGGGTTGTTGGGCTTATGGATCTTAGGCAGCAAGTACATACACGGTTTGTCAAGTTGGCTGTCAAAAACACGCATATTGTTGGCCTGCTTAGGAAGAGTACCCTGTGAAATAAATGATTGTAACGTGTCCTTGACTTTCTTATTGTTGGAGACTGTGGGGTCGTCCCTTCTTGCGGAATAGAAAACGGGGTTTCTGAGTTGGGTATTGGCTTCCTCAATATAAAGATCCTTCCTCCAAACTACTACAGCGCCCCCTTTGTCAGCTGACTTTATAACAATATCGTTCCTCTTTCTGAGGGAGGAGAGAGCCCGCCATTCACCTTTGGAGAGGTTGGATTTAGGTAAAGGCCTTTGTTCCAACTGTTGGATAGTATGAAGCGTGTGGCTGATGTATAGATCAAGCGCCTTAGATTTACCAGCAGGAGGAGTCCACTGTGAACGGGATTTGTTGGCCGTTGAAAGAAATGTAGTTTCGTCAATAGGCCCAGTGGGTGCGGGTGGTTGACCCCAGTGATGATGTTTCAGGCATAGACGGCGATAGAAGGAGTGTGCTTCCTGGAGGAGAGTGTATTTGTCAGCACGTGGTCTTAGAGGGACAAATTTCATAACTGCTGCAGGTGTCCACATGAGTCACACAATAAGAGTCTTCAGAGGCTGAACTCTGTAGAACCTGCAGAACAATGTGACAGAAGAAGATAATAATCAAACCCATTAGAAAGTAACCAAAACCAGCAAAAAATGATTACCATATAATGGACAGTCCAGAACAAGTCAGTATTTACGTCTTAGAACAGGGCACAATCAACTTTGCAGCCACATGCACACAAAATTTAAGATTGGCAAATCAGCCATGAATACGTGTGGATTAGCACCTGAGATGACAGATTATGTCCCACATACATCATATCAAGGCAACATTTTTGGCCAAGAGAAACACCGGTGCAAGTCAACCTTTATGGGTTGCTGAGGGAAATACAAAAGACAGTGAAGTTCATACTAGAGACAACAGTGCAAATATAGATAATATATTTCAAGTGAACAAAAGAAGAAGAGGAAGACTGCAGCAGTAGTTTTCTTCCATATACTGCACTTTATCTGTAATACTGTCTTAGTGTCAGTTATGGTAGTTTTCTACTGTATGATGTCTTTTGTTTTTATCATATTTGTCACTTTTTTAAGTTTCCTTGCATATTGTATTTTGCAGGGCCAATAGTCAGTTTCCTCATGACAAGATTTAGCTATAGGAAAATTGCCTTGTTTGGGTCAGTGCTTGTAGTTATTGGACTCCTGGGCATGCCAATTCTGCCTTACATACCAGCAATGTGTGTCTGTTTTGGGCTGCTAACTGGTGGGTATTCCTTGTTTGTTTTTTACATCTTTAAATTGTATATAAATAATGTGTTAATTAATCTATTTACATTTTCAAATGATATATAAATAATAAGCTGAATTAATATAAATGAAATACAAATGGAATAATGGTAAATTCAAAACAGTCTGACAATCTGGAGTAGAGTTCATAATTCTGTTTTAAACTTCTTTTCGTGCATTATGGAAACAGACTAATAACTGAATAGTGTTGCTTCATATCTGCCTATGGTATGACAACCTCTGAATAATAAATAGCAGATGGCAACACATTTAAATCAGGTACAGTTATACTGGTTGAATGAGTATCTAGGCAACGATGTATGGAACTGTCCTATTATACATGACTAGAGTCCCAACATGTCATCCTCGCACATACAAGTTACAAATGTAAATTACTGAGACTGCAACAGATGACACTACTCAAGCTTCAGTATTCATTGACTGCCATGTTTAAAACACTTGACAACGATGAATAATGAACGGTGAAGAACATCTATCTGTCTCTCATATTTAACAAAAGATTCAGCAGCTCAGTAGCAATAGTGTTGTCAGTAATCTCTTGTTCAGCCCTTCTGAGTTAAAATGGAAAGATATATTGTCTTTTCTGTTAAGTTGAGTTGATTCAAGAGGCGACATCTTAGCATTTCCATAAGTATGCCATCCTCATCTTCAGCAGCCAGCACAGAGTTCCATTACCAGTGGTGCCAGTAGCATTCTGATTAAATGTCCGTCTTGCCTTTTCTCTGAGTGTTGAACATCGGCCAGAACCCCTCATCACTCCCTGCTGCATCACTGTCACCAGACTTAGGTGATCCATTTGCTCCTCTGAATTGTACACGCTCTCCCTACATGACCCTAATCACATCTGGCTTATCATGCATCAGTATTCCAACAAGTTTTGCAGAGCCAGCTAGACTGTGCACCTGTTCATTTCCCAAAACACCGGCAAACCCCGGAGAAAAAAATCCAGACAATACTCTGCACGAAGCATGCCTATCCTGACACTCCTGGGCATGCTTTTTGAGTCATTTACAGTCACGATGTGTGTTAGTCATATTCTCTAACCTGTGGAAAGATGCAGTGACCGAATGTAGTGGTATCATATGTTAGGCTCTCCTGCACCAGACAACGTCCATCATTAATTTTTGTTAAGAAGCCCCAAGAAATTTTTTTGCTTCTTGACACTGAACCATCTGAATAAATACCCACATCCTCTGACTGAGCATGATCTTGAATTAATTGTTGAATTTGAACCTCTGTGGCACCCGCTGACCACGTTCTACATTCTCGGCTCAATGGGATTATGACTCTACACAAATCTGACTGTTCCGCTGGCACTCTGACCCACTCCTCTCCTCACCTGATGTTCTTCAGGATGTAAACCTGTCTGACTGTAACTTCTGCCATCCATGACTTCCCTCTTATCAGCTGCTGGCCCTTAACTGTCCCAGAGCTTCGGGCAAAGGTGATATGTACCTGCAGCGACTCTGAGATATGACTTCACTTGCAGCACCAGGAGCCTACCTGCAACAGTCAGCATACCAAGGATTTATCGCATTTACACCACTGGGGTGTCTCTGTATGAGCTCTAGCTTAAAGTCTTTTATGTTCAGATCAGAGATATTTGCAAATTTTTAAATATTTTTTAACTACTTGAGGTTATTTCATATTATATTTATTCCTGTTAATTTTCATTGTATTGTTAAATCTTTTTTGTTTCTCTGTATATGTTCTGGGACCCATTGTGGGGAAAAGCAAGATTAGACCCACTGCCTCCCCCAAAAAAGCATGTTGTAAGAGTCAACGAACTTTGGGCTTCCTTCAAAGTCAAGAGAATTTGGGAAATAAGTCAGATCTGTAAAACAGATGGCACGCAGCATTCTGATTCTGAAACAAGACTAAATACAAGAGGTGGACCAACAACCAGAACTTTCTGCTAGAGTTTACACCCGGTCAGCAGGAAGAAGAACAAAAGTATGATTATTAGTTGACAATTTAGTCAAATGAATAATTGACTGCAAAATGTCTTAACATGGAACAGTATACATTTAACTTGATTGGTGCGTGTGACAACCCTTACTATCTTTGTATAGTTAACAATTTATGTCTGCAGGTTTTGGTAGTTCCTGTGCTTATATTCCATCGCATGTTCTCAGTGGTCTGTACTACGACAAGCACAGAAGTTTGGCTACAGGAGTGGCCACCAGTGGGTCTGGTCTGGGTGGAGCTATAATGCCAATAATAACAGGGGTACTTATTGAGTATTATACTTGGAAAGGGTCACTAATCTTTGTGGCCGGACTTTGTCTTCACTTGATTGTCTTCTCTGCATTGCTGCGTGAGCCTCCACCACTCTTGATGAAAGAGACAAGCATCACACAGTCTGCCACAAAAGAGGAAAAGCCATGTGATGAATGTATAGCTTTGATTAAAGAAAGCTATATAGAAAAAGATGTGACTGGGGAAGGCATGTTACATCATGACAGCCACGAAAATTGTGTTGTAACATTTGTTGCACTGGATAAACAATTTCCAGAAACAAAGGCAAATATCCACAATCCTGAATTAGAAAATTCATCACCTCTGCCCATAGATGCGAACGGATACCCTACTGTGAGACATGAGAGTAGCCTGAATGACAATACAGAAGAAGGAACATTGATCCCCAAACAAAAAAGTCACTGTGTTGCACTTCTGTCCAGTCAGCATTCTTTGTCAATATCTTCTCTGCATTCAGCAGGCTGCATCAGAGGGGCTAGTCAGGTTGTCGTTGACAACAGTGTTGTGCCTCTGAATTCTAAGTCTGCGTATGAAGCTGTTGATGTTTCAAAAGCAAAGAAAATTCCAAATTCATCCCGCCATATATATATCTTTACCAATTATGGTTTTGATGTGTATTTTGCAAGTAACATCATGTGGAATGCTGGCACTGCAATTGTAAATGCTTTTGTGCCAGAGTTTTTAACAGAAAAAGGCCTTTCGCCAATGGAAGCTGCTTGGTATGCAGGAATTTATGGATTTGGATGTTTTGTTGGTGGTGTTCTGGGAGGTGTATTTGGTAATTTTCGGTGGGTGAACAGGCAAGTTCTATATACTGCATCAAACATTGTCATGGGTGTAAGTCTCAGTGCCTTTCCATATTTTGAACAAAAACCTCTTTACCTGGTGTTCCTCATCATTAGTGGAATAGCTTTTGGAATTATACTTGGACTGTTGATTGTGGTACTTACCGATCTGATTGGGGTTGAAAGCCTTGGAAATGGATTAGGTTATCTTATGCTTTCAAATGGACTTGGGACATTTATAGGACCACCAGTGGCAGGTAAGTGTTCTTTCAGTTAATTAATATTTGAACAAAAGCAAAACAAACATACAGCACAATTTATTGCCTTAACTCTATCTCTTGAGGTATTTTCTAAAGTTTTCTGAAGTACTCAGTGTATAAGATGCAGCAAAATTTACCAGAAATAAAGAAATTCTGATGCTGACAGAAACATAGTAATAGTGTTGGTAGAATATTATGTTATGTTATGCCAAACTGTACTGGCTTTTGCCTTTCCCTTGGTATCCCTGGCGACCTATGGAGAGGGGTACCTGCTGTCTGGGCAACTGTCTGTACTCCAGATCAAAATGCCCAGGCCTGGAGGTTGAATACCATTGGCCATGATGTTTGTACCTGAGTACACTTTTCATTACTGCAACACCTGTTACATTAGCAGAATGTCTGTGTGACAGTAATAATATTACTAGATTGCTGTAGCCAGCCTTATGTCATAAGCCAGTCTGTCTGTCTCTTTTTCCCCTGGTATGATCACTTGTGTGATACCAGATACTCCTTTTAACATCCCAAGAAATTATAATTGTGGCCCCCTTGAGTGCTGCATCAAGTACTACACTGGTATACCCTGCTGACCAAGGCAGGCAAGTATCTGATAGAACATTGTTTTATTTCCATTCTAATTTATAATAGTGTTGTGGTCACTATATTTACATCTTTTCAACACTTCTAAAGAAAACATTTTGTGAAAACAAAGAATGGACCGACTGCCCCTCAACTATTTAAGTTCCAAACAACTCACCTTACATTTCTTGGTCATTTTGAAGATAATATATTGTTTTTGTTGTCTTCTGTCATAGACAATGTTTTATTTAACTCTTTTCTTTGGGGAGGGGGGGGGGGGGGGGGGGGGGGGGGGGGTGGTCAGAATTTTTAGCTTGAACATATTTGTTCCATTGTATCTCTTTCAAACACCAACAGCTCTGAATATGTATCACTTTTAAGCTCAACACCTTGGACAGAAGAGGATAAAGTAATAAGTTCTTGGGACTGAAAGAGTCAAGTCCCAACTATTTGCTCAACTAGTGACTGCAGTCACCCCTATTTGACTGATGAAAGGTTTGCTGAAATCAGATATGCAGGCCACCCTGACAAAAGCAAACACAAAAGAAGAGTAACTATATTTACAAGGCCTCTGAAAATGTTTATTTATTTATATTTCTAGGTCTAATCAAGGAGGCAACTGGAAGTTTCAAGGAGGCAATCGTCCTGTCTGGTGTCCTGTGTGTGTTTGGTGGATTGATAATGATTTTGATGCCTTGCAGATGGAATTGCTGTAGCCAAAAGAAAACAGAACATTTAGTTTATAATAACTGAAAGTGTGCTTAACTTCACTTCTATTTTAAAAGTGAATGAAGAACACGAAGCATTTATCCTGTATGGGCATAATTTCAAATGTTATATTAATAACTTATCAATGTTTATATTGCAACAGTTAGAGCCTGTATGACTGCAAATGTTATTCTTTGGGAAAGGGGTTGGGTGTGGGAATTCTTGTACTTTCTGATCTTCTGCTGTTGCCCTTAAAAAGGAACACAGTGTTGTGGTGCTGAGGTTCACAGTGTTGTGGTTCTGAGGTTTACAACTAGACTTTGATATCCACACCTTTATACCTAACACATCTGGTTTCAGCAAATTCCTAATAACTCACTTTTTATTACACTTATGATGAATGTTTTCCCTTCAAAACAGGGCTTTGGAACCAAATGTGGGTTAGTTGTCTTTTGGTACTATCCAACGTTTTCGGTCTCATATACACTGTTACAGATTAACAATTATCTTCACATCTCTGTTGCTACCTTATCAAATATTTTTGCTGTTTATGAACTGATTTATCTCAGATTGTAAACATATCTCAAATTTTTAACATTTTTGTAACATAATGTTAATATGTGAAAAGTTATACTGTTATCATGCATTTTGATTTATTATTTCTAATGTGAACAAACATATTTATAGTATATTGGTTAGTTGTGTATCCTTTACAGGACGTTGCAGAACCAACCCCAACAGCCCCTGGCTGTTGTGTGGTTTTTCTAGGCAAATTTACGTCCTAATAGTTTGCCATTGCTTTCTGGACGGTCGGCTTTCTTGATACCACTGTCAAAACCAACGCAAAGCGCATGGCCCGCAGCTGGAATCGAACCCGGCATTACGAAGCGAAAGCATTCGCATCGACTTAGCCACAGAGCCGACTATTTATAGTATATACAGTTTATAAATATATTTCCTAATGTTGAACGACTATAAACTCTGGCAGAGTCCTTAGTGTTTATCTGCTTCTGGTCTTTGTTTCTTGTTCCAGGACTATTATGTGCACATCAATTTTACACATCTGGCTCCTGTATGTACCAACTTTAAAGTAAACGTTGATCCTGTCTTCATTGACCAGACTTCTGGTTAGGAACCTGTTTCTGGGATAACCATATCAGGCAGATGCCCTCCAGCTTTAAAGTAAATGTAGATCCTGTCTTCATTGGCCAGACTTCTGGTTAGGAACCTGTTTCTGGGATGACCATATCAGACAGATGCCCTCCAGCTTTAAAGTAAATGTAGATCCTGTCTTCATTGGCCAGACTTCTGGTTAGGAACCTGTTTCTGGGATAACCATATCAGGCAGATGCCCTCCAGCTTTAAAGTAAACGTTGATCCTGTCTTCATTGGCCAGACTTCTGGTTAGGAACCTGTTTCTGGGATGACCATATCAGACAGATGCCCTCCAGCTTTAAAGTAAATGTAGATCCTGTCTTCATTGGCCAGACTTCTGGTTAGGAGCCTGTTTCTAGGATGACGATGAAGAGGTATAGGTAGGTGTTGACCAGTAGAGCGCTGGTCCTGGTGCACTTCCAAATGTGGTTCAGCTCCTTTGCACCTGCAGTGACTCTCTTTGGACTCTTAATCATGCTCTGACACATTGACAGATACTTTAACACAGTAAGCTGGAACAGGGACAAACGTTTAGATTTGAGAAGAAAGAACAGTGTTATGGAATTAAAGCTTGAAGGGACGACATGCATACAAATTATTAAAAAGCTCTAACTAAAAATACAAAATAACCAGCAAACTAAAAATACCCTGAAATATAATAATTACTGAGACTGCAACTCCTGTTTTGAATGTTAGGCGTGTAACAATACCGAACACATTATTTAAAGATTGCAAGAAATAACAAAATTAGGAGACTGCCCATAATCAGTATGTGACCAGCTGTGGTAATCCCAAGGCAGGAAAAAACATACTAAAGATAGTTCACTCTAGAGAACTACAGGCAGGGAAGCATACAACAAGAAAAATTTGCATACACGGTATTATATCTCAAAGCAAAATAATAATATATAGATCATTGTGAATTTTCTCAAAGATAATTATACAGGCTTCTTCTGCATTTGCCCCTAAAAGAATGATTGTACATTGTGTTGTAGTTTACAGCTAGGCTGTGATATCTGTGCCGTTCAGTCCAGCACATCTGATTTCAGCCAACCCCTGATTAGTTGTCTTGTAGGACATGCTCATTAAGGCGGCAGTATGTCTGTTAACAGCGATTCCCCACCCCAAAATGTGGCCCTAAAACTCGCATAAGGAAATTACACAATCTGATTATAAAAGTTTTTTTTTGAAAAAGTACAATTAAAAGGTATTAACAATTTATATTGCTACATTCTTATATTTTTCTAACAAACTATGCAATATCTTGTTACCAGAAGTAATTGACAAACATAAAAATCTAATTTTGGAAAAGAGAAAACTCTGTAAAATCCAGGTCATCCCCATGCGGTATGTAATTTTTTGTTGTTGAAGCCCCACCCTGGCTTCTGCCGGCGGCCCTGAATATATACGGGGCATAGATATGGCCTTACGGCTAAAAGGGGTTTCTGGGACCTCTCCACAGGTGATCCACATCCCCAAAGTGGCACTTTGTGTCACTTGGTGTTTATCGCTTGTGTGATGTCCTGGTGGGGTAAAACTACCTACCTACCTTAGTATATCCCAGTTGAAACTTAGAAGGGTTGAAGAGGATATAATTGATGACATTATTACTGCTACTTAAACATTCTTTTTGAGACTGCCTGATGTAGAGAAACATGATTACCTGGTCGGTGGACCAAGTATTTAATAATACTGATAACAAAAAAGAAAGATGTCATACAAATTGGAATTGGAATAACAAAATTGTCTTAATTTTATTATTTGTTTCATTTTTTTAATTAAACTGTCTTTACTCCCTGTTTTTACCCATTTTTAAGGCTGTATAAACCAGAGGGTGCAAACACCGGGGAAATGAGAGTGAGAAGCAAAGTCTTTACTCCCTGTTTTTACCCATTTTTAGGGCTGTATAAACCAGAGGGTGCAAACAGCGGGGAATGGAGAGTGAGAAGCAAACAGTGGGGAATGTAGAGTGAGAAGCAAACAGTGGGGAATGGGAAGTGAGAAGCAAACAGTGGGGAATGGGGAGTGAGAAGCAAAAACGAAATTATTGTCTGTTTAAATCACCACTGATCACTGGCATCATGAGAGCTAATAGACAAATGGTTAGGGCATATTGAAAGAATGTCAGATGACAGAGAAGTAAAAACTGTATACACAAGGTAGATGAATGGTTGTAGACCACGAGGCAGACAAAGACCAAGATGAAGAGATAATTCCAGACAGACCTGCAAACACTTGGTGTCACCAATTGGAAAGAGAAGGCCAACCTGAGAGATGCATGGAGGTGTGTGATATCAGCAGCAATGAACCTCAAGGGCTCGGAATGCTGAAGAAGAAGTGTAAACCAAAGGGGTCTTTAGCTTTAGGATTTGGGCCACATGGCTAGTGCAGTCACCACAGACTGCAGCTTAGGATTTGATTTTTTTCCTCTAACAGAAAAATCCATAAATTTACTGTTGGAACCAAGGTCTCCTAAACCCATCATACTTAACTGCTAGACCATCTGCTCCTGATATTGGTGATATATTAAACACAAGATTTTGTTATGTTCCTGTAACATCCATAACATATCAGTTTATTTTTGATAGTTTTTTTCTTCTTCAAGGTATTAAAATGTCTTACTTGTATTCCCATATACATTTTCTCTCTCTTTTTTGATTTTATTATGTGATATTTTTCAACAGTGTAGAACAGATGAGATCATTTAACCAGATATTTTTAGTGTGATTTTTAATTTATTATTATATTATTTATTAAACCAAAGTCCAGAAATGAATGAGCAACCATGACTCTCCACCAGGTTTTACAGCTGGTGTATGCAAACAAACAAACAAACTGACTTGTCTAGAATCAGACATGTTCCGTTTTCACATTTGCCATACACACTGCACAGATATTCCCAATTATTGTGTGCCCCCACAATGAATGATTATATGCAACTATATGACTTTTTTGATCATTTTTCATTGCTGGAGTCAAATTGTCTGACACTACTTGTAAAATCTCTTTATGTTCAATTGTGTACTTTTCATTATATCTTTTGTATCTAATTGTTCCTTTTAACCGCACTTTTAAAAATTATAGTTGTTTACTTTTAATATACCTGTACCTATTTCAGATTGTTTTCTTCGCATACTTTCTTTGTCTAATTGTTTAATTTTTATCATCTCTTTATAGCATATTGCCTTTTAAAATAATCTCTTTATATCTGATTGTTCACTTTTAAGAATCTTTTTCTTCCTTATTTATTTTTAATAATGATTGTTGTTTTATGTACATATAAAAGTAGAGTGTATTCCTTCTCTCCCACTTTCTCTCTCTCTCTCTCTCTCTCTCTCTCTCTCTCTCTCTCTCTCTCTCTCTCTATATATATATATAAATATATATATATATATATATATATATATAAATATATATATTAGGGCTGAACCGAATAGTGATTTTCACTATTCGGCCGAATACGAATAGCTGGATCAACTATTCGGCCGAATACAAATACGAATACGAAAAGTGAATCATCATCATCATGTGCTTTGCCGGCTGGCATGGGCGATTATGCCTCGCCACAATCTGCGATCTCCTGCAGCATGTATTAGTTCATGTGCTGACACACATCCATGAAAAACCTTCGTTCCATGTTGTCAGCATTAGGCCAGCTTTTTGTCTCACTGAAGGTATTTCCAGCTGTACTAAACAGGAAAATACGACAAATACAGAGAGTCAAAATGAAAACCCGCAGGGCGAAACACCAAAAACAAAAATAACGCTGACGAAGAAAACAATGCCGTCCTTACAAGTCTCCCATCCCCCGCGAGCTCACGAAACCAGACGCCGGGCAGCCAACGCCAGAAGATTAAACAACAAAGACACTCAAGAAACCGAACGTCGATCAAAACATTCTTCCGCTGCCGTTTCCACGAGACGACGAAAGAACAGATACGACACCCATAAATGATGACGAACTCCCGTTACTTCAAAGAATCAACGAAGAGGACACTCCACTCAAAGAAATCAAGCCGACAACACTAGAACACTTGCTTTTCTGCCCCTCTTACATTTTAAAAAACACTATACTCGCAACACATGCAAGATGAAAATAAAGGTGCGCTTGGTACACTCGTAGGTGGTGCACAAAGATAACGCTTCACAGTATAAACCAAGGTGGGAAGTCTTGATGTTTTTTTTCCCACCAGTCCAGAAACGGTTGTGAGGTAACCACTATTCGTATTCGGCCCGACCGCAACTATTCGGCCGAATACCGAATAGTTATTGGGTCCACTATTCGGCCACGAAGCGAATATTCGGTACAGCCCTAATATATATATATATATATATATATATATATATATATATATATATATATATATATATATATATATATATATATATATATATATATATATATATATATATATATACTAGTTGAACCCGGCCACACGTTGCTGTGGCTTAGTTTGGCTAAATGGAAAAGAAAAAAAATATAAATCGCACATGTCTAATAGGGTTAATGTTGCAATCATTGTCTGCGCAGATAAAGAGATAGTCTTCGATGCCCCCCTCCACCCCAACACAAAAAAATCTACCTACTACTCTCTCCCTCATCGAAGGTTCTTGGAAAAGAAAAAAAATAGAAATCGCATGTGTCTAATATAGTTAATAGGGCAATCATTGTCTGTACAGATATAGAGATAGTCTGGTTCGCCGACTTTAAAACACGCAACATATAATTGTGTCTTTATATTAGTGGTTGTTTAAATGGTATTATTAGGACTGTAAAAAAAAAAAAATATGATTATTTGGTTATCACATGCTAAAGCTGTGTGTATTTTTTTGAGAAGGAAATAAAGCTTACTACTATACTTATAAATAACCAAGTAAGTCGTAAAAAAATAAGAAAAGCGGAGGTAGCGTTAGTAAAATATAAACAAATTAAGAAATGAAAACTTAAAAATCATGTGTTAAGCTCTCTAAGTTAACAATTTCTGTAAACACCCCTTCCCCCATCCACCGACTACTGCTCTCTCCCTCTTCGAAGGATTTGAAAGTCATCACCTAACGATATTTTTTGTAACTGTCCTTGACATCCCTTTCCATCCGGACTAAAATGGGGAGTAAGAATTGTAATGAGTAGTAAATGCGGTCAGTGTAATATTTATCACACCATCCTTTAAGTACCAGTACAACTACTACCACCACCACTACTATAACTAAAAAAAATGTCGCTACTATTTGTTTTACCATCGGAGTAGACAGGGAGTCATGAGCCAGAGGATTTGGCGCCGCGGACTGGTCAGGTTAGGATGTGTAATTTTGCCCCCCGACAGAAAAACGCCATCACCTTACCGGCGGTCTCCAGCATGACAGCACTACAGTGTAAACGCCCAACCACGACTACTACTACTCCTGCTACTTTGAGTGGGTAAGGCAGTTACTGTGTCTTAAATCTCTCGCAGTTACCAGTTTGTTCCCCCCCCCCCCCTTCCGCCCCCAATTCACTAACTACTCTTTCTCTCATCGAAGTAGTTGGGAGAAAAAACCAAGTGAAAAGCACTGAAAACAGGAGAAATACACCATAATTACGATGGTAAACAACACAGCTTAATTCCAACGCAATACCAGACGAAATAATTAAATCAAAATGAAAATAAATGGAAATCTATGAACAAAAAGACAAAAAAAACTATTTGAGATGTGTGTTCTGACTACTGTGTCCTGATTTTAACACAACTCAAAACCGCAGGCAATTGTTTTCTTATAGACATATATCCCAGAAAGAACTTCAAATATTAATGAAACGACACAACAATAGAAATAGCACCTGTCTAACACGGGTAATGTCGCAATAATTTTTTGTGAAGACATAGATATAGTTTGCGATGTCCCCCCCCCCCCCCCCCCCCCCTCCCAATCCACTGACTACTCTCTAACTCATTAACGTTTTTTGGAAAGAAAGAAAATAGAAATCGCATGTTTCTAATATGGTTAATGTCACAATCATTGCCTGTGCAGATATAAAGATAGTCTGGTCTGCTGTGCAGATCTTGAAAGCTGTGTGTCCCGACTACTGCACATGCACATTTACGAACATGGCTTTAATTAAATGTCACTAAAATGAAAATATTACTTTTGAAAATTTTCCAAACAAATGTCACCACCTATTTCAAACTATGACAGGTAGGATCCTGGTATCAGAACAAACATATCCTGAAAATGTCAGCTAAATCGGTTTAGTAGTTTCCGAATCTATAGAGTCATAAACAAAAAACACACAAACATTGATTTTTAAATGTATTTATATCTTATTTTAAATTATATATATAAAATAAGATAATCTCTCTAAAGCAGAATTGTTTTCCCACTTTTCTGAACACACTGCTGTTTATCCATTAAAAATGCTTTGATGCTTGTGATGTTATCATTTTGTGTTATAGGTTGCATTTTTGTTCATGAGAGCCTAAGTATTTAATGCTTTATGAAAGTATACAGTATTTGTTGCATTATAAAAGCATACAGTATTTTTTTTTAAATCATAGATCAAGTATTTATTGTTTTTAGGAAAGCATACAGTATTTATTTATGATAGCAAACAGTATTTGTTGCTTATGATAGCATAGTGTTTGTTGTATGATAATTAGGAAGTGACGTTCAACCCCACCAGGACCACATAATGAGTAACACCGGGTGACACAAAGTGCCACCATTCGGATGAGAATCCCTGGGCTCAGGTCCCAGAAACTTTGTTAAGCCATTTGGTTTTATATTAAAGCCCCAGATGACAGCCGTGGTCGGGCTTTAAAAAAAATAAATTATATGCCATATTGGAAATGGGGGGGGGGGGGGGGGGGGGGGGGGATTTTGATAATTATATAATATTTGTATTTTCATGTGAATATCTTATTATGGGTTGTACTAATCTAATGTATTGTAAAACAACTGTTGTTTTGGAACCAGACTGTAGTGCACCGAGTGCAATTCCTGTATTATCCACTGCAACAACATTAGATAAAGAGCATGTCATTTTGTCATTTAGAACCCCTATTTTGATGTTAGAAAAGTTTGTAAATGAAAACCCACAAATTAGTTTATACCGTCATCTGAAAGCGAGAATCCTGGACTGACATTTTCACATAGGACTGGCCACAGAGGTCAGTGTTATAGGCCACCAGGATGTTGACCAGCTGCACACACATCCAATACAAAAAGCACAGCACAGAATCACTACACCGGCCTCAAACAAATATCTTGCAACACATTGTGTAACACATTGTTTCTCAGATATTTGTACTCAGATGCCCATTTAATACCTTTGTACTCTACTGCACTGTTTAAGTTCTGTTTCTTTCATCCTGTTGACATCATCTGTCTTTTCATTGTTGATTTTCTTACTATTTGTTTTATATTCTTCATTCATGGATGTTTATAGCTGTGTCTGCTCTTCAGACATTTTCCCCAACAAAGAGTAATTCATTGATATAACTATTATAGTTAGTTAGCTGGGATATGATCATTGCACTCCAGACAAGTCCATAGGTGCTCAGATCCTTCTCTCAGTATGAACCCAAGCGTCCTGTGACTAATAGTGCCAGTTCTTTGTTGACTGATAAGTCTTTCTGTATGCCCGGTGTGTCTCTCGCTTTTGGCTATGCCCATCTGAACTCCTGAGTCTTTCATTCTGGTGAGCGATGTGGAATCGCTGTCTTGAAAGGTTTCCACCCTTCCCAATTCTCTGAGGGTATTAAAAATATCCGCATGATCCATGGGTTGACCTTCAGTGTAACTAGTATAATAGGTAACAAAACACTATTGTTTATATAAATAGAGAAATAAACACTATTTTTTAGCATGTTTAATATGTTCTTTCACCATTTGTTCAAACAAAAAAATGATGTCATAGTTTCTTATTTCTAATTACCTTATCTTATCCTTGGAAACTAGCACATGCTAATTTTTAGCAAAGAAAAATGAGATGTGTCCTTTTTTCAAACAGCTGAATATAACAAAGTTTATAAGTAATAATTGGTATATTAGCAGATGTTATTGTATAACAAAGTTTGTAAGTAAGTTATTTTATATTAAATGTTATCTGGCATATATCTTAAAAGTCAATTTATATTACTGATTATAGTAACATATCCCTGGAGTGATGAAACTGTTGTGTTAAATGTGAACTTTCTTTATTAATGTATTCTTTACATCTGAATGGTAAGTTATTTTAAATTAGATGATGTTGTGGTAATGGCACAATCTGACAAAATCCAATTGATATTTATATTACTGATTATGTAAACATATCCCTGGAGTCCTGTATACTTGTTGTTTTGTTAAATATGATCTTTTATTACTAACGCTGAGTTTAAAAAAGTTGTAAACAAAATAATGTTTAGTTTATTACAGTTTATAATTATAATTGTGTTGTTGTTATTTTAACTAATTTGATCCTTAGAAACTAGTACATGATCATTTTTATTGCATCGTAATCATCCCCGTGTGGGTTCCGGGACCCCATTATGGGGAAAACAAGAATAGACCCACTGCCTCCCCAACAATCATGTCGTAGGAGTGGAATAACTAAGGGTTTCCTTCTACATTAGTGTACATCTACCAGAGAGGCAGGAAACCAAGAGTCTGCATATAAATAAGCCAGATCTATGAAACAGATGTGCACATAACCCTCAGGACCTGGAACAAGACTAAGTCTGGAGGTGGATGAAACCAAGAGTCTGCATATAAATAAGCCAGATCTGTGAAACAGATGTGCACATAACCCTCAGAACCTGGAACAAGACTAAGTCTGGAGGTGGATGAAACCAAGAGTCTGCATGTAAATAAGCCAGATCTGTGAAACAGATGTGCACATAACCCTCAGGACCTGGAACAAGACTAAGTCTGGAGGTGGATGAAACCAAGAACTTTCCACCAGTGTTTACAGCCTTGAACGAAAAGATCAAGAAGAATGTTAAATTAGGAATCACCATCACAGCACTTGGGACACCCCCATAAGTGCTACATCCCCATCTTCAGCAGCAAGCGAAGAGTTAAAATTCCAATGGTACCAGTAACTGTCTGATTGTATATCCCTCTCGCCTTTCCCCTGAGTGTTGAGTGTCGGCCAGATCCCCTTGTAACTCCTCGCCGTGCCATTCTCCTTCGACCGTAATGATCTATCTGTTCCTCGGCACTGTTCACTTGCTCCCAAAAGGCCCTTACAACATCTAGTTTGTCATTGATCACTTCACCACCTTGTGGTGCAGAACCAGCCAGTCTATCTGCCTGCTTATTTCCTATCATCTGGAGAAAATATCCAAAGGATGCTAACTACCCCGGACCTTTGAAGTGATGCTTGCCACCCTGCACAGAGCATGCCTGTCTCCACCTTTCTCAGCATGCTCTGTGAGTCAGTTACAATGACGTGTACAGCTGATTCTCAAGCCTGCTGAAGCCAGCAGTGACTGTCTCCCCCTCCATTCTCAAACTAGACGTTTTGATTTTATATGCCAGGCTTTGTTGCACCAAGTGATGACCATTTGCCTTCGCTATGAACCCCCATGCACTTTGTCTGTCCCTTAACACAGAGCCATCTGTTATACAATCACATCACTTGGGCGGGAATTTTCATGAAACATTTGTTGAACCTTTTGTTCTGCAGCACCAGCTGGCCAGTCCCTGCACTCACGTCCCAAAGTGATTAGAACCCTACACAAATCTGAAACCTGATCGGACACTTTGAACCATTCCTCTCCTCGCCTAAATTTATCAAGCCTGAACACATCTCTAATTGTGCTTCAGCTTGCCCCATCCAAGACTTTCCTCTTTTTAGTTTGTGACCCTTAGCTCTATCCAGGGCTTCATGCAGTAGGTGCCTCTTGTCCACAGCTACTCTGAGTTATGACTTTGCTTGCAGAACTTTGAGCCTGTCTGCAATAGAAGGCAGTGCAAGTATATATTGCATACATACTACCGGGGTATCTCTTGTACATCACAGAATTACCCGCATGGTTTCATTCTGTATGCGTTTGAGTTTTATCACCTGACTCTTTGATTTGGTAAGCATTCCAAGTCCATAATCTATCACTGGCATGATCACATGCTGGAACATTGTGAACAGCATTCTTTGTTCCATGTCCATTGTTGCCATAATCTTGAGAGCATTGAGTCCTTTTTTGGCATTTCAACACAACTGCCTCCACATAACCCCTGAAGGACAGGCTTCTATCAAAAATGATACCCAGGTACCTCAGTTTGCTTTCTCTTCTGATGTTACTGTTCTTAACTATGAGGTTTGGAACATTAGCTTGTACAATTCTATTGTCCAGAGAGCACCACAAAACAGCTGCCTGATCAAGAAGAAGAAGACTCATAATAATTTCTTAAGTTGTTATGTCAAATTAGTTTACAGTTGAATGTTAAAAAGTTTATAAGTGGGTTCAGATGCCCCATTTTTGTAGGAAAGCAGAATAAGCTCACCAGCTATGGGTGTTCCCTTCGAAGTCGGAGTGCGTGTATACGCATTAAAGGCTAGGTTCTAACATTCTGCATACAAATAAACCAGATCTCTAAAGTGTATGTATGCAAAACTCAAATTCTGGATCAAGACTAAAATGCAGAAATGGACGAGCAACCAGAATTTTCTGCCAGAGTTTACAGCTGGTGAATGCTAAGAAGAAGAAAAGATAAGTAAGTTATTTTATATGAGAAGATGTTGAAGTCATTACACAGTGTCAGATAGTTCAGTTGATTTTAATGATTGTATAAACATTGGGAACTTTGGAAGAGAACTAAACAGGCTCCAGTGGACCAAGAGGTGAGGAAAAGACGCTGGCTTTGGATAGGACACACACTGAGAAAACAGTAAAACAGCATAACTAGAATATCTTTGCATTGGAACCCACAGGGGCATAGGTGTAAAGAAAGATTCTCTTTCTTACCCAGTGTGTCACTTATATCCTATGCCAATCTTCATGATGGTAGGACCATGTCCCTTTTCCCTTTTGCTTTTTTCCCATAATCCGCTGTGGCACTTAATATAGCCAAAGTGTTTCAGACAAGATGCTGTTTGGGATGTCAGTATTTATGTTCTTCCTTGTCCATTCTGTAAATCTTTCTAAAGCCTTTCAGCTCAAGAGCTCCCATTACTTCCTTTTAATGACTGCGAGATCGTCCACAACTCACGTTCGTATGTTGCCACAAGGAGGATGCATGCTGTCAAATTTATGACTTTGATTTTCTGCTGGTACTTAATAATAGATACTACGTAGTAAATTGCAGATATTACCGATGGAAAATATTTCATGACCCACAAGTTAAATGCCATTGCCAACTTCTCCTCTCGCCGCCTTGCCTTCATTGACTATTCAGGAAATTCATTACAATGTTCTTTAGCTGTGAAATTTAAAAAAAATGAGATCACACACAAAATTTTGTTGCCGCCCACATTTCTCTGTATCAGGTTCAATAAAAAAAAAAAAAATTAAAACTTAAAGATCCCTTTTCACGCCTTAGGCGCATCGGGCATATGGGAAGAGCGTTCTATATTTTTACAGACCAATCGGCACTGGGTTGGTAATACTGCTACAGAAGCTGCAATAATCACGATCCTGCTTGACGTAGCTGCCTGGTAAGCGTCACAATTTTCTTTTATTGTTTTCCAGATTGTTTTGTGTACTGTATATGCCCCTGTTGACTGTAACCCCGGGTTTTATGGACCCTTTTGTGTGAGCGATATCTTTTGGATGCGAATGCTGATCTATTGGTGTACATGGTCTCGCTGTCTATGGTGGTAGGAATCTGGCTACTGCAGTGATAAGATTACTACAGTATAGTCTATGATTATTTATATATAATTCCCACCCAGAAAGTAGGCTGTTGGCTGCTTCCTAATCCCAGGGATGCCCTAACATAACTTTTTTGTACGGCTGAAATGGGTTTCTCGGAACAGCTGCTGGCTGATTCTCATCTTTGAGGTGTTAATCCTTCGGACATCAATACTGGAGGGGAATAATGACCCACCGACGCTGTTTGTAATTTCTGTTAACCCAACCTGGTGTTTTCATCAATCTTGTTCAACGTTGTCTGCGTTTTATTTTCTCATAGTAACTTACATTTTGTTGTTGTTGCCTTTAACTGAATTTCTAATACAACAGCCGTAATTTTTTTCCCTTCAAATTCTACCCGTGATAATCTAAGTTAAACTGAAGAGAAAAGAGAAGTCAACCTTATTTTTTTGGGGGGGGGGGGGGGGGTGGTGGAAATAGAAGCCAAGAAAAGCATGAGATAAAAGATAAAGATATATTCCAAATGTAATGATTTAAGCAGCATCAGCTTCTCTAAAATGTCTGATGACAGAGTAGATGGGACATTTATGACTGCCATTGTCTGCGAGAGAGGGGAACAATAATGAGTGAACTCTACACAGTGAAGGCATTATTGTGGTTTAAATACACCCAAACATCAACAACTAATTTCATTAGTGGCAGTAATGTGAATATCATGAATGCCAACGAGGAAGACACATCAATAAATGAGACATTCTGATATAGGCAGACCTGTTCTTCCTTTTCTTCGTGTGAAGCATGCAATGTGGCGTTGTCTAGTTTGTCTATCCACATCCTTCGGTATCCAGTACTGGCAATAAAGTTTATTACTGGATGCTCCTCCGTGATGCTACGATATAAAGATATGTGAATCATGGATATAAATGATAGAAGTACTGAGGTGAATTCGTGGGAAATAAGATCTCATGGATTGTATTGCAGGCAGACTTGGCTGTCTCGCTACATGTTCAAGCTTTCTGTTTGCAGTGACGTGCTCAAAGATGGCTGATACTTTGCCTGACGCAATTAAAGTTCACATCTGTAAAATATTTACCTACTTCCTGTTTTCCCTCGAGCCTGCCACTACTTAATAAACTCAAAATAAACAGCGAGGACACTGCAGTCAACCTTCATTGTGGAGGCGGTACACAGTGAAAAAAATATTTAAACACTAACTGTTAAGCTAGGCGTTACGAACGAATCTGTCTTGCGTTGGTTTCGACAGTGATACAGAGAGCGGATCGTTCAGGCAGCAATACAAACTACTGAACTTGAAATTTGCCTAGAAAAACCACAACAGCCAACAATCCTGAGGTTGGTTCTGCAATGTCCTTAAAGGATACGAAACTAATTTTCAACTACCCTAGTGAACCATTCAATGGGCAGGGATAGGGTGCATGTGAACATCCCGGTGATAGAATATGAACTTGGAATAATCACCGTATCAAAGGGAATGGTAAAAACTAACGAGCCATTGATTGATCAGTTTGCCCCTCTGGACTGCTGCCTAAATGTTTACCATGCCATCCATTACATTTACAAATCTCATTCTGGATCGCAGACCGACAAGGCAAATTCAAGATGCCCCGTTCAACCTCTAAAAATAGTTGCAATTTTGGTTCTTTAAGAACTATTGTTGAATGAGGCACCTGGGTGTAACCAGAGGGTCTGGTCGGCTCACTACGCTCAGAGGAAAAGCAAGACGGGCTTTTAACCACATTGTGACCGGTGCCATCAGTATTTGAACTCTGTGCTGGCTGCTAAAGATGAGGACGGAGCATGCATGGGAATGGCCCGAGTGCTGTGATGTCAATTCTTGACTTAACTAAACTCAACAAAAGAACTATTGTGTAACCTGCAGTCCTATTATAAGAACACACTAATCAGCTGCTCTACTTGTATTCGTTACCTGCCCTCCGTGATTCCCCGTACGCTTGATCCCGGGAAAGTAAAGCTGAAAAATGGGTGGCGGGAGTGTGTTGGGGAGAACGTTTACATGTTTAAAAAGTGCTGTTGCAGAAGACTTCCATGCAGGCCGAGAGGGAGACATCCGTGTATCGATCAGTGAAGTAAGCAGTGTCTATTTCACACAAACCGGGCGAGGATTTGTGAAAACGTTAAACTGAATTAAAGATTAATCGAGACAAGTAGTCGCTCTATCACTGCCCAGGATTTCTTCTTCTTCTCCGCTCTGCTTTCGGCAAACGTCTATCGCGTATGATTTAGTGGAATGTAGTTTGATAGTCGGGCTTCTGACACAACACAATTTACATTTCATCCGTCCTTCTCTTATTTGTCAACTAATATAATGCCACTGCCCCCCTTCGTGACTCGTTACCTACTATCACGAAGTGCCACACAGAGTAGATCAGAAGTAACATTATGTCCTCATATACTACCCCTTCCACCAATCTCATTTCTTTTTGTCCATTGATCTTTCCCGAAACTGCAATGATTGAGAATACTTTTCACTGTGCTTTCTCTGTCGTGAAAAACTTGCTATGATGGCTGCATTTCCTTAGCACTGGGACGTTTTATCCGACCAATACAGCTTTGGGGTTGATCCAACCGTATACATGTTTTATATAACGGTGCCACATTATCTACACATTGTTTTATAAAGTAATTAGGCGAGGAAAAGAGCGGAACAAATCATATCATTGTACAGTAAAAGCTAGTTAACACAAACTCGGATAAGACCAACACTCGGTTAACATGTCACAACTTTTGCTCCCAGCAGGAGTGTACTATTCACAATACATCTATTAGTTAGCCAGTTAGTCCTTTAGAATTCTCTTTAAGGAGGTTTCACTGTGCTAACCGGCACCTAAACACAAATACAACAAACTGACGCTAAGACAATGCCTGTCCAGGAGTCACGGTTACTCTACACTTTTTATCTCATATACGCTGCTAACATAAATTAAAGGGGCCACCTTTTTTTTCCACATGCCTGAACCCTCAGACAAAAAAAGTTATGCTGCATTTTACTGCATGCTTCAACAATGTTTGTAAAATCAAATATGTCGTTTCGCGTGTGTACCTGATGACGTCGACTTTCAACCCCACCAGGACATCAAACCAAGTGATAAACACCCGGTGACACAAAGTGCCACCATTCAGATGAGGATCCTCCGGGCACAAGTCCCAGAAACCCCCATCAACCGTCAAGTTATATTAGAGCCTTCATCAACAGCCAGAGTGGGGCTTTATAATAAGGAAGAATTGCATCATATACTGGGACAACAATAAAGGTTTCGACCAACATGTGTACCTCCAAAGTCAATGCAATCTACGTGGTGGGTATTTCTGTCCCAGTATAGAAAGCATTTTGTTTTAAACCGGCGTTCTCTGATATAACCCAACAGTTGAACGGTTTTTATGGGACTTTTGCATTGGGGATTCTTTCCGAATAATGGCACTATGTGTTAGCAGGTGTTAGTCGCTCTTTGTGCGGTCCTGGTTGGGTTGAACTTGACTCAATCCCTCGTGGTGAGAAAGGAAATAATGCATGTTTGAAAATGCTTTCCGTGGCAAAACCTGTTGATAACATTTGCTGAAATTTGCGTTCACTTGCAAGTCGTGACTAAAATGAACACGTTTCAGCCACTTTTAGGAGCTGAGTTTAGTTGAGTCAAGAATGGACATCACAGCACTCGGGGCATTCCCATGCGTGCTCAGTCTTCATCAGCCAGCCCAGAGTTCCAATATTGATGGTACCTGTCACAATTTGGTTATATGTCCGACTTGCCTTTCCTCTGACTGTAGTGAGTCGGCCAGACTCTCTGGTTACACCTAGGTGCCTCATTCTCTCCAGGCCATAATAATCTTGTTTCTCTACTGATTCCGTTGCTACTGTTCCCAATGGGTCTTTACCACATTTGCCTTGTCATGTATCAATTCACCACCTAGTGATGCATATCCGACAATCTGTCTTGTGTTCGTTACCCACTATGCCGGCATTGCCTGAAGAAAAGATCCAAAATATGCTCACTACCCATGACTTTCCCAGTGAAGCTTGCCACTCTGCTCGAAGCATCCCTGTTATCACCTTTCTCAGCATGCTTTTAAAGTGTGTTAGAAGTACGACATGTGTATGCATCCACTTCTAGGAAAGAAAAGGCAATGGTATATTTTCACATTTACCACTTAGCTATGACTCAGCGAAAACGCTTGACCACTGTAGACAAATGGAGAGTGATAGCATGGCTGCATTATGGTGTAGTGCTGCGAGAAGTTTCTAGAAGATTAGTTGTCCACTCCACCATACGGAACTGCGCTTGTTGTTGAAGATGGGGATGGAGCGCTTATGGTAATTTTCCGAGTGAGGTGATATCAATTCTGCATTAAACATTAACATCCCCCCCCTCAAACCCACTCCCCCCCCCCCCTCCCACCCTACTCCCCCCCCCCCCCCCCCCCAAAAAAAAAAAAAAAAAAAAAAAACTTATAAGGTGTGTCAAATATTCTACATTTGTCTATGAAAGTGGATTTACTATTTAATAGGCATCACATTTACCAGTATTTTATATTTATTTAACTGATATAACTCACGAACACTTCAGTCATGTTTTTTACCGCGTGGCTAGTAAAACATATGAAACTACGAACTACGATACCTAACAGGTTATCTTCATAGGCATAAAGACTGCGACATTAATCCAGGGAGTAAAATTTTCACGCCTTTAGGTGCATCGGACATATGGGAAGAGTACCCCATATTTTTCAGACCAATCATTACGCCGACCGTCTTTACTTCCCCAGGACATACATCCTGGTACCCAATTTTAGGCTGGGTCGATCTGCGACACCCCATACCATGATAAAAATCCACGCAGCCAACAGTGGGTCTCGATCGCGGTGTCGTGGAATGATAAGCCATTACGCATCGGTCCGTAAGACTGGTAACCTGACTTACCTGTAATCGGCAAAAATTCAAACTTGGACTCGCCCGGAAAGATATAGTCCCTTATATCTATATATAAAGGCCTTTATTGGACAACATTATTATGTCTACATTTTCTGGTTGCTTTAACTAAACTCCACTTTTAAATGTATATATCTTCGATATATATTAGAGGAGTTATTTGAGGTTTCTTAGAAACCGATGCACACCTTGCCCATGTATACTAGGGACTTCTTTTTTTACCAACGCCTGAAGTGCGTAAGTGACGCCATTCTTTCTTGCCGGTTCCAAGCGTCCAGACGTGTCAATCTATGCCTGTATAATTTCAGTTTCACAAGGCGATCTGGAATGTCTCAGTTTTTGCATATGCTTGGGTAAGTTAATTATAGTTTACGAGTACCTAAAATGATGTCTGTAAAGTAGTCACTGCTGTAGAGAGATCAGTATCGGTTGTGGGATCACACATAGTTCGACCGTTCTTGATCGCTAGAGAAGCGGATTCGAACGTAGACCTTCCCCTGTACAGACTAAATAGCCTATGCCCTCAATACCCACCCATACTGGAAAACCTATAACCTTACAAGTGTGTACTATTTAAACTAATTATAGAAGTTTGTGCATACAAAATGGGGACAGAATTAGGTCAGGACTTTGTCGGCCAGTGTGTAGAGTGTGTTTGACCCAGATCAATGAATGATAAGACGGGCTTTGGGAGTCTGAGGAATAAATGTACTGACAGTAAAAATTGGTGTCTGTGTGCAGAGCGGAGGTGAGAGAGAGAGAGAGAGTGATATATGTGTCAGAACACTCTATCTATCTCCACTGTATATCTGACTTGCCTACTCTTGCACTAAACAGACAGATGAATATAGGAGACTTGTGTCTCCGGGTCTGGAGAGGCATTCTGAGGAATGAAACAGGAGAGCAGGGTGGAATAAGCAGATGGGGGTTGATGACTGATGCTTGTTCTGTCTTTCCTGTCAAGATGTTACCCTCTTGGTGATGACT
The DNA here is from genome assembly GCA_905116865.2 of Candidula unifasciata. Taxonomy (NCBI): domain Eukaryota; kingdom Metazoa; phylum Mollusca; class Gastropoda; order Stylommatophora; family Geomitridae; genus Candidula; species Candidula unifasciata. Next base: position 884,960 of record CAJHNH020000091.1, read on the forward strand.
AATTCTGAGTTATTTTCTTGACAGGATAAATCCTTTGTGAGGAGCTGGCAGAAGTTTCACAGTCCAACCAACACCCACCAACCATAAATAAACCATAAACCACAAACCAACCACCCACCAGCTGACACCTGTGAAGGTTCCTGACATCATCAATATGTGGGAGCTTATAACTCCAACAGCCTACCAGTGCTAGAGCTTAGTGTGGCTCAAAGACATTGTGTGTCCTACTGGGGATAGAGACTTGCTAAGTACCAGTGCAGTGCTGTGTCCTCTATGGTGAGGTACTCTCTTACTACTTGATCCAGTGGAGCAGAATTCCCAGAGTCAAAGACAGTCGAATCATCCGGAGCTGAGGGAGGCATCATAGACAGAAAGAAGAGAAGCTAAGTTTGATGCCTAATTTGCTTTGTGCCTCACAGCTCCTATGTTTCCCAATGATGACATAGAGTCATCTCCATGACCTACTGTCTGTGTAGTATCTTTGGTATCTAGACATTATATTCTGAGATTCTTCCACTGATAGCTGGAATTCACTTCATTATTATATGTTATTACACTGATTACATGCATTCATTTTCATGGCTGACTTAGGTGTCTCTATTTCACCTTTTTAAGTGTTTAGCAGTTGTGTGTGTATGTATCTTCATTATATGTGTTAACATGGTTATGATAATGAACTATCATAACCTGGGGGGCTTTCTTTAGTAAGTAGTGGGGGTGTCCAGTCAAGTGTGCCTAGAAATATTGTATTCATATACTGACATATTTTGTAGTGCCAATACTTGAGGCCGATTCACAGGAACAGGATGCAATGGATCTCACTGCTTGGAGAGGGAAACTTAGGAGGGAAATAAACACAAAGACAAAATTGCAGACATGTTAAGATTAAGCCTCTAAGAAGAAAAAACATGGGACAGCAACAATGGTCTAGAAATCTCATGCACTTATTCCGCAAGGTTCTTTTAATGCGAAAGGTTTTGCTACCCCCATAAGCATTCGCTGTGGATTGAGAGTTCATTTCCTCTCTACAACACAACGAATCACCCCCCCCCCCCCATGGAAAGACTTAAAGATGCGAGTAACAGCATTGTCTTTTAAGAGAACAAGTCGACTTATGATAACCACACCCAAAATACAGAATCGAATGAGCGGCCAGTAGTTAGATAAGCAATCGATTATCAAAGCGCTAGCCATGATACATCGTTAGGATCCGGCTTCGGCGTCAGATAATTAGATTGTGGGGAAGTTATTTGCCGATGCAACAAGCGTGTCGGAGAGAATACACACTTTCAACGTTATTTGTAACTGAGTAACTGATAGGCTGAGCTTCAGATCCAATATTGTAGTCTAGATTCGTGGATTCGAAAATGATGCGCCCCAACAGTAGGCGGATACATCAGGCTGTAACATTTCTCTAGTTCTTCGTTCCTGTGATATTTTTTGGATGGAATTATTGTGTGCCTGTTTTGTTCTACAATATTTGCATCTTTCGTCACCACATCTAAGTTCTTCTAGCATTTGGAAAGGGAGTGGGTGGTGCAATTACCTGTTTAGCCAGTCAATATATAGTTCATTAACATTTTTCAACACAGAGCACGAGCTTCGTAGCAAAAGGGACATTCGAAGTGGGCGTATCCCAGAACAAAGTATACAATAATTTTACCCTCATGTTGGCACACTCTCCGTTTTTGAAATCCTAGCCAGAGTTGGGATCTGTTTTAGCTAATTCTTTTGATGTTCAATTGCTGAGGTTGTTTTTAAGTGCGCAACCTACACATGGGCGTGTCGATGCAATCCACCAGTAATAACATAAGTAATAACAGTTTATATGACAGCATGTGGAGCACTTTCGGGATTCGGTATCTTGGCTCTCTCCATCTGGATATTTAAAGGCAGCAGTTGGGTCTGAGGTTGGATGAGTGATTTGAGTTGGAGAGGGATTTGAGTTGGGGATTTGAGTTGGGGGGAGGGGGGGGGAGATTTGAGTTGAGGGAATGTAGAGTCACCCTCCTAAATAAAAAACTATACACAATTCAAGTTCTGGAAAAACCTACATCCAGAAGTGGACATATAACCATAAATTTTCGCCGCGTTTACCGCCGGTGAACGTTAAGAAGAAGATGAAGAAGAAGAAGAAGAAGAAGAAGAAGAAGAAGAAGAAGAAGAAGAAGAAGAAGAAGAAGAAGAAGAAGAAGAAGAAGAAGAAGAAGAAGAAGAAGAAGAAGAAGAAGAAGGAGGAGGAGGAGACGAAGAAGAAGAAAAGAAGAAGAAAAATAAGAAGAAGAAGAAGAGTAAATTATCACTTTTTTAATGCCTTGAGAAATACTAGGTGCTAGCCCATATTTTTTACAGATCACTATGTACTAGATGGGTGAAATGATCAATGACACGCCCCACCACCGTTACTTTACAAAACATTTCTTGGTACCCACTAAAGATCGGGACGACATGGCACCACTTTGCCAATAAAGAAATGAAAAAAAAAAAAAAATGCCAGTGGGCAGCTGAATATATGACCACAAAGTCGGCATGCAAGTGTTAGCCATGCGATACCCCAGCTCCCTGATAAACTTTAGTTAACATTTAATACAACGTTGCTGAATGTTGAAGCCTGTCGGGCAGAAGCATTCTATCTTGAAAACGAGACGCTTTTTAGATTTATGGGGTAGTTTTATTTAAATGTGATTTAATGACTGGCGGCAACGTGAAGGGTCGGGGGACTATGGTAGTTTTTAAGTTTGTGAAAATGGCTTTTAAATATTGTAATTACTGTCGAGAGACGTTTAAATAAGGGAATTCGGTGCATTTCTTTTGAAAGGTTAGGTTAGTTGCGTATCCTTTACAGGACGTTGCAGAACCAACCCCAACAGCCCCTGACTGTTGTGTGGTTTTTCTAGGCAAATTTACGTCCAGTAGTTTGCGATTGCTTGTTGGACGGTCGACTTTCTTGATACCACTGTCGAAACCAACGCAAGGCACATGGGTCGTCCAGCTGGGATCGAACCCAGCATCCCGTCATTACGAAGCGTTCACATCGACTTAGCCATAGAGCCGACCTTTTGAACGGGCTATTTAGATATTTATAACATCATTCATGGGCCACACTAAATTATCATCCTAAAAATAGCTAGTATATTTGATCAGATATTCAATTGAAACATCCCTATTATGATGACCGGAATCGTTTATCATTGGAAAAGCTTAATTAGCATTAATGATGCTGCTACTTGCAATTGGCAGTCGCCGTGGTGTAGCGTCTAGACGCTCGCTTGAGGATCGAAAGGTCGTGGTTTGGGGTCCTGACTGTATCTTACTTTTTCAAAAATGACCTTGGCTCCCAGGTTGACCCAGCTTAAATGTGTACCAGGTTGCGTTCTGTGAAGTAAAGGCGGCCGGCGTGATGTTTACATATCGCTCCTGTCGCGTGCCTGATTTAAGGATTTCTCCTTAAGAACCAACAGCACTCTGAAATAATTATGATGAGTCGTTGGCTCGTATTGGTCTCAGAGATGCCCCGTGGCCATTTTACGCTAAACTTATTTCAGGAGTAGGGCAACTCAAGTTTTGCACTACAAAATATATAATATTCCTAGGCACACTTGGACTGGACACCCCCACTACTATAAAAAGATAGCCCCCAAGTTATGATAGTATACTATCATAAACATGTTAGCACAGATAAACATAATTAATTGAACATACATGTATTTTAGACATCTAAGAACAATGAATGAGTGACACTCCAATCAATAGTGAAACTTTAGAAATACTGTAATAAGTGTAACACATACATTATATAAGAATCAGCAAAGAACTTCAAGAACCCAGAGTGATATGAAGGACCAAAACTTCAACTAGATCTGATTGAACGTGTATGAATGTTCCAGAGTCTGTCTAGATCATCCTCATGATCAGTGTGGACATTTAATAGTGAAGCCTGGCAATAAACCCATGATTGCCCACACTTATCTGAATCCTAGTTTCTTGAACTGGCTGGATGTTCAGTCACTCTGTTGTTACGGTCAAGACAGTCCCACACTAGACACTCGAACACTGGAGATACACCCAAGCTCCTGGAGAGGATCTCAGGTACCAAGTCAAACACTTGAGGCACAAACAAACTGCCGGATAAATGATGATGGAGGTACAACACCCATAATGTTGTCTGTAGACCAACTGGAGGATTTCATTACTTGATGACCACAGTAAGGTTCACCATCTGATGCTCACCACTGGCTTAGACATAGGTGACTTCCTTGTAGGTGGTTTTGTGGACTGCTGATTCACTGCCTGGCTTCCAAGGAGATATCTTCCTGTATCAAGAAGGAACTCAGAATTAGCAGTCATCTCAGTGGTTACATGTCAAGCTCAGTTTATTAACATCCACATTAGTAATCATTCAGGGGACAGCTCTGAGGATAATGAGACAGTATAAGTCTCTACATATCATCTCTTTTGTTCAGTCAGTAATAGTGACAGGAGTTGAGTGTCAGAGTGGAGACAGATAGACTATCAAACAGAGAACATCAACTCTCCTCGCCCACACGCACTTGTAGACACACATCCCATCTTTCTCTAACATATATATTATACAATCCACCGTCTGTTCACTGTACACACTTTGTTGTGCTAAAAATAACCTTCGACTCAGAGCGCCGAACTTGCGTTTGTCACAGCATCAAGCCGTCTTAATATGACCCAGTTTACATGTGTCTATTAGTCGATACAAACCCTACGTTTGGTTATAGAATAATTACTTGTGGGGTTTAATATCTTTACAAATGGTGTGGGTTATGTAGAGCACAAATTATTTAGTCTGCACAGGGAAAGGTTTAATGTTCGGAGCCTGATCTCTGGACATCAAGAACGGCCCAACTCTGTGCGATCACACAGCTGAAACTTCTCTCTATGCAGCAGTGGCCAACTTTAAAAAGACATATTTTATGGTACTCGTAAACTATAATCAACTTACCCAAGCTTAGGAAAGGCCGCCTCTTCAAAGCATAGATGTACGAGGCACATTTGAGAACATCTGTTCTTCTAGGCAGTCAGGCAGAAAATGCCCGCTTCAAACTACGTTTAGCGTCACTAGGAAAGTAATCCTTTGTATTCCTGCCTAAGGAGTAAACCGGTTTACAGGAATTTCTAAATAAAATACCAGAATTCGCCAACCTATAGTTGCAAGTTTGAAAATGAAGATTTATCAAAACAACTAGAAGGTCTAGAAATGAATATTCTACCAGATAAAGTGTCGTGGAATGATAAGCCATTACACATCACCCCTAAAGAGTGGGGACTTGACTTACCTGTGCTCGACACAACTTTCAAACTTGGACTCGTCCGGAAAGGTATATAGTCCCTTATATCGATATATGCCTTTATCGGACATAATTATAATATCTACATATTCTAGTTGCTTTGACTTAGCGTCATCTTCAAATTTGCAACTATTTGATAAATATTACTGGAGTAATTTGAGGTTTCTTAGAAACCGATTTAATCCTTGCTCATGTATACAAGGAACTCCTTCTTACGAACGGCCCAATTGAGAAATTTGCGCCATTCTTTCTGCCGGCTTTCCTAGCGTTCAGATGTATACATCGACGCCAGAAAATTTCACTTTCAGAAGGCGATCTGTAATGTCGGGGACTTTTCCTATGCTTGGGTAAGTTAATTATAGTTTACGAGTACCTTAAATAATGTCTGTTAAAGTGGTCACTGCTGAAGAGAGATCAGAATCGGCTGTGGGATCACACATAGTTCGACCGTTCTTGATCGCTAGAGAAGCGGATTCGAACTTAGACCTTCCTCTGTACAGACTAAATAGCCTATGCCCTAAATAACCCACACATACTGGTAAAACTAATAACCTTACAAGTGTGTACCATTTTAACTAACAATAGAAGTTTGTGCATACAAATGGGGACAGCGAATTAGGTCAGTACTTGGCAGCCGGAGTTGCGTGAGATGTTTGACCCAGTTCAATGGATGTGTGGAAATGACTTGTTAGTCGTAGGGAATAGGGGTACTGACGTAAATAGTGGTGTCTGTGTGCAGATGGGAGGGGGGGGGGGGAAGAGAATGATATGTGTGAGAGTGTCTATCTATCTCCACTATACATCTGACTTTCCATCTCTTGCACTAAACAGACAGATGAATGATAGGAGACATTGTCTCCTGGTCTTGAGAGTGCACTCTGAGGAATGAAACAGAGGAGCAGAGGTGGAGTAGGCTGATGTGGGTTAGTGACTGATACTTATTCTGTCTTTCCTGTCAAGATATTACCCTCTTGGTGATGACTAATTCTGAGTTCTTTCTTGGCAGGATAAAACCTATGTGAAGAGCTGGCAGAAAAATCACAGTCCAACCAACACCCACCAACCATTAATCAACCAATTACCTACCAATTATCACCCAACTACCACTTGTGAAGACTGACATCATCAGTCTGGGGTGCCATATACCCCAAACAGTCTAACAGTGCCAGAGCTTGGTGTAGCTGAGGGACAGTATGGTGAACTGACTGGTGGGAGAGATTTGATGTGTGCCTATCCAGTTGCTGTGTCCTCTATGGTGAGGTACTTCCCCACCATCTGATCCAGTTGAAGCAGAATTTCCTAAGACAGTCGAATCATCAGGAGCCGAGGGAAGCATCAACGATAGAAAAAGGATAAGTGCCAATTAATACCATGTTTTGCTATATATCCCACAGCTCCCATGTTTCCCAAGGATGAAGATGTGTCATCTCCAGATCATTCTGGCTGTTTGGTTGTCTTTGTAATCTGGACATTGTATTCTGAAATCCAGCTATTGAGATCTGGCATCTACTTCACTATTTTATATATCTATATGTTGTATTGATTACATGCATTTATTTTCATGGCTGACTTAGGTGTCTCTATTTCACCTTTTTAAGTGTTTAGCATTTGTGTGTGTATGAATCTTAAATATATGTGTTAACATGGTTATGATAATGAACTATCATAACCTGGGGGCTTTCTTTAGTAAGTAGTGGGGGTGTCCAGCCAAGTGTGCCTAAGAATATTGTATTCATATACAGATATATTTTGTAGTGCCAATACTTGAGTTGCCCTACTCCAGAAATAAGTTGAGCGTATTTTGGCCACGGGGAATCCCTTAGACCAATACGAGCCAAACGACTCAACATAATTATTTCTGAGTGCTGTTGGTTTGAAGAGGAATCCTTATATAAGGCACGTGACAGGAGTGATATGTGACATAAAGGTATAGATCAATATAAGGGACTATATACCCTTCTGGACGGGTTCAAGTTTGAAATTTAACTGTCCGCGTAGGGGACTTCAGAATCCCGACTCGTCCATAGTGTAGGGTGGCTACTCACCTCACGACAACCACATCACCCACCAAGTGCTGACTGCTCTATCAAAATATCTAACCCCTCTGCCCAAAACTTACTTTGCTTTACTTACTTCCAACTGTTTTCCAAGTCTGCCTCTGTCAGTCAGGAATTTCTGAAAAATACAAGATTTCGGATTGGTATATGTCCTGATTTGGTATAAGTCCAAAGATGAGCAACAGATTTATGTATTTATACCGAGGTGACATTATCTCCCTCGACACCCACAGCGGTAAAAGAGGAAGTGAAGACAAAGAAGAAGAAGAAGAATACCGAGGTACAGCAGTATTTTATATATATATATATATATATATATATATATATATATATATATATATATATATATATATATATATATATATATATATATATATATATATATATATACAACATGTTCCATTTTCCCTCTTCTGTCTCTTTCTGATGTTTTTGATAAGCTGTCTTGGAGCATTCCCCTCTTTCAAAACATCTGGCTGCTCTTCTTAGCTTAGCTGTCCAAGAAATTCTAAGGATTCTTCTGTAAAACCACATCTCCACGGCCCCAAGATATTGTTCGACTTGTTTATTAATTGTTTATTATATATATTATATATATATATATATATATATATATATATATATATATATATATATATATATATATATGTATATATGTATATATATATATATATATATATATATATATATATATATATATATATATACATATATATATATATATACAATTTAGTAACACAAGCCGAGGAGGGTAGCTGTACATAGATTTATTGACGTGGAGTCCTTCCTGCGAGTGCCTTTGTCAAGGTCAGACCAAACGATTTCTCTAACTTTAAACAGCTCGCGGGCCAGACGTTTCCCAACCCAGATTTAAATTGACTTGCCAACAGCAAGCCTTTTCTGCCAGACACTCATACCGAAGAATTACATGATAACGACACACTCCACATTGCTATTAACGCGAGTACTTTTCACTTGAATTCACTTAAGAAATGTCATATGTCCCAGTGTTTGTCATATTTGAGGTTTGAACAACGGATTAACATCATGGCACAAGGGTAGTAACTCATAAGTGCTCTGTTCTTCTTCTAACTCAAGCCTGAGTCCGAAGAAGCTCCGCACAGTGCACAGGCGTTGTAGCACCGGCGAGGATCCTGAAATACTTTAGGTAGATTTTTAACTCCACATTTTGCCCTGGCAGCGCCATTTCGCTACTCTTTTCGATTTCCAACTGCCAAGGGATTCTTTACGTGCGCGACAATGCATACGGGCGTCTGATCTCACTATCCAGAGACCAAGGGGAATTACTAGAAGTCCAAGTCCACGTGAAAAAATCCCAGCCCTTACCGGGGATGGAATCGGAACCTCTAGCACTCGAGGCGGACACCATGCCTCGAGACCACGCAACCAGCTTATCATATCTTAAACAATTTTTAACAGTGAGATTATAGGTGAAGTTATAATGGCCAGATAAATAGCAATGGTAGTGGATTCTTGGTTCAAATATCTTTACAAATAGTAAGTAGGTCATGGCAAATAAGCGTTTGAAACAAACATGAAAGATTCTGAAACAAATATCTATGCTGCTTGTGTTGGTATAAGAAATAAAGAAAGTAGTAATGATTATTTCACATTGAAATGGGGATATCATAATGGTTGATGAACATGCCTGTCAAGATAGAGGTCAGGGAATGGATGAGTTCCGAACAGATACGAGAACTGTTTTTTCTTGTTAATAAACGTAGTGGATTAAAAAAAAAAATTCCCCTCAAGAATCATCATCAACTGCCTTGCCGACTGGAATGGGCGATCATGCCTCTCCACAATCTGCGATCTGCAACTGCGTGTATCAGTTCATGTGTTGACACCCCTCCACGCCAAGGCAAAAGACTGTCATGAATCTTTTCACGCTGTTTTCCTCTGTCTCTCTTTCCACAGATCTTTACAGTGGTTACAACATGTTCCATTTTCCTTCTTCTCATTACATGACCGGAAAATGATGACTGTCTCTTTCTAATGTTTGTGATAAGCTGTCTTGGAGCATTCCCCTTTTTCAAAACATCTGCCTGCTCTTCTTAGCTGTCCAAGAAATTCTAAGGATTCTTCTGTAAAACCACAGCTCCACGGCCCCAAGATATTGTTCGACTTGTTTATTAATTGTCCAGGCTTTACAGCCCTATGTTAAAACTGGCTTTACACAGCATGCGAGAATTCTTCTCCTGACCTCCAATGACATGCATTTATTGCATAAAAGATTATATGTAATTGACAAAACTCAAACAAGTACAAATGTAACCGTATAGGACACTTATAGAGGTGTACCCGACAGTTAACTAATTAGTCTATAGTTCAGGGTAGGCTCAGAATGGATTAATTGTGACCCAGCCTCTTAAAAATAAGTACCAGGCAATTTTCAGATTTCCTGGAACTTGTCTAGGAAGAGAAGGCGAAACGGCGGATCAGGTAATGCAATCTGGCATGTAATGATATTGAATAAGTGCACTAAACGTGTGGTAACCCGTAGTTGGGTATCACTGATGATTTTATAATGAGGTATTGGTAGCAAGAGTAACGGACATCAGTTAAATGACGAAACACATATTTTTAACATACTTATCAAGCTCGGTAAAAGTGTGGTCAACATCACCCTGGTCGAGTTTACTTCCTACGACATTTCCCGGTACTATTTTAAGCTGGGTCGATATGGGAGCTACGGTTAATGTCTACAAGAATTCGTCTTCATTCGGATTCGCACCCGACCTTTGTGGTTGACAAGAAAGCATTTAACCACTACACTGTCATGTCGGCCATCCTGTGCAGTAGTTATGACTATGATAAAGCATGCAGCAAGTAATTTCTTATTCTTCCATTTGTTTACCAAATTAGCATACCCGATGGCGAGCACTTCGTATTTATTTTCCGGATTGAACCAAGGTGACTGTTGAAGAAGTGAAATAAAAAAATAAAAAAAAAACCCATTTCATCTCAAAGCAGATATCAAAGATGAGTGCTTGAAAGGGCCGAAGGTAAGACGGGCCTATGTGCCCAGTTGGTAAAATTTTGGAAATAAAGTTAGTTCGCTCGTTGGAACCAAGAAGTGGCGACTAGCTGGCATTCATCTAGCCACCGCACTGCAGCAGCTCCCACCTTGACCATACAATGAATCGAATGCCGATCTGACGGTCTTTATAAAAGATTAGACTTTTACAATATGCCCGTAGTACAGTATGGTTTCTGAAGATTGAGGATTATGAACGAGGTTTATCATTCGGAAATACTCAGCTATAATCAACTGCGGAGGTGTTTAACTGCAGGTCGCTCTGTGTTGATTTCTCAAATGGTATGGGACGCAGACCGTTCAGTGTCAATAACAAGCTACTAGATGTAAAACTGCCCAGTAAAACTACAAAAGCCAACAAAGAATAGAGATGATCTGCAACATTCTGTACGGCAATGGTTCTCAACCTTCATAAAGCTGCGACCCTTTAATACAGTTCCTCATGCTGTGGCGACCCCCAATTATTACAATAAAATTATTTTCTTTGATACTTCATAACTTCATTGAATGTGTTTTCCTATGGTCTTTGAGAACTCTGTAAAAAGGTCGTTCAACCCACAAAAGGGACGCGACCCACTGGTCTAAAACCGCTGCTGTGCAGGATATGTAGCTAACTCAACTATATTCTCAACATGCCAAAGGGAAACGTAACTTTCACTTTACTTATTCTGTCATATAGAACACAACTACAGGGTAAAATGTAACTCTGAGACTAGCTATTGATGCTGCTGATGCTATGGCCATGGCCGTCTCAACGGTCATGCCTTTCGCTAACTTGGCGACTTTTTGTAAACAGTTCCTAAATAGACACAATTCCTAGCGCTAATCAATAATTTCTGCTCTTTCAAATTACTCTTCTGGCATCTGCTTTACATTCCAGAGGCGGCGACGGTTGGAGGAGCGTAGACTTTACCGTGGAACACAATACGGTACTGTCTGGACACGATAGCTGTTTCAATTGAGTCAGTGTGAAGAGGTGACGTCTATCATTACAGAACCAATATTGCAACGACCACGGCTGGAGTCTCAACTTTTCATCTTGACCAGTTGCCAAATAGAATTTTCTATCTCAAATTCGACAATTTCTGAGTCATACAACAATATAAATGATCATGCTGACCGGAATTGTATCTGTACACTTCCGCCGTCTAGAATATACGATGCCCTTAATCATCTAGGGGAAAATTATTAAATTATCAAAACTGACTTAAATGTTTGCAAGGGCGATAAAGTCTACAAGAATACAGATCTCATAGTTTCCAATAGTGTAATGCAGTCGATCATGCTGGCATGGTGGTTAGTCTTTTTTACTAGTCTTTGTGAGTAGTGAGTATATGATGCTGATCCCATATGTTAAACAACTGGTTACATAGTGGGTGTTATGGTCAGTATCATACAGGTGGCCTTTACTTTCCATGTCTTCTTCTTCGGTTTAGGTCCTGACTCAGCCGGACTTTTTTTCAAAAATGACCTTGACTCCCCTGGTCGACTCAGCCTTGACTGGATACTTGGTATAGTCACTGGAAGTCAAGACGGCCGGCGTAATGTTGATCTCACCACCCACCGAGTGCTTATTGGTCTATAAAATATAAATATAGTGCTATATGCCTAATACGCTTGAAGGCGTGGAAACGGGTCATTAAAAGTGTCCTCCCATCTGTAGCAAAGCTGTGGTCGTCACGCCCGTGCCATGGAATTTTGGCACCGCCACTGAGGTATTTATCAGAATATATTGTGTCTACATAGAAAGCTAAAGGTCCCATTTCATGCCAGTCCGCAACAGGCATATGGTGCTAGACCTATACTTTCAAGGAGCAATCGGAACTCCATGGCTGTTGTAGCCAACATCATAACGGCCGTCCTTACTTCCCTTGCCATTTAATGCCACCATTGCAGGCCTGTGCAGGCCACTCCATGGCTCCCATTTTATCAACAGTTAAGAAAAACTGTTCTTTATTAATATCCAGATGACGTCAAAGGTCAGTCCAACATTTTAGAGGGTGGTAAGACTGGGTTTCCCGGCTTACTGATGCTTTCAAGGACCCCAGACAATCTAGAACTGGCATTAACCCCAACCCCCCTAGCTCCCACGAGAGAGTGCAGCCTAGGTCCACGAATGCATGCAGCTTATCTACCACCCCCTGACTGTCCCGTAACCTGTGGATTTTCCCTGTTTGGTGTAGGACATTAATAAAGCACCAGAAAAACTGCTGATTTGTTCAAATGTCTTTAAACTTATTGTCATTTTTTTAAAGGTTTATACTGCCTGTATTAATTCATTCATTCACTGTCCTCGGAGTCGCTGTGGTGTAGCAGCTAGACGCTGGCCTGCGAATCAGAAGGTCGCGGGTTCGGATCCTGACGGAGTCGGTCTTTTTTCGAAAATGACCTTGGCTCCTAGTTCGACCTAGTCTTGAAAGTGAAGCCGGCCGGGGTGATACTGGCCTGCCGATTGGTCTATAAAATATAGGTCTAGCCCTATATGCCTAATAGGCCCGACGGTGTTGAAAAGAGTCCTTAACTTTTATTCATTGTCTTGTTGTGACATTATATGTCACATCGGGCTCGCAGTCTATTCATCAGTTCCCTTCTTTCCTGTGCAATCCTCTCGATATCATGAATGGAATCCAGTCCAACGGCGTTGGTTTCCCTTATCAGCATTCATTTTAGGGTTTCTAAGGTTTGTGGACCAGTTCAATTGTTTGTTATTATAACTGTGTATATGTGTCTTGTGTGTGTGTGTGTGTGTGTGTGTGTGAGTCTGTGTGTGTGTCTGTGTGTGTGTGTTGATTGCATCTTGAAGATTTGGCTCTGCTACAGCCAATAAAATCTGCATTGTAGGTGCAATTCTAGCTTATAGTCTTATGAGATTCCCCATTAGTATTGAATCCTGCTCTATTCTCAGTTTGTTTGAATAAATTTTTTTTATACAGATACTGAACTGGCCTGGCTGGGATCACACCCTTGCTCTCAACCCTCTCTTTCATATATGTGAGGGGACAGTCATTTTCTTGATCTCACTGTTACTGATTGTGATCTGTATACGTTTGTTGTCAATCTGCTGATTTTGCCATAAATATATCTCTGTCACGACCTTGGCTACTAGGTCGATACAGCAAAAATAGGTACGATGGGAAGTAAAGGGGCCGCCGTGACATTGACAATATCCCCCCTCGAGTGCTGATACTTTTTCTTTGTCAGTATTCTCAGCCCTTGAGGTTAATGGCTGCAAATATCATCAGCCTCAATTCATGTCTTTGACTAACCTTTCAACTGCGATTTAGGCATTGATCTATACTTGAAAGACCAGCCTCGGTGGGTGATGTAGTCAAATTCAGTCCTCTCGCCTTTACTTCCCATAAATTTACCTAGTACCCATTTAGGGCTGGGTCGACCTGGGAGCCAAAGTCATTTCTGAACAAATTTTGACTTCTTTAGGACCTGAACATACCACCTTCAGATCCGCATGCAAGCGTCTAGCCGCTACACCACGACCGCTCCAGGCAGTATTTAGTAACGCTCAATAATTTACACTAATCACGATCAGTGTCTAACTGGTCAAAGAGTAACATTGATTGTGGTAAGAAATGTGTATTTTATTGCTAACTCCTACAGCTTCAGACAAAATAGATGGCTTTTTATCGCAGCCTTGGCCTCGACGGTCTTTGGCTAAAAATATATTTATATTTACGTAAAGTCGGGAGCGGTAGCGCTATCAACAGCCCGATCTGATTAATCCGTCACAAACGGAACAGCTAGAGGGAACAGGATAATTCATCCCCACAGATCTGTATGTTCAATGTTCCTGCCCTCGAACTATCGCCACGTGACAGTTTCGCAACGCGCGTGCCCAAAATACAAACGGGCTCCCATTTTACTGGCTATCTATAGGGCTCGTTTTTCCGTGACTGCCAACGTTACCCATCTTATATATATATATTTCCCTTTCTCAAATCATAGTAATTTTGAGGAAGTTTGATTTGGATGAAATAGGGGTCTCTTAAAGTATGGAGATTTTCACTGTATTAAACAGAAAATTCAGCGATTTAAGAGTGACATAATTTAATAGGAAGAAAGTTGAGCGCCCTTACCCGTTGTGATACCGACTCTGTCAAACACACTTCTGGCAGTGTTCCATATGAGAGAGTGAAAAAAGTGCGGACTGCCCCCTTTCATTAATGACATCTCATTCTCTCAATTGATTCTACGTACTCGGTATATGGAAATATATTCAGGTCTTGGAGCAGACACTGGGCAAAGCTCTGACACACGCCATGGAGGGTGGCCTATGGGGAATTATAATTATAATATCAGCATTCATGATTCAAGTACTGACCTTCGGAACCACGGCCAGTATCGGAGTTTAC
>CAJHNH020000092.1:0-20000 GCA_905116865.2 Candidula unifasciata
GTTATACAGAGAGGATAGTTATACAGAGAGGATAGTTATACAGAGAGGATAGTTTATACAGAGAGGATAGTTATACAGAGAGGATAGTTTATACAGAGAGATAGTTATACAGAGAGGATAGTTATACAGAGAGGATAGTTATACAGAGAGGATAGTTATACAGAGAGGATAGTTATACAGAGAGGATAGTTATACAGAGAGGATAGTTATTACAGAGACGATAGTTATACAGAGAGGATAGTTATTACAGAGAGGATAGTTATACAGAGAGGATAGTTATTACAGAGAGGATAGTTATTACAGAGAGGATAGTTATTACAGAGAGGATAGTTATACAGAGAGGATAGTTATTACAGAGAGGATAGTTATTACAGAGAGGATAGTTATTACAGAGAGGATAGTTATACAGAGAGGATAGTTATACAGAGAGGATAGTTATACAGAGAGGATAGTTATACAGAGAGGATAGTTATACAGAGAGGATAGTTATACAGAGAGGATAGTTATACAGAGAGGATAGTTATACAGAGAGGATAGTTATACAGAGAGGATAGTTATACAGAGAGGATAGTTATATAGTTATACAGAGAGGATAGTTTATACAGAGAGGATAGTTATACAGAGAGGATAGTTATACAGAGAGGATAGTTATACAGAGAGATAGGATACAGAGAGATAGTTATACAGAGAGGATAGTTATTACAGAGAGGATAGTTATACAGAGAGGATAGTTATACAGAGAGGATAGTTATACAGAGAGGATAGTTATTACAGAGACGATAGTTATACAGAGAGGATAGTTATACAGAGAGGATAGTTATACAGAGAGGATAGTTATACAGAGAGGATAGTTATACAGAGAGGATAGTTATACAGAGAGGATAGTTATACAGAGATAGTTATACAGAGAGGATAGTTATACAGAGAGGATAGTTATACAGAGAGGATAGTTATACAGAGAGGATAGTTATTACAGAGAGGATAGTTATACAGAGAGGATAGTTATACAGAGAGGATAGTTATACAGAGAGGATAGTTATACAGAGAGGATAGTTATACAGAGAGGATAGTTATACAGAGAGGATAGTTATACAGAGAGGATAGTTATACAGAGAGGATAGTTATACAGAGAGGATAGTTATACAGAGAGGATAGTTATACAGAGAGGATAGTTATTACAGAGAGGATAGTTATTACAGAGAGGATAGTTATACAGAGAGGATAGTTATTACAGAGAGGATAGTTATACAGAGAGGATAGTTATTACAGAGAGGATAGTTATTACAGAGAGGATAGTTATTACAGAGAGGATAGTTATATGGAGAGGATAGTTATATGGAGAGGATAGTTATACAGAGAGGATAGTTATATGGAGAGGATAGTTATACAGAGAGGATAGTTATACAGAGAGGATAGTTATACAGAGAGGATAGTTATACAGAGAGGATAGTTATACAGAGAGGATAGTTATACAGAGAGGATAGTTATACAGAGAGGATAGTTATACAGAGAGGATAGTTATACAGAGAGGATAGTTATACAGAGAGGATAGTTATACAGAGAGGATAGTTATTACAGAGAGGATAGTTATACAGAGAGGATAGTTATACAGAGAGGATAGTTATACAGAGAGGATAGTTATACAGAGAGGATAGTTATACAGAGAGGATAGTTATTACAGAGAGGATAGTTATACAGAGAGGATAGTTATACAGAGAGGATAGTTATACAGAGAGGATAGTTATACAGAGAGGATAGTTATACAGAGAGGATAGTTATACAGAGAGGATAGTTATACAGAGAGGATAGTTATACAGAGAGGATAGTTATACAGAGAGGATAGTTATACAGAGAGGATAGTTATACAGAGAGGATAGTTATACAGAGAGGATAGTTATACAGAGAGGATAGTTATACAGAGAGGATATAGTTATACAGAGAGGATAGTTATACAGAGAGGATAGTTATTAGTTATACAGAGAGGATAGTTATACAGAGAGAGTTATACAGATAGTTATACAGAGAGGATAGTTATACAGAGAGGATAGTTATACAGAGAGGATAGTTTACAGAGAGGATAGTTTATACAGAGAGGATAGTTATACAGAGAGGATAGTTATACAGAGAGGATAGTTATACAGAGAGGAGAGGATAGTTATACAGAGAGGATAGTTATACAGAGAGATAGTTATACAGAGAGGATAGTTATACAGAGAGGATAGTTTATACAGAGAGGATAGTTATACAGAGAGGATAGTTATACAGAGAGGATAGTTATACAGAGAGGATAGTTATACAGAGAGAGTTATAGATAGTTATACAGAGAGGATAGTTATACAGAGAGGATAGTTATACAGAGAGGATAGTTTTATACAGAGAGGATAGTTATACAGAGAGGATAGTTTATACAGAGAGGATAGTTATACAGAGAGGATAGTTATAGAGAGGATAGTTATTACAGAGAGGAGATAGTTATTACAGAGAGAGGATAGACAGAGAGGATAGTTATACAGAGAGGATAGTTATACAGAGAGGATAGTTATACAGAGAGGATAGTTATACAGAGAGGATAGTTATTACAGAGAGGATAGTTATACAGAGAGGATAGTTATACAGAGAGGATAGTTATACAGAGACGATAGTTATACAGAGAGGATAGTTATACAGAGAGGATAGTTTACAGAGAGGATACAGAGAGGATAGTTATACAGAGAGGATAGTTATACAGAGGATAGTTATACAGAGAGGATAGTTATACAGAGAGGATAGTTTACAGAGAGGACAGAGAGGATAGTTATACAGAGAGGATAGTTATACAGAGAGGATAGTTATACAGAGAGGATAGTTATACAGAGAGGATAGTTATACAGAGAGGATAGTTATACAGAGAGGATAGTTATACAGAGAGGATAGTTATACAGAGAGGATAGTTATACAGAGAGGATAGTTATACAGAGAGGATAGTTATACAGAGAGGATAGTTATACAGAGAGGATAGTTATACAGAGAGGATAGTTATACAGAGAGGATAGTTATACAGAGAGGATAGTTATAGAGAGGATAGTTATACAGAGAGGATAGTTAGTTATACAGAGAGGATAGTTATACAGAGAGGATAGTTATACAGAGAGGATAGTTATACAGAGAGGATAGTTATACAGAGAGGATAGTTATACAGAGAGGATAGTTATACAGAGAGGATAGTTATTACAGAGAGGATAGTTATACAGAGAGGATAGTTATACAGAGAGGATAGTTATACAGAGAGGATAGTTATACAGAGAGGATAGTTATTACAGAGAGGATAGTTATACAGAGAGGATAGTTATACAGAGAGGATAGTTATACAGAGAGGATAGTTATACAGAGAGGATAGTTATACAGAGAGGATAGTTATACAGAGAGGATAGTTATTACAGAGAGGATAGTTATACAGAGAGGATAGTTATACAGAGAGGATAGTTATACAGAGAGGATAGTTATACAGAGAGGATAGTTATACAGAGAGGATAGTTATTACAGAGAGGATAGTTATTACAGAGAGGATAGTTATTACAGAGAGGATAGTTATTACAGAGAGGATAGTTATACAGAGAGGATAGTTATTACAGAGAGGATAGTTATTACAGAGAGGATAGTTATTACAGAGAGGATAGTTATTACAGAGAGGATAGTTATACAGAGAGGATAGTTATTACAGAGAGGATAGTTATACAGAGAGGATAGTTATACAGAGAGGATAGTTATACAGAGAGGATAGTTATTACAGAGAGACAGAGAGGATAGTTATACAGAGAGGATAGTTATACAGAGAGGATAGTTATACAGAGAGGATAGTTATATACAGAGAGGATAGTTATACAGAGATAGGATAGTTATTACAGAGAGGATAGTTTATTACAGAGAGGATAGTTATACAGAGAGGATAGTTATACAGAGAGGATAGTTTAGAGGATAGTTACAGAGAGGATAGTTATACAGAGAGGATAGTTATTACAGAGAGGATAGTTATACAGAGAGGATAGTTATTACAGAGAGGATAGTTATTACAGAGAGGATAGTTATACAGAGAGGATAGTTATACAGAGAGGATAGTTATTACAGAGAGGATAGTTATACAGAGAGGATAGTTATACAGAGAGGATAGTTATTACAGAGAGGATAGTTATTACAGAGAGACGATAGTTATTACAGAGAGATAGTTATTACAGAGAGGATAGTTATACAGAGAGGATAGTTATACAGAGAGGATAGTTATTACAGAGAGGATAGTTATTACAGAGAGGATAGTTATTACAGAGAGGATAGTTATTACAGAGAGGATAGTTATACAGAGAGGATAGTTATACAGAGAGGATAGTTATTACAGAGAGGATAGTTATTACAGAGAGGATAGTTATACAGAGAGGATAGTTATACAGAGAGGATAGTTATTACAGAGAGGATAGTTATTACAGAGAGGATAGTTATACAGAGAGGATAGTTATTACAGAGAGGATAGTTATTACAGAGAGAGAGGATAGTTATTACAGAGAGAGTTATACAGATAGTTATTACAGAGAGGATAGTTATAGAGGATAGTTATTACAGAGAGGATAGTTATACAGACAGTTTTTACAGAGAGGATAGTTATTACAGAGAGGATAGTTATTACAGAGAGGATAGTTATTACAGAGAGGATAGTTATTACAGAGAGGATAGTTATTACAGAGACGATAGTTATTACAGAGAGGATAGTTATTACAGAGAGGATAGTTTTTACAGAGAGGATAGTTATTACAGAGAGGATAGTTATTACAGAGACGATAGTTATTACAGAGAGGATAGTTATTACAGAGACGAGCACAGATGTAAAACAATCCTGACTTTACCAGTACCTAGCACAGTTGTAAAACAATCCTGACTTTACCAATAACTACACTAGTGCAGTTACAGAACGTTTCATGACTCTACTGATGTACACAGTCCTACCTGCTGCCTACAGTGGGAGAAGAATTGATAACCATTGACCAGTCGATCAGTGTTAACTGCTGATGTAATTTACAATATAAGTATTATATACGAGACCAGACAGACAGACAGACAGACAGACAGACAGACAGACAGACAGACAGACAGACAGACAGACAGACAGACAGACAGACAGACAGACAGACAGACAGACAGACAGACAGACAGACAGACAGACAGACAGACAGACAGACAGACAGACAGACAGACAGACAGACAGACAGACAGACCAGACCAGACCAGACCAGACAGACAGACAGACAGACAGACGGATGGACGGACGGACGGACGGACGGACGGACGGATAGAAATAGCAGGTTAAATATGACTTGGTGGCATCTTTTTTCTGAGAAAGATGTGTATGCTTACTTTCATTTCCCGTGCTGAGTTGGTTTCTATCAGGGCACTTTGTTGATTTGCATTTTGGTTCAAACCCGGCTCTAAATATCAATGGAGACTGACAGAAATTAAAAGGAGGATGGCCATAGCAATGCAATGATTAAACAGCCTTAAAAGTCTATGGTTAAACCCCAGCAAGGAGATCAAAGTTAGAATTTTGAGAGCATGCATCTTTACTGTAGCAACATCTGGATGTGAGTCGTGGACTATCTTCCAGTATTTAAGAAAGAGAATAGGGGCTTTTGAGCTAAAATGCTATGGAAAGATTCTCAGAATATCTTGGCAAAAGAAGAGAAGAAATACTGACATCTTGAAAGATCAGAACATCAAGAAAGATTGGCTAATAAACAATATCCTGTCCCGGATGCTGAAATATTTCGGTCCTATCAAGTGTCACGATGGATTGAAAAAAATAATAGCAGAAGGCATGGTACCAGGAAGGAGGGGCAGGGGTCGACCGACACGAAGATGGGCACAGGATATAAGTGCCTCATTGAGTATAAAAGTACACGAGGAGGGAGAGCTGGCGAGAGACCAAATTTCTTTCAGGCATACCGTGATGAGAGCGACGTTCTGCGAAGGATCTGCTACATGATAATGATGATTTGTCTTTCTATTGATGTCTTAATTATTTTGTGACCTGTGCAAGTTCGGTACACAGCATTTGTTTAGAAACACTTCAAACAAGTTTTAAGTGCACTCTGAATCTATCCACAACTACTGTGTTGTTTCTAGTTTTTATTATTATTGCTGGCTATTCTGTCCAGACTATTTTATAACTGTTTGGTATCAATATTGAGTAAGATCATGTACGTCATATCCACATGTATGGCATCCTTCATGGCATCCATTAGTAATGACGTCATACATTTCAACGTGGAACTCTTGAGTATACTCTTACACAGATGTGCATGCAACTTGTCGTCTGGACAAACTCCAGCGCAAGTGCCACCCATCTGTCAGCATAGTATGCTATAGCTGGTGCATTCTGCTGCCTGGAGCACTGTTACAACTGTGGGAGAGATTTATGACTCCCCGTTCACGGAGCCATTTGTTTCCACAATGAACGACATATCAAGGACCCGGTGTTTAAAACCAGACCAAGAAACAGAAATAGTGTGGATCCCTTCTCGCCTCCCTCTGGGTTAGTACAGTAGGATTTGTTGAACTGTTTATCAATATAGTCACTGTAGCTCAGCGGTTCTCCACCTGTGGGTCCGGACCCTTTCGTGGGTCGAACGACCCTTTCACAGTGGTCGCCAAAGACCATCAGAAAACACATATTCATTGAAGTTAAGAAGAAGCAACGAAGATAATTGTATGGTTGGGGTTACCACAACTTGAGGAACTGTTTTAAAGGGCCGCAGCAGGAAGCCTGACAACTATTGCTGTAGCTGATTCCGTATGTGTATCTTTGTTTATCAGACAGTATACCACTGATAATTTCCAGGGTTGGAGCCGAGGTTACATAGTCGCTAGACTCTCGCCTGCTGGTCCCAGAGTCTTGGGTTTGAATCCTCACCAAAAGAATGTTTTTTAAAATCTGGGCTCCCAGGCTGACCCAGATTAAAGTGGATACCAGGAAATGGGACATAAAGGCAGCACGCCTGATTCTGATACCCCCCCCCCCCCTAACGAATGCTGATTGGTGAATATCAATATAATGCTAGCATCAGATACCAAAATGTGTCGCCCGTGTATAAAGTGTTGTTTACTATAACTTCACACATGGGTTACGGGCGGATACAGGTTGTTTCTACTCAGTTCTATGTTTTCCAGGAGAAACGTTTCTCAGACAGAGGTATTATGATTGCAGGGAGTTACCTAAACTATCAACGTCGTCTCTGATTGATTACGCTAGTTTTGTCCCCTTTTAATTCAAATCGACATCCGTGTTTCTAAGCAGTCTTCCCTATGTAGGTTCCGGGACCCCATTTTAGGGAAAATCAGAATAGACCCACTGCCTCCCCAACAAGCATATCGTAGGAGTCGACTAACTCTGCATATCCTTCCAAGTTGGAGTGTATTTGCCCGAAAGCCAAGGAACTAACACCTGCACAAAGATAAGCCAGTAAAAGACGACATGCACAACTCAGGCCCTGGCAAAAAGCCAAAGCCAAAATGGGCGAACAACCAGGACTTGCCATCGGAGCTTACAGCCGTTAAACAAAGAAGAAGTAGAAGACTGAGCAGTCTTGTTCCCTTCACCTTGACTGCGTGTCACAAAAACAGCAGATTGATTCAAAGTACTATTATTCAATGTGAAAGAACCCTTTTATAGAATAGTCGGCAGTGGGTGAACGAAGTGGTCAGCATCACACCGGCCACCTTTCCTTCCCAGCACTGTACCTAGTACCCATTCAAGGCTGCGTCGACCTGAAAACCAATGTCATTTTTTTTAAAGTCCGCCTCCGTCAGGACCCGAACCAACGACCTTCCGATCCGCAGGGGAACGTCTAGCCGCTACACCACGACGACCGCCGAATTACTGTTATTAGGTCATCATAAACAAATAAATGCATCAGCACTGCTTGCAAATCTTGGCCTTGTCTCCTTCACATCGCCCTCATTACGTTGTCTTTTTTTTTGGCTTAGGGTGGGGGGGGGGGGGGGGGGTGGGGGGTTGTTAATTACAAGGTTTTTGTTAGTAGCGGTACGCAGAACCTTAACCCATTTTTTGGTATCACTTTTTTTAGCGCTACTGTGAAAGACACTGTCGTGGAATGATAAGCCATTACACATCAGTCCGTAAGGCTGGTAACTTGACTTACCTATAATCAGCACAAAATTCAAACTTGGACTCGTCCGGAAAGATATAGTCCCTTATATCTATATATATATGCCTTTATTAGACAACATTATTATGTCTACATTTTCTGGTTGCTTTGACTTAACTCCATTTTTAAATGTATATCCATTGGATAAATATTAGAGGAGTTATTTGAGGTTTCTTAGAAACCGATTTTCTCCTTGCCCATGTATACTGGGAACTTTTTTTTACCAACGCTTGAAGTGCTTAATTTGCGCAATTCTCTCTTGCCGGCTCCAAGCGTCCAGACGTGTCAATCTATGCCTGTATAATTTCACTTTCATAAGGCAATCTGGAATGTCTCGGACTTTTCATATGCTTGGGATAAATCCTTTGTGAGGAGCTGGCAGAAGTTTCACAGTCCAACCAACACCCACCAACCATAAACTAACCATAAACCAACTATCAACCAACGACCCACCAGCTAACACCTGTGAAGGTTCCTGACATCATCACTATGGGGAGGCAGATAACCCAAACAGCCCACCAGTGCTAGAGCTTGGTGTAGCTCAAAGACAGTGTTATAACCTAACGGGTGGGAGAGACTTGATGAGTACCGGTACAGTTGCTGTGTCCTCTATGGTGAGGTACTCTTTCAATACCTGATCCAGTTGAGCAGAATTACCAGAGTCCAAGACAGTCGAATCATCAGGAGCTGAGGGAGGCATCATAGACAGAAAGAGGCTAAGTGCAGTTTGATGCCTTATGTGCTTTAGTCCTCACAGCTCCTATGTTTCCCAATGATGATAAGATGTCATCTCCAGGACCTGCTGTCTGTGTAGTATCTTTAGTATCTAGACATTATTTTCTGAGATTCTTCCACTGATAGCTGGAATTCACTTCACTATTATATGTATATATATTATACTGATTACATGCATTCATTTTCATCGCTGACTTAGGTTTCTCTATGTCACCTTTTTAAGTGTTTAGCAGTTGTGTGTGCATGTATCTTCATTATATGTGTTAACATGGTTATGATAATGAACTATCATAACCTGGGGGCTTTCTTTAGTAAGTAGTGGGGGTATCCAGCCAAGTGTGCCTAGAAATATTGTATTCATATACTGACATATTTTGTAGTGCTAAAACTTGAGTTGCCCTACTCCAGAGATAAGTTGAGCGTATATTGGCCACGGGGAATCCCTTAGACCAATACGAGCCAAACGACTCAACATAATTATTTCTGAGTGCTGTTGGTTCTAAAGGAGAAATCCTTACATTAGGCACGTGACAGGAGTGATATGTGACAGACACATTATGGTGAGTACATTCAGAAATTGTATACACAATGATGTCGGTACATTTACCTATTAGGACACCTTGCGTTGAGTATTTTTACATATTTTAGGCGCTTGTGATGAGTACCTTTACCGATTTAAACACTTCTGGTGAGTACCTTCACCAATTCAGACACTTTAAATGAGTACCTTTACCAATTTAAACACTTCTGGTGAGTACCTTCACCAATTCAGACACTTTTAATGAGTACCTTTACCGATTTAAACACTTCTGGTGAGTACCTTCACCAATTCAGACACTTTTAATGAGTACCTTTACATATTTAAGGCGAATGTGGTGAGTACCTTTACCAATTTAAACACTTCTGGTGAGTACCTTCACCAATTCAGACATTTTTAATGAGTACCTTCACAAATTTAGACACTTTATGTTGAATGATTAGTTGCGTATACTTTTACAGGACGTTGCAGAACCAACCTCAACAGCAAATTTACGTCCAGTAGTTTGCCATTGCCAGCTGGACGGTCGGCTTCCTTGATACCACTGTCGAAACCAACGCAAGGCGCATGGCCCGCATCTGGGATCGAACCCGGCATCCCGGCATTACGACGCGTTAGCATCGACTTAGCCACAGAGTCGACTTATGTTGAATACTTTCAAATATTTTAAAAACACTGTGATGAGTACCTTCACCTATTTTAAACACTTTTTATGAGTACTTTAACGTATTTTAGACACCTTGTGATGAGTAACTTCACATATTTATGTTACTTTGGTTTGAGTACTTTCACATAAATTAGACTCATCATAGTGAGAAAATGCATCTACTGTGGACTCAATGTGGTGATTACCTTCACCAGTTATAGAACATTGTAGTGAATGCCTTGACCTATTTTAGACACTTTGTGTTGAGGACCTTCACTTATTTTGGACACTTTGTGGTGTGCCTTCACCTACAAAAGACTCACTGGGGAAAGTACCTTCACTTTTTTAGACACTTTGGGTTGAGTAGCTTTACGTACAAAGGACACATAAGAGTGAGTATCTTTACTTATTTTATACACTGTCTGGTCAGTATCTTCACCTTTTTCGACACTTTATGGTGAGTGCCCTCACTTTTGTAGACAATTTGTGATCAGTAGCTTCCCATATTTTAGACGCTCTGTGATAAGAACCTTCACCTATTTTAGACGCATTGCGGTGAGCACCTTCAACTTCAGGGGGACTGAGTGGTCTCGAGGTATGACATCCACCTCAAGTGCTAGAGGTCTCGGGTTCAAACATCCTGACTATGACAAGTTGTCTTTCCCGGTCTATAATCGTGAGCTGATATTACTGAATAATATCTGGATCTGTAATACAAACAAAAACTTATATGGGTGAGATGTCGATACAGTGTCAGTACATTTCTAAGAGCACCCTGTGTAGGTCTGTGTGTTTTGTAATGAACTGAGGTTTACCAAATGGTTTGGTTTCTGTCCCAACCCCCAACCAGGGAGAGAGAGAGGGGTTAACTAGGATGAGCCTCCTTGTTTTCTACCCTTAAAATAATCCCTCTTGGGAGTTCACATATATGTATTTTTGTATTTATCTACATCAAGGACCACGGCCAGTCCCTCGTTTCAAACATCGCCTGCCGCCGTTACCAGAGTGCCTGTCTGAACAAGACCGGCACTGGATACCCGTGAGTGACCCGCCGCTGACCTGTTTCCATCGCCTTGCAAAGTTACCTCAGACAGACTTGAACAAGCTGCACCAAGGTCTACATCCATCATCATCATCATGTTGTGCCGTTATACGTTATATGGGACCCGTAGTCTTGTCCTTCACTCCCTTCTATCCAGTGCAATTGCATTTCCAATTCGGGGATTGATTCTAGTTTATTAGCCTTTTTCTTCTCTCAGCAGATTTCTTTGTAGGACTTCGTTTTGATGTCCTCCTTTTCACAATTCCTCTGTTTCCCAGTTGAGTGCCTGTTTGGTGATTCTCTGCTGGTTTCTTCTTAGGATGTGACCAATATACGCCATCGTTGTCTTATTATTGTTGTTGTTACCATTGGTTGCCCAGACATTTCTCTTTTGTCCTCATCACCCTTGAATTCATCGCATTGAATGTACGTTGCTTTTTTCGACCATATGTTTTCGAATAAATTTACAGGTTTTTTCCCTGTCTTTAGTGGTTCTCCGACTGTAACTGACATGTGTTCAAACCGGAGTAACATTATATTGAAATATTTCATGCAATGTTACAACTACCTCATTTAGAGTTGTATCATTTGTACTCCCTTTGTTGGTTCCGGGCCCCATTCTGAGGGGGCGGGGAGAGAAAGAGAGAATGGAATCACTGCCTCCCTAACAAGCATGTCGTAGAAGGCAACTACTTATAGCAGTTTCCTTCGAAGTCGGAATGCATCTGACTGAGAGACGAGGAACCAAAAGTCTGCATACAAATAAGCTACATCTGTCAAAATGATGTGTATGCACAACTCTAGAACAAGACCAAAGACAATAAATGGACAAAAACCAGAACTTTCCACCGGAGTTTACAGCCATTGAAGGCTAAACATAAAAAGAAAAGATATTTGATTCTGGCCATGAACAACTGCTGTAAACTGTAGATTAGCGGTTGTTCACAGCTTCATAATCCCAACATAATGGTTTCTGAAGTCAGTTGTGTGACTTTTAGTAGTCGAGCGTTTGCGTTGATTTGGATAGCAGTATGATTGGTGTGGCCAAGCCATTTTCCTTGTTTAGATATACTTGTAAGCTACTGACTGTAACATTGCTTAGTAAAACACAAAAGCTAATAAATGCCAGGAAGGAATTGCGACGTTCTGAAAAAGACGTGAGCATAATTTGTGAGATTACATCAACTTAGGTAAAAGGGTGACAAATATATTTCAAAGCTGTAAAAATATATCTGCATAGACGGGATTAGTATATACCGACAGTCTTATTATTTTTGCTGAATTTTCCTTATATAACCTTTGCCAAAGGTGATCAGATGAAATAAAGAACACAAATTCCGCTTCTGTATGACTTTATATAAGTAAAAAAAAAAAAAAAACGATGTATCCCTCCTGAGCGAAAGGCGTAACGACTCGCGAATTAGCCATTATGACATTTTTTTAAGGTCACTCGACTGGTTTAGCTGCGGGTCAGAGTGAGGGTCTATGTAGGACACAGTGTTCTCTTTCATGAAAAACATCACTCCCTGCTGATCTGGCAGCAGCTTTCGATTCCCTTGTTACTACTTACAGCTTACCAATGCGACGAGTGGTCGACATTGAAGCAAATGTTACCGGCATGCGGGTTCGTCAAAAGGGAAAAAGCAAAACGTTGGGGTGTTGCTCCGGTCGAACCTCTAATCAAGTTGCCTAAAGCACCTGAACGCTTACCTCTTGTCAACAGCTTCATGACAACGTAAGATATATATTCCTGTTAACGTCATCGTGTCAGTGTCTTTTGAAAACGTTATGATGTTCTTACTGTATCGTGCTGGATTTTGGAAATAATATTCTGCTTTTATTTGTTTCGCAAATGAACTTAGAACAGCAATAAATAACCACCGACAGCCAGTAGAACTGCAGCAAATAAACACTCACACTCGTCTATATTGTCTTCCGTTACGGTTTTTTATTTGTATTTTAAAAATATACTTTAAAATATATCTTTAATTTTTATTTCATTTTTTTATTCATTCTTCTTTTTTACTTTATCACTCGCATCCTCTCCTGCTTCGAGATACTATGCTAAGTGATTTCGTGTACTTGTGCGTTATTATTTTATTTGTGTATGTGTTGATGAGAGCCCCATAGCCGCAACGCTCACGTTTTGTTTGTGTTTGTTGTATGTGAAGCTTGCTGATTTACTTTTCGTTCAGTTGAATATCTTTTTTTTTTTTGGGGGGGGGGGGGGCGGCGGGGATAAGTTTAGCAAATAAAAACGCCTAATGTGAAATGTTATTTGTATCAGAAGACAGAAAAATAACGCGTTCACGCTACATGCAATCAACGATAACATGTAAACTATCAAAACATCTCGACGTTTTCACAAAATTAGAATTTGTCAGAAATTGTTTGAAATGATATTCTATTTGACATATATAGCGGGAGGGAGTGACCAGTGGTTTGTGCGCGCGTGTGTGTGTGTGTGTGTGTGCGTGAATTAGCTGACCCTAATAGCACGAGTTGCCAATTTTAAAGATTCATTCTTCAAAAATGCTTTCTACAGAAAATCAAAAACCGGCTCAGTGCACTTTTGGAAACTTTACTGTAAAGGGATATTATTATTATGGCGGTAAAAGTGGGCATGGGGCTGTGGTGTGGAAGTTGGTTTGTGTGTGACGTTTTTATGGGTTGGGTGGCTGCAGGATTGTGTGTCCGTGCATGGGTATATTTATGAACGTGTACATGTTTGTGTCCGGCGTAATGCTGACCACAATACCCATCCAGTGCCGATTGGTCTGTAAAAATATGGGACGCTCTTCCCATATACCCGATGCGCCTAAGGCGTGAAAAGGGATCTTTACTTTTACTTTTTTTACTTACATGTTTGTGTGGGTATATGTGCACGTGTGTGTGTGTGTTGGGGGAATAAATCCTGTGCGCGAATGTATATGTGTGTGTGTGTGTGTGGGGGGGGGGGGGGGGGTAGCTCGCGCGCGCGAACTTGTCTGTGTGTAGGAATTAGGAAATGTTTAAATTGCCATTAGCCTGAATAAAGTACAATAGTTACCAGCGTTGTCTATGTAAGAAATGCTAAGATTGCAATTAAGATATTGTTGCTCAAGTGTGTGTGTGTTTGTGTGTTGTTGGCATGTGTGTATGTGGTCCGTGCATATGTGAATGTGTGTGTGCGCGTGTGGGGGGGGGGGGGGGTGAGGGGGTGTAAAGTAGGTTACGTTTCACAGCCACACAGACATAAATTTATTGATAATATGAACAGACTAAAAATGCTACATTACATGCCAGTAGGTGAGTAAGTATATACGCACATAGGTGTTTGTGTGTAAATCTATGTATGTAAGTGTGCATGTGTGATATGCACGTGGGTAACACAGCGGATGTTACCATGCATACGTCTATATGAATTGTTATAAACTGGCTGATTCCAGGTTGGCTGATAATGTGCAAGTGCTGTTAAGTACCCGGGTGACACAGCGGTTTGTTAGCGTACATTTATGTCCAATATATATATATAGGCTACATTGTTATAAACTGGCTGTGATTTCAGGTTTGTTGACGAAGTGCATGCGATAGACCCGTCCTTCAAGCTGTACACTTCAAGGTGAATGCCAAGACCTGCAGTATGTCTGCCTATAGCTCATAGCAAGATTAAACAATATGCACAATACTAAAAATAACATATATTAACTAACAACGTGAACTCTTGAAACATCTGGTATCGAATAGCCAAGTATTGTAGTGTAGCTCTCTATCGGTAAAGTTAGCTTTCGCTCCATCACAGAATGCTAACAGCTCATTAACATTTGAGAACAAATGGGAGAAGATTACAATGTGCAGCAGCTGCATTTTCCGAATTTCCATTTTTTATAACTTCATTAAATCCAGTCTATATATTTTCGATTTCATTTTCTATAATCGTCTGTTGCCTAGCAAATGTTATTCCGATGTCGGTCTTCATTTCTTCCAATAATCACTATTATTGATGAGTCTGTCGAAGTTTTTTGTAGCTTGCTGTTGTCTGTACGGCGAGTCTCTTTCTATGAACAATGTTGTTGAGGAAAGCAAGCATCCACGTGTGTGTGGTTATTTGTCATCGGTTATGGAAGGTTTAGTAATGTTGGCATGATGCATTCTGTTTGCAAAAGTACTGGAACTATCCGTTTACATACGTGCGCTCGCGCACACACTTACACATTCACACATATATACAGGAAGAAGAAGATGAAAAAGAAAAGACTGCGTGAATCCATGTTTACTTTAGGCATTTACTGTTTTGTTTATTCATGAACGCACATTTTCTTGAAAATGCATTTCTAGACTAAAGGTGTGGAAACAATGTATCCGATTGTTTGACATCTAAGAAGTGTTTAACACCCTAAACGAGGTATATGAAAATGTATACATCTGTTGGTATGGATATCAAGTCTGGTCTGAAGTAGAGTTTATGATCAATGTACAGACAGTAACCCTCCTTGTGTCAAGTAAACGTAAAGGACCCCTTTCCCGTATTGAGCATATAGGGCTAGACCTATATTTTATAGAACAATCGGCACTTGGTGGGTAATGTGGTCTACATCAAGCCGGCCGCCTTTACACTCCAAGATTTTACCTGATACACATTTAAGGCTGGGTCAACTAAGGAGCCAAGGTCATGCTTGAAAAAAGTCCAACTACGTCAGAATTTGAATCAACGACCGTCGGATCTGAAGGCGAACATCTAACCGCTACATCACGGCGGCTTCCCATTGTAGAAGCATGACTCCAGTTGGTGACACCTAGTGCGGAGTAATTCATAGTGTTGCCAGAGTGACGCCGCCGGACGCCATGTCTGTGTGTGTGTGTGTGCGCGCGTGCGTTCATGTGTGTGCTTGTGGGCAGGTGTCTGCATGCGTGAGTCTTACTGTTTGTTGCACAGTTTATTTGACAAAGACGTTGCTTGCAAATAGGCCAGATAGCTTCAATGAAGGTGTAATTCTGACTAGCGCCTAAGCCTGACCAATGTGTTCATTTGATTGACAATGACAAAACCATCTTAACTGTCGATGTGTGGCACAAGACCAAGTCCTTTACTTCTGTAACATGTCTTTTATGGGCATCGTCGATATATTGCAACGAGAGCCCTTGCAGAACATATTGTGTGTGTGTGTGTGTGTGTGTGTGTGTGAGTGTATGTTTGTGTATGAATGGTTTTTTTTTTTCGTGTGGTTGTCAGTGAGGAAATCAAAACCTAAAAAGTTGACAACACAGTGACCAGATGGGCTACAGTTTGGATGCTAATTCTACAGTAACAAATAAGACTTACTTCCATCCACTTGATAACATGGTTGTAACTGTATCTCTGTGCGGATGCACCAAGGTCTTTACACACATATAAACAACATCATTATCATCTGTAGTTTGACTATCCCTGCATTACTACAGTCTACGCCCATAAGACCAGATGGGCTACAGTTTGGATGCTAATTCTACAGTAACAAATAAGACTTACTTCCATCCACTTGATAACATGGTTGTAACTGTATCTCTGTGCGGATGCACCAAGGTCTTTACACACATATAAACAACATCATTATCTTCGTGTAACAGGTCCTTTGCAGAAAGTCGCTCTCATCACAGTCTGCCTGAAAGAAACTCGGTTGCCCTCCTGCTCAATGCGCTTTTATGTTCAAGAAGTTACTTATATGATTTGCCCATCTTTGGTTCAGCCTCTGTATTTGCAGAACGGCTAGCCGCCTTCTGAGATTTTCGTACAAAGTACGAATTCTGTAGCTCCAGCCACAGTCATCACTGATCTTCGTAAAAAAACCAGCACAGGTGAACTGAATGATGCCTCAGTGAAACGAACCCATAACTTTCATAGCACAAGGAAAATGGCTTGGCCACTTACAGTACTTTATTGTAACCCGTGGTGACAGTCCTTCCTGGAGGCATGTCCAAGGGGATGACATCGGTGGAGATCTAATCTAGACTTTACAGTGTAATGTTAACAGTGGCGATAATACAGACTACATTGTGTGCGTTAAGTTGTACTACAATAAAATGTGCAAGAGATTTACACTGAACTGACCGTTAGCGCCATTGCTGAGACAGTGATAGCGCCATTGCTGAGACAGGGATAGCGCCATTGCTGAGTGAGGATACCATTGCGCCAAAATGCTGCTGGTCAGAAACTTCAGAAAGTAAAGGTGTCGATGTCTCAAGTCGCTATGTGCATATTGTGCATCAACTGTTTATAGACTAATCAGTACTCTATTAGTGAGTAAAGACAGGATCGGGCCGGCTGCTTTTGGGACATTTATTGGTACATATTGTAGAAGGAGTCAACCTCGCAAACCAGGTCAGTGTTTCAATTAAAAACTACTTGTGAGAACATTCGAAAGAATAAGGGTTTTTATGCCAGGCACTTACGGTTTCAATGTAATACATGTCATTTCAATGTCAGCGCTTGTTGCTACATTGTACTAATGCTCAGCTAAGACAATTGATGGTGATTACTGTCTTGTGTGAAACAGTTTAAGAGACAGAGGTGACAGTGTGCACATCTGTCATACATATTTTGGACAGTCAAGCACTACTTAAATCTTGTCCTCTCGTTTAATCCCCGTTCCCATGTGGGACGCGATTTTACGTTATTTTGAAGCCCCACCCTGGCTGTTGCCGCATGCCCTAATATAACATAAGGGTAAAATTAGGGTTCTGTGACATCAGCACGGGTGATTCTCATCCGAATGGTGGCGCTTTGTATCACCAGGTGTTTTATCGCTGCAGTAACACAAACTTGGGGCAGACATGGCTGAATGAGTGCAACAATGGTCGCTGCTACAGTAGCAGAAGCTTGGGGCAGACATGGCTGAATGAGTGCAACAATGGTCGCTGCTACAGTAGCACAAGCTTGGGGCAGACCTGGCTGAATGAGTGCAACAATGGTCGCTGCTACAGTAGCACAAGCTTGGGGCAGACATGGCTGAATGAGTGCAACAATGGTCGCTGCTACAGTAGCACAAGCTTGGGGTGGATATGGTTAAAAGAATACAACAATGGTCGCTGCTACAGTAGCACAAGCTTGGGGCAGGTGTAGTTGAAACAATGCAACAATGGCCACGATAGGGAAAGAACACTGTCATCTCTAAATAAATCAAGGAACATATAATGAGTTCAATTATGTGGCATGTTTTGCATCTAGTCTGATATGTGGAGGCAAGAAAGTCAACTTTGTATTCTGACTAAAGCA
The DNA here is from genome assembly GCA_905116865.2 of Candidula unifasciata. Taxonomy (NCBI): domain Eukaryota; kingdom Metazoa; phylum Mollusca; class Gastropoda; order Stylommatophora; family Geomitridae; genus Candidula; species Candidula unifasciata. Next base: position 18,379 of record CAJHNH020000092.1, read on the forward strand.
TTGTGGAAGATGTCGATGAAGAAAAACATCTCACATAAACACTGATTCAAATAAATCAAACTAGTAAACTAAAAATGCTCAAATTAATGGTTTCGAGACTGTGGATACATAATATCTTTAATTGTAACATACTCGCATGCACTTCAATCTATCCCCACCATTGATTTATCAAGCAAACATCATGTACTTAGAGTTGGCACTTCAAGAGGTTTGGAAGAACGTCGCGTTTCTGTGAAAAATTTCTTGAAAATAAACACTTGCCCGAAACCTGTGAGCACGATGATGACGGTTTGTCCCAGAGACCACCACATCACCCTTTTATTCAAATGTTCGGCAACGTACCGGCTCATGGATTCACGGACCATGTACTTCATCTGGAAATCCATTACAGTGGTCATCAGGAAATGAATGTTGTCACAGAAAGCTTCCAGAGGACCTTTGACCTGTGGGGCTTGTTCGCCAGCTTCTTCGGCCAGAGATCCCTCATCGAAAGGACGGATATTGAAGGCAATGCGCTTTGTGGTCATTTTGGAGAACTCGTTACTGAAACAAATGTGAAAACAGATTTTTCAGTTCATCATTCATCATAAACATGATTATATTGCTAGATACCTGATTTTACTAACTAAAAATCCTTAAGCAGACCTTTACCCCAATTAGAACTAACAATTTTAGCGGTTATTTTCAACATATTGTAGTCACCATAAAATACGGGCTGTTTAAAGTCAAAATATATCCAAGGTTTCTGGTATTATCTAACAGCTAATAAGCACAAAGCGGCGTCCAAGGCTTAGGCGTTGCGAGTCCAACTCATAATTCTAACGTACCGCGATCGAAACCCACTGCTGGCTGCGTGGATTTCTATCCACCCAGTCTAAAATGGGTACCAGGATGTATGCCTTGGGAAAGTAAAGACGGCTAGCGTAATACTGAACACATTACCCACCTAGTGCTGATTGGTATGTAAAATATAGGTGCTCTTCCCATATGCCCGATGCGCCTAAAGGCGTGAACAGGGATCTTTACTTTCCTTTTTTGTTTGTTTTTGTATTACTAATAGGTACCAATCACAAACAGCCCCTTAACACTGTGAATGAGACACGACAAAAGCACCCTGTGTCCAGTCACCCTTATGGGCGTAGACTGTAGTAATGCAGGGATAGTCAAACTACAAGAATCAACAGTGATATAATAAAACTGGCAGAAGAGACAGTACGTCATCATTTAAATTGCATTACTAACAAATTTAAATATTTATAAGCAAAGCAAGGAACTTAAGTAGATAATATATGCGTCTCTTGTGACCCACACAGGCAAGGAAAGAGAGCTCATTGAGCTGTGGAAATTCCCTGGGATATGGGATGCAATTCTTCGTTATTTGAAACCCCCCTCTGGCTTTTGCCAGGAGCCCTTAATATAGCTGGGACATTGATGTGGTCATAACGGCTGAAAGGGGTTTCTGAGACCTCTCCACAGGTGATCCTCATCCGCGTGGTGGCACTTTGTGTCGCCGGGTGTTTATCGCTTGTGTGATGTCCTAGTGGGGTACAACAAGCAAGCAAACATTACGAGACGCACACCAGACACACCAGAAGACTTGTTAATCAACATAGAACTGGTAC
>CAJHNH020000092.1:27500-45000 GCA_905116865.2 Candidula unifasciata
AGGGGTTTCTGTACATCGAGTGCCCCACCACGTTAAACAATAAAATAATTGATAGGGGTCTAAGCACAATCTCCACCCCCCCCCCCCCCCACCTTTGGACTATGCACTAAGGTTCTGTATTTAAGTTTGTGTTTATACATTTGTTTGATTTGTAATATATTATGGTATTTTTGTTAGGATATTATTATTATTATTATTCACTTAATCAAGGAGTAGGCTTTTGAGTGTGTGAGTGAGATTCAACCCCACGAGGACATCCACCAAGCGATAAACACCCGGTGACACAAAGTGCTACCATGCGGATGAGGATCATCCGTGGAGAGATCCTGAAAACCCCGTTGAGCCCTTAGGCCATATCTTCCCCCCGGCAATATTCAGAGCCCCCGGCAAAAACCAGGCTGGGGTTTCAAATAACAAAAAAATTGCATCCCACAAAGGGACGACTTCGAATGATATGACTATATGCCATAGGCCCTATCTATCTTCTTTTACCCCACCAGGACATCACACAAGCGATTAAGCACCCGGTGACACAAAGTACCACCATGTGGATGAGGATCAACCGTGGAGAGGTCCCAGAAACCGCGTTCAGCCATTAGACCATATTTATGGCCAGGCTATATTGCGGCCCCTGACAAGAGCACGAGAAGGGCTTCAAAAACGAAAAATTGCATCTCACAAGGAGATGACTAGATCATAATAACAATGCCATTGGCTGACTGACTGACTTTCTACCCCACCATGACATAACGCAAGCGATGAACACCCGATGACACAATGTGCCACCATGTGGATGAGGATCACCGTGGAGAGGTCACAGAAACCGCGTTCAGCCATTGGGCCATATTGCTGCCCCTGGCAAGAGCCAGAGTGGGGCTTCAAACAACGAAAAATTGAATCCACAAAGGATGGTAAGATATATGTGCATGCCATTAGCACCCCGTCGCGAAATTTATAAGTGAGGCTGGGTCCCATATTTACATTGTGTTGCGGCCCTGCATCCACTATTCGATATTTTTTTTTTTTAGTCAGTACACGTGTGCTACCTATACCTGGTTGAACAGGTATCTGGAGCTTGTCCTGTAGGACTGCATCCATGATGTGACTCTTAAGGTAGTGAAACAAGCAGGCAGCAGCGGGCAGACAATGGGGGAAAAAGGTCAGTAAAAGAAATACAAACACTAGCGCCAGTAGCCGGGCAGCAGATAGAACGGTTGTATCCCCTGTAACTGACACACACAGTGAGCCAGCGCTGCTGAGTTCCACCTCCCTCATCATTGTCTCTAGCGGACGGCCTAACCAATGAGCTCTTGAAGTATCGATTTTTTCGTTAATCTATTCAACATGGAGCCTGAGTCTGCTCTTCTCAGTTCAGACGAGATTGTCAATTAACATACGTTACCCAGCTGCCGACATCATGTGGAAAACCAGTTTGTTCACTCTTTAGTGTCTAGTGTGCTATATGATCCGCTGGTGCTCATTCCATGTTGTGCCTTGCATCTCCCTGCAACACCGTGATCAATGAATTCGACCGAGACGTTCGGTTCGTGTCCAGAGGCTTCAACATGCTAGCCTAATAATAAACCAGCAATTGTGAGTAAGCGCAGCCGCTGGCGCGCAGCTTCCACCGATCGTGAGCAACTGCTAATTTACCACAGGAATTTTGTATGAGAAATGGACATTTGTCGAGCCCTGGGAAACTTCCAGTCTTCGTTATAAGGTAGCCTGATTCCGTCGGCAATGGTGGTGTAGGGTTCATCATTCTGTTTTGCATATCTGGATGGGGTTTCATGCTTCTGCCGTCCGCCAGTTGCAGCAGGCAAGCTAGGATTATGTTCTGTGTTTAGTCTTCTCCTCGGTGTATGTGTGTGCGTTTTTAAGGAAAGATGGAACCTAGTGTTGAGTCAATCACATGGGGTCTTTTCATAATTAAATCTGTATTTAGAAGTTACACTTGTTATTATTATGTTAATGTTGTAATTAATTGTTATTCTAAATTTTAATCTAATGTTATACCGGTATTTATGCATTATGGGGGGGGGGGGGGGGGGGGGGGGGGGTAGCTACTTCAAATGGCTTCTGTTAAAATGCAGGACATAATTTGTAATCAAAGGAATGTAAGTGGAAAATATTGTTAAAACATCAGATGTTGACAACAGACATTAAATGTCATTTGAATTATAGCTGACAGTAAGGTGTAAGATTATTTAAAACAAAGCCACTATTCATACTGGATAATCAACAAGGTTGTGTTTCACTAAGTGATTGTGTAAGCTTTTAGTAAAAGATGTGTGTTTGAAAGATTTATTCTGTCTGCTATAACTAACTGGTTTACTTCACTGTATGTGTCATGTGCAACAGAGCTTTCCAGACTGTGAGCTGCAGTGTGAAAGTGTATCATGTGAACCAAAAGCAATGAACATTTTATTTTTATATCCATATCTCTTATAAGCTGTTAGGTTTAACCTCTGATTTGCTAGTAGTCTTAATTACTGTGTTGGGAAATTGTTTATTCTAAAAAAACCATGTGTCACCAGCTTGACAAGTTTGGAAAGCTCTGTGTACAGTTTTATTTAAATATATAAGCTTCTTTAGCACAAGTCACTTTCAGTTTTATCATATCTAACATATAAGCGTATACAGCAATAGTCACTGTCAGTATTGTATATTATCTAAAATATAAGCTTGTATAACATACCATACAACATTTTTGTGCATACAGCAGCAGTTGGGACTAGCTACGCAGTTGTTGTATGGAGACTAGGTGAGGTCAGGCTTGTGAAGTTACACCGCAGGATATCACCTTGGTTAAAAGACAAATATTTAAAGTGACATTAACCGCCAGCAGGCAGTAGCACAGAATCACATCATCCAGGTGCTGCTCCTATGGGTTCCAGGGTTGCATTTTGGGGAAAATAAAGGTCCACTGCTTCCCTGACAAGTATGTAAAACCAGGTAACTAATCTAGGGTGTTTCCCTTAAAGCCAGAGTACATCTGTCTGAGAGGCTAGGAACCAACAATCTCAATACAAATAAGCCAGATCTATAAAATGAATGTGCACTCAAAACTAAAGTTCTTGAACTAGAACAAGTTCAGAAGTGGTCGAACAACCAAAACTTTCCACTAGGCTTTACAAAAGCTAATGAACGATAAGAAGAAGATGACAGATAAAGCTAGTAATCATAAAGACGAGACTTCTGGACTGTATCACAAATTACACACATGGTCCCAAAAGACATGATAAGCATTCAGGATAAACATGCCACATTGAAAAATGAAAAACTCAAATATGACAAAAGCGCATTAATTGTCAGTGCACACATAGTTTCTGTTACCACAAGCACTAGAAATGATCTGACAGTAAACTCTCCACAGCTGTAAGCCTTAGCAGATTTATTGAGCTGTTCTGGCTGGGAGAAATAAAATGGTATGATGTTGACCAGATAAAGCAGAGATATTCCTATTATCTGCAAAAGTCATCAGAGTATGGACACTGCTGTCAGTATACTTACAGAACATATACAATTGAATTGAATAAAATAGTACGTTAGGAGGTAAACACTGACAGAGTAAATAATAATACAAGTAACTTGTAGTAAAGATGGCATCAAAATTGCAAGTGAGTAAATGATAAAAGAAGCATAGATGGAATCAAAGCTTGAAAAGCAGACATAGATTCAGTTATTGAATGCTCTAACAACAAAACGTCACATAACAAACAAACCAAAGATTCTCCTGGATAACAAATTTCTGAGTTAACTGCTAGTAGGAGTCAACATATTTAGCTTTGAGACTACTGTGAGACTACTCACAGCTTTCTGGATGACTTGTTTGACATGCTGGCTAATTCTGCTATATGTAACCTACACTATATGAACATTTATCCATAATGAGAAGGTGGGAAGCTCAATATGAATATCATAATTGTCTTAAAGACAGAAATAAACAAACAAGTAGTCAGTTAAAAAAATTAATCACAGGTACGATCACCCTATTAATAACCCACATTGGTTTAACAAAAAATTATCATCATCATCAATTTCCCCTACTGCCATTAAGCACCATGGGAATGGAACAGTTTGCAGTCCATTGCTTGTTGGATAGTAATAGCTGTTGTCATTCCATGTCGATGTAGAAGCTCTGTAATGTCATGAATCCATCTTCTCCTCTTGCTTTCAAGTCAGATCTTTTTATTTTTAACTCCTGCACTGGTAGTTGTTCTGGCTGCATTCTTACTGTTTGACCAAACCATTAGATCTTCTGTTTCTCATTGAATTTTCTGATGATGTTGTTCCCACAGTCTGTCTGATAATATCATTTCTAACTTTCGTTTTGTGGTTAAATTGGCAGCTTTTCTCTGGCTTCTCATTTCACATGTGTTAATTTTACCTAGGTTAGCCATTGATATTGTTTAAGCTTGGCACTGGTAGCACTGTTTTGGTATGAATGTGCTGTTTATAATCTGTTTCTTATTGCTCATACTTATATTTGATTGTTTTGATAACAAAATATTAACAGTATAAATATGCAGTACACATTTAAAATGGAAGCTAACAATTATTTTCCAGTGAAGGTAATTGCTGATTACATATTTATCATTTTGTTACTTTACCGTATCATCAGTACCAGAAAATGTTAAAAGGTCACTCCCTATCACACATGATATCAATTTGTTGACTGATTTCAATTGTGGCTTAGCTGTAGCTCACGATGCTAAAGCCTAAACAGTAGAGGTCGGGACCGAAGTTGCGTAATTTATGACTTGCGACTTAACTTTTAATTTTACCCAGTGATTGGCAACTCAGCTAACAGCTTGTAGCTTCGACAACTTGGTATGACTGTTTTATTGCAGCCGGCCACTGTGAGCTTTAGCGATATTTTAAAACTTAATCATATAAAACAGGACAGAATAAATTCTTTTTCATTTTATCAAGCTTTCTCATTTAGACCACCACCGCTTTTATTTATAGTTTGTGAGTTTTTCGCACTGCTGTTTCTGATTGTGTATTTTTACAATGTTTTATTGATCCATAAGCATTGTACCCTGCACAACTTGAAAGCATTCTTGATGACTTGAGACTTGGAGTAAGGTGACCTTGTCCAGCCTCTGCTGAATAAAGCACTGTACCTGAGCTAATGCTGTATAATATTTAGTTCAGTTTACAAACTGTACCTGGCAATAAATGATGTAGACTGAGAGGAGCTTGGCCCATTTTGTCTGTGTTGATTCAAGCTGAGTCTCGTCACTGGTTCTTCTTTTGTCCATTTTTTGCTTTGTTAACAGATGATTAGTTTCCAAGCTAGGGCATGCTTGGTTGCCCAGTGTGTTGGAATGTTGTGGATTCTCAAGGTTTCATTGACTCTTTAAATCCATCTTATTCTTGGTCGTCCCCTACATCTTGGTATCTTCACTTTTCTATCTAGTATTAGATTTGAAACAGTGTTTTTCTGTTGTGAATTTAAATATTGAAAGCACAGACAATATATTTGCAGTTTTTTGTCTGGCCTATTTCAGCACAGGCGACATTGTGGTTGATGGCACACACACCTATTGGCCTGGTACTCCTAGGCTCGAATCTGTCATAGTGCAGACTGTGTTCATAACAGCATGAGTTTAGGGTTGACCCAGCCTCATAAAGTAGATATTGTGACCATTTATGGCAGATCAGGAGACTGGAGTGACTTCTGTCAAGTGCCGCTTGAGCGAGAAAATAAAAGCTGAGTAAGCTAAGTAAATGACCCTTTTTATGCTTGTAGGGCATTGGGCATATGATGCTAGACTCATTTCTTTATTGACCAACAGGCATTCTATGGTTGATGTGGCCAATGTCATGTCAGGGTAATGTAGAACATCTACATTATTCTATGGGTAATGTGGCCAGTGTCATGTCAGGGTAATGTAGTACTTCTCCATTATTCTGTGGGTGATGTGGCCAATGTCATGTCAGGGTAATGTAGAACATCTCCATTATTCTATGGGTGATGTGGCCAGTGTCATGTCAGGGTAATGTAGTACATCTCCATTGTTCTACAGGTGATGTGGTCTACATCATGTCAGGGTAATGTAGTACATCTCCATTATTCTATGGGTAATATGGCCAATGTCATGTCAGGGTAATGTAGTACATCTCCATTATTTCTTTGGGTGATGTGGTCAATGTCATGTCAGGGTAATGTAGTACATCTCCATTATTCTATGGGTAATATGGCCAATGTCATGTCAGGGTAATGTAGTACATCTCCATTATTCTATGGGTAATATGGCCAATGTCATGTCAGGGTAATGTAGTACATCTCCATTATTCTATGGGTAATATGGCCAATGTCATGTCGGGGTAATGTAGTACATCTCCATTATTCTATGGGTAATATGGCCAATGTCATGTCAGTTTAATATAGTACATCTCCATTATTCTATGGGTGATTTGGTCAGTTTCATGTCAGGGTAATGTAGAACATCTCCATTATTCTATGGGGGATTTGGTCAGTTTCATGTCAGGGTAATGTAGAACATCTCCATTATTCTATGGGTGATGTGGCCAGTGTCATGTTGGGGTGATGTAGTACATCTCCATTATTCTATGGGTGATGTGGCCAATGTCATGTCAGGGTAATGTAATACATCTCTATTATTCTATGAGTGATGTGGCCAACATCATGCCAGAGTAATGTAGTACATCTCCATTATTCTATAGGTGATGTGGCCAATGTCATGTCAGGGTAATGTAGTACATCTCCATTATTCAATGATGGCACTGAATTTGGTTTTTTCCTTATTTTAAGAATAGATGCATCAAATTTCTTTAGTTGTTCACAATTTGTAACATGACTCCATCATTTGGGCTGGCATTTAGGGTTCCTTTTGTTGTAATTTTACTCGTGATAAAGACTCTTTTGGTTGTACCTGTGCCCATATCCCTAATCATAGTGGAATTATTTCTTGGTATGATGTTAGCATGTCATTAGACAAGTTTTTTTTTTCTGTGCACATGTAGGTTTTATGACTGGCTGCTTGCGCTTTTGGTGTTTAATATGTTAAATGCTTTTATTTATCCACACAAAGCATCTTAAAGTATACAAAGAGGCTAAGATATTTGTACATCTGAGCTCGCTACTTATGAAGCAGTTTTTTTTTTTTAGCGAAAGGACTGATTTACAGTTGTAATTGTTTCTCTTTATTGAAAGAGAATTTATTGCATATTTGCTCTATCATTCATATTTTGTCCATATCTACATTTCCAAACTTATTGCTTATTTATGTTGTTTTTTTGTTTTTTTTTTCAGCTTACTTTCTGTCTCTCCCTCAACCTCTGTCCTCGTTAGAGATGTGTGGGTCTTTGTAAAAATGCATGAATAAATATTATTGCTTGTATATACACATAAGAATGTTCATGATTGTGCAGTGTGCTTATGTTGTGTGACTTTTTATTATAGTCTTGAAAGTGATAGGACATTTTCTGGAAGAGAAGAAAAATCAAAGGTAAGAGAAAGAAAGAAAGGTTTCTGTCATCTTTACAGAACCAACATGATGCACATTTTTGTAGGTGTAGGAGAGGGAGACAGTTTACACTGAGGATTTAGAAGCCATACAGCTTTTCCACTTGCCAAGAACTGTGCAAATTAAAAATGTGTTTTTGTCCCTGACCTAAAAAATCCTGTCACCTGAAGCAGAATTTGAGTCTAGGGCATCACATGGGAGCAGAACTTTTCTCAGCTAGATACTACATTTGAAGCATGCTAGTTCTGTATTTGGTCTAATCAGACTTTTTATGGGTGTTTATTCATAGACTCTTATACATAGAAATATATACCAGCATTGTTATAGACTAATCAGCATCCCATATTATTATAGACCAGTCAGCATCCCATGTTATTATAGACCAGTCAGCATCCCATATTATTATAGACCAGTCGGTATCCCATATTATTATAGACCAGTCAGCATCCCATATTATTATAGACCAGTCAGCATCCCATATTATTATAGACCAGTCAGCATCCCATATTATTATCGACCAGTCAGCATCCCATATTATTATAGACCAGTCAGCATCCCATATTATTATAGACCAGCGGGTATCCTATAGTATTATAGACCAGTCAGCATCCCATATTATTATAGACTAGTCAGCATCCCATAGTATTATAGACCAGCGGGTATCCCATAGTTTATAGACCAGTGGGTATCCCATAGTATTATAGACCAGTCAGCATCCCATATTATTATCGACCAGTCAGCATCCCATATTATTATAGACCAGTCAGCATCCCATAGTATTATAGACCAGTCAGCATCCCATATTATTATAGACCAGTCGGTATCCCATATTATTATAGACCAGTCGGTATCCCATGGTGTAATAGCTCAGTCAGCATCCAATATTATTATAGACCAGTCGGTATCCCATAGTGTAATAGATCAGTCAGCATCCCATATTATTATAGACCAGTCCACATCCCATATTATTATAGACCAGTCAGCATCCCATATTATTATAGACCAGCGGGTATCCTATAGTATTATAGACCAGTCAGCATCCCATATTATTATAGACTAGTCAGCATCCCATAGTATTATAGACCAGCAGGTATCCCATAGTTTATAGACCAGTGGGTATCCCATAGTATTATAGACCAGTCAGCATCCCATTTTATTATCGACCAGTCAGCATCCTATATTATTATAGACCAGTCAGCATCCCATAGTATTATAGACCAGTCAGCATCCCATATTATTATAGACCAGTCGGTATCCCATATTATTATAGACCAGTCGGTATCCCATGGTGTAATAGCTCAGTCAGCATCCAATATTATTATAGACCAGTCGGTATCCCATAGTGTAATAGATCAGTCAGCATCCCATATTATTATAGACCAGTCCACATCCCATATTATTATAGACCAGTCAGCATCCCATATTATTATCGACCAGTCAGCATCCCATATTATTATAGACCAGTCAGCATCCCATATTATTATAGACCAGTCAGCATCCCATAGTATTATAGACCAGTCAGCATCCAAAATTATCGACCAGTCAGCATCCCATATTATTATAGACCAGTCGGTATCCCATAGTATTATAGATCAGTCAGCATCCCATAGTATTATAGACCAGTCAGCATCCCATATAATTATAGACCAGTCAACATCCCATATTATTATCGACCAGTCAGCATCCCATAGTATTATAGACCAGTCAGCATCCCATATTATTATAGACCAGTCAGCATCCCATATTATTATAGACCAGTCAGCATCCCATAGTATTATAGACCAGTCAGCATCCCATAGTATTATAGACCAGTCAGCATCCCATATTATTATAGACAAGGCATGCATCCTATAGTATTATAGACCAGTCAGCATCCCATATTATTATAGACCAGTCAGCATCCCATATTATTATAGACCAGTCAGCATCCCATAGTATTATAGACCAGTCAGCATCCCATAGTATTATAGACCAGTCAGCATCCCATATTATTATAGACAAGGCATGCATCCTATAGTATTATAGACCAGTCAGCATCCCATATTATTATAGACCAGTCAGCATCCCATATTATTATAGACCAGTCAGCATCCCATAGTATTATAGACTAGTCAGCATCCCATATTATTATAGACCAGTCAGCATCCCATATTATTATAGACCAGTTGGTATCCCATATTTTTATAGACCAGTCGGTATCCCATATTATTATAGACCAGTCGGTATCCCATAGTGTAATAGATCAGTCAGCATCCCATATTTTTATAGACCAGTCGGTATCCCATAGTGTATTAGATCAGTCAGCGTCCCATATTATTATAGACCAGTCAGCATCCCATATTATTATAGACCAATCAGCGTCACATATTATTATAGACCAGTCAGTATCCCATAGTATTATAGACCAGTCAGCATCCCATATTATTATGGATCAGTGGGTATCCCATAGTATTATAGACCAGTCAGCAACCCATAGTTTAATAGGCCAGTCCCCCGTGTGGGTAACTGGGCCCCATTTAGGAGAAAACAAGAATAGACCCACTGCCTCCCCTAAAGCATGTCGTAAGAGTCGACTAATTGGGTAGCTTCCTTTGAAGACGGAGTGCATCTTCCGGAGAGGCAAGGAACCAACAGTCTGTATTCAAGATAATGAGATCTGTAAAACTGATGCACATGCAACACTCAGGTTCTGGAGCAGGACTGCAGTTCAGTAGTGGACGAGCAACCAGAACTTTCTGCCAAAGTGTACAGCTGGTGAACGCGAAGAAGAAGAAGAAGAAGAAGAATAGACCAATCAGCATCCCATATTATTATAGACCAGTCAGAATCCCATATTATTATAGACCAGTCAGCATCCCATATTATTCTAGACCAGTCAGCATCCCATAGTATTATAGACCAGTCAGCATCCCATAGTATTATAGACCAGTCAGCATCCCATAGTATTATAGACCAGTCAGCATCCCATATTATTATAGACCAGTCAGCATCCCATAGTATTATAGACCAGTCAGCATCCCATATTATTATAGACCAGTCAGCATCCCATATTATTATAGACCAGTCGGTATCCCATATTTTTATAGACCAGTCGGTATCCCATATTATTATAGACCAGTCGGTATCCCATAGTGTAATAGATCAGTCAGCATCCCATATTTTTATAGACCAGTCGGTATCCCATAGTGTATTAGATCAGTCAGCATCCCATATTATTATAGACCAATCAGCATCCCATATTATTATAGAACAATCAGCGTCACATATTATTATAGACCAGTCAGTATCCCATAGTATTATAGACCAGTCAGCATCCCATAGTATTATAGACCAGTCAGTATCCCATAGTATTATAGACCAGTCAGCATCCCATAGTGTATTAGACCAGTCAGCATCCCTTAATGTATTAGACCAGTCAGCATCCTATAGTATTATAGACCAGTCAGCATCCCATATTATTATGGATCTGTGGGTATCCCATAGTATTATAGACCAGTCAGCAACCCATAGTTTAATAGGCCAGTCCCCCGTGTGGGTAACTGGGCCCCATTTAGGAGAAAACAAGAATAGACCCACTGCCTCCCCTAAAGCATGTCGTAAGAGTCGACTAATTGGGTAGCTTCCTTTGAAGTCGGAGTGCATCTTCCGGAGAGGCAAGGAACCAACAGTCTGTATTCAAGATAATGAGATCTGTAAAACTGATGCACATGCAACACTCAGGTTCTGGAGCAGGACTGCAGTTCAGTAGTGGACGAGCAACCAGAACTTTCTGCCAGAGTGTACAGCTGGTGAACGCGAAGAAGAAGAAGAAGAATAGACCAATCAGCATCCCATATTATTATAGACCAGTCAGCATCCCATATTAGTTAGTTAGTTAGTTAGTTAGTTGGGTTATCATCATTGCACTCCGGACATGTCCATAGGTGCTCAGATCCTCCCCTCAGTATGAACCCCAACGTCCGATGGCTAATAGTACCAGTTCTATGTTGATTAACAAGTCTTCTGACGTGTCCGGTGTGCGTCTCGTTTTTTGCTGTGCCGATCTTAATTCCCAAATCTGCCATTCTGGCGAGTGATGTGGATTCACTGCCACCAAAGTCCTCTATCCTTCCCATTTCTCTGAGGGCATTGATAATATCAGCATGATCCATAGGCCGACCGTCGGTAGTGATAGCGGATCCAGCCAACCTGTCAGCTCTTTCATTTCCATCGACGCCTGCGTGTCCCGGAACAAAAATAAAGGTGACTCCTCGCACAGTGGACTTCTGAATTGATTCAAGCCATTGTCTTCGCACTGAACCTGCCTGAACCCTCCGGATCATACTCATTGAATCACTGAGTATACATATGCGGGTGTATTTTTGTGTTTCAAGCCAGGCAAACGCTTGCGTCACTGCCATCACCTCCATCGTCATGCTGCTGGTTGTCATGGAGAAGGCGCCGTTGGCTTCTTTGACTGTTCTGCCCGCTGAGCGTGCTGTAAATGCCCATGCGCTTCTTCTTTGGCGTATAACTGATCCGTCTGAATAGATTAGTGCATCTGCTTCGTCTGAATTTTCACCGATGAGAGCGTTGACCTCTGCATTAACAGCAACAGGATTATCTTCTCTACATCGCCTGTTGAGTGTGACAATACAGGAAAATGTACAAATAAACGCCTGAGGCACAGGTATCCATTCTGCACCAGGTATGATGTCGGTTAGGCTGCATATTTGCCTAATAACATCTTCTGCCCGACCTAGCCACGGTTTTCCCCTCTTCAGTCTGTCGCCCTTTTCACTAAAAAGCGCTTGATGCAGTGGGTGTTTCTTATCAGCACATATTTTGAGGTATGCCCGAGCCCTCCACATCCTGATCCTTTGGTTCATTGTTGGAAAGTTAAGTAGATACCTCATTGCTCCACAAGATGTGTCTCTTGTACATCCCAAAATAATACGCATGGCTTCATTTTGCACCTTCTCGAGTCGTTCAATCTGGGTAGCACTGACAGTGAGGATGGCCAGAGCGTATTCAATGGGGGAAAGGACATCCCATTATCGACCAGTCAGCATCCCATATTATTATAGACCAGTCAGCATCCCATAGTGTAATAGATCAGTCAGCATCCCATATTTTTATAGACCAGTCGGCATCCCATAGTGTAATAGATCAGTCAGCATCCCATATTATTATAGACCAGTCAGCATCCCATATTATTATAGACCAGTCAGCATCCCATATTATTATCGACCAGTCAGCATCCCATATTATTATAGACCAGTCAGTATCCCATACTATTCTAGACCAGTCAGCATCCCATATTATTCTAGACCAGTCAGCATCCCATATTATTCTAGACCAGTCAGTATCCCATATTATTATAGACCAATCAGCATCCCATATTATTATCGACCAGTCAGCATCCCATATTATTATCGACCAGTCAGCATCCCATACTATTCTAGACCAGTCAGCATCCCATATTATTCTAGACCAGTCAGCATCCCATATTATTCTAGACCAGTCAGCATCCTATATTATTCTAGACCAGTCAGCATCCGATATTATTATAGACCAGTCAGCATCCCATATTATTCTAGACCAGTCAGCATCCCATATTATTATAGACCAATCAGCATCCCATATTATTCTAGACCAGTCAGCATCCTATATTATTCTAGACCAGTGAGCATCCCATATTATTCTAGACCAGTCAGCATCCCATATTATTCTAGACCAGTCAGCATCCCATATTATTATAGACCAATCAGCATCCCAGTGTTACAGACTGATATAGACCAGTTGGTATCCTATACTGATAGACCAATCAGCAACCCATATTGTTAAAGATCAGTTTAGACCAGTCTGCACTCCATAATGTTATAGACTAGTCTGCATCCCATGTTTATATAGACCTATCAACACTAGATGGAAGATCTGGTCAGTGACACATTGGCTGCCTTTACTTCCCAGAACATTTACTTGTATCAGCTTCTCATCTTACCTGACTGGGGAGCCAGCGCATAAACTGCACTAGGGAATTTGATGACGTTAAACAAGTAATAAATCTTGGTTAATGAGTTGTACCTCACAAAGAGAAGCGTATGTTGACTAGACCACCAGCTTAGTAAAAGTTTGTACAGCGGCATTTTTTGCCTTCGATTTTCTGTTAAGGTTGACCTGCTGTGAGCATATATTTTGCAGTTTACAATATGCGGTCAAGACTCTATTTTAAAATCAAATAATATATTGGGGATAATTCCGTTAGCACCCTGTGGTAGATGTAGCCATAAAGTCATTTGCTTCCTCCAACATTTTCTTGTGCCTGTTTTGTTAGAGCAGGTTTATCCAGGAGCCATTTCACACACATACGCACGCATGCACGCACGCACACATGCATGCACGCGCACGTACACACACCATCAGGTCAATGGAGATTTCAACCAGTACTACTAGGTCAACAGATGAATTCTAGCCAGTACACTATAATGGTAAACAGCTTCCGATATTGTCATATGGAAAAAATTTAGTATAATTTATCAGAGTTACTCAACTCAAGCCTCCATGAGTAAAATAGAAATTACATTTGCAAATAATCAGTTGAAAAGGGACAGTAAAGTGGAATCAATATTTAAAAAGAGACATTGGAGTAAAATAAACTTCTGTGGTGAAGTATCATATATAGTAACATTTTTCTGTGGTGAAGTATCAGATACGTAACATTTTTCTGTGATGAAGTATCAGATACAGTAAAAATTTTATGTAGTGAAGTATCAGATACAGTAAAATTTTTCTGTGGTGAAGTATTGGTTACAGTAATATTTCTCCGTTGTGAAGTATCATGTACGGTGTGGTGATGACGTATCAGATACAATCTTGTGTTGGAAATTTTATTCAGTTCAATTGCTCTTTCTATAGCTGGTGTTATCCATTCTAATTTCTAACCCCATTTATCAACAAATACTAAAACATTTTCATAATACTCAAATGTCCACCTTTTGATTCCTATCGTAACACTCTATGCCTATGATAGTCTAAAATCAGAAGCCTCATTGACTCCATAGGCATGTAGACTCATGATGTGTAGGCTGTGTGCCTAAATAGTGATTGCCATTATTTCTAGGCATTATTCTGTGTGTCCTGATGTGGTTAAACTATTGGCTTTGCACTCTGAAGGCTGGAGGGTAAATTTTGGACTCTTATTGTTTAGTTCGTCGGCTCTGTGGCTTAGTCGATGCGAACGCTTCGTAATGCAGGGATGCCGGGTTCGATTTCAGCTGCGGACCATGCACCTTGCGTTGATTTTGACAGTGGTATCAAGAAAGCTGACTGTCCAGAAAGCAGTGGCTAACTACTGGACATAAATTTGCCTAGAAAAACTACACAACAGCCAGGGGCTGTTGGGGTTGGTTCTGCAACGTCCTATCAAGGATACACAAATAAGCATTGTTTAGTTTACAAAGCAGATATTTTGGATGGGATTGTTTCTGTAGCTACAGAATTTGTGCTTTGTGCAACATTCTTGGCAGATGACCAGCCACTTTGTGGAGAAATATTGAGCAACAGGGATAAAGCAGGGTGCAGTGAAGCCAGTCTTCTTTCCGTTAAAGCAGCTTTCACCATCCTTAATTTTTGTGTGTGTGGGTGTGGGTAGTTTAAGAAAAAGTGAATCAGTCAGTGTCAGTATATCATGCTTGTTAGTTATTGGTCCTGTAAGAAAATATTTTGGGAAGTCAGTGTCAGTATATCATGCTTGTTAGTTATTGGTCCTGTAAAAAATATTTTGGGAAGTCAGTGTCAGTATATCAGGCTTGTTAGTTATTGGTCCTGTAAGAAAATATTTTGGGAAGTCAGTGTCAGTATATCATGCTTGTTAGTTATTGGTCTTGTAAGAAAATATTTTGGGAAGTCAGTGTCAGTATATCATGCTTGTTAGTTATTGGTCTTGTAAGAAAATATTTTGGGAAGTCATTGTCAGTATATCATGCTTGTTAGTTATTGGTCCTGTAAGAAAATATTTTGGGAAGTCAGTGTCAGTATATCATTCTTGTTAGTTATTGGTCCTGTAAGAAAATATTTTGGGAAGTCAGTGTCAGTATATCATGCTTGTTAGTTATTGGTCTTGTAAGAAAATATTTTGGGAAGTCAGTGTCAGTATATCATGCTTGTTAGTTATTGGTCTTGTAAGAAAATATTTTGGGAAGTCAGTGTCAGTATATCATGCTTGTTAGTTATTGGTCTTGTAAGAAAATATTTTGGGAAGTCAGTGTCAGTATATCATGCTTGTTAGTTATTGGTCCTGTAAGAAAATATTTTGGGAAGTCAGTTGTCACTGACAGATTTTCATAAATGGCCTGGGATTCCATGTTAGTCCTGCCTAAAATGGATGCCAGAAAAAATATACTGGGAAGTAAAATTAGTTGACTTGATGTTTACCACATCAGCCATCAGGTGCCGATTAGTCATCTGAAAAGTGATAAAGTTAGTCTAGCACCATATACCTAATGTGCCATTGACAGGAAAGAGGTAGATTACAATTTTTAAAATATTTAGTTGCAGTTATCAAAGTGGTATTGTACATTCAACATTATCAGGTAAATGTTTATTGTCAGGCTGCTTTCATCGCACAAGCAGGATATAATATGTAGTTTCTAAATCATCATCCATTTTGTGGGTCCAATTTAAGTAAATCAGGTAGTGATTAATTCTTTCCAAGAAGTTTGCACTCCAGCAGTTAATGAGACATAAATTAACTGCAGCTTCTCTTCACTAGAATATGAAATATTGTTGGTTTCCATTTACTTTTTTGTATGTTTGTATTTGTCATTACTTCCCAGTTTCACTTTCTTTGGCCTGTAGCAAGTTTCGGGCATCTGAATGAATTATCTATCTTGTGTGGCTTGCTACTAATTTGTCATGTAGTGTGTGGAGTGATTATGCAAGGCTGTTATGCCATGTGATTTCATTGAGATTGTTTTCCAGGTTTAGCGGGTAGCCAATAAAAAATATTTCTATATTCTCATATTGAAATTGCTCATATTTTAGTTCATTTTTTTGTAGTGGTAGTACATAACCATATAATTAGTATATCTGTATTCCTATATTACATTTCTGAAATTTTTTTTTTCAAGTATTAGAGATAGCCACATAATCAGTATTTTGGTATTTTTCAATTGAAATTGTTCAATTGTTGTTCATTTTGTGATAGTGGTAGAGATAGCCACAAAATGATTCTGTTCATTGGTGTTTCTGGTATTGATAGTGCAGCTGTTAGGACTAGAAGGCTTTGTTTCTCCTGTGTTAAGTATCTGAACTGTGATAAGAGCAGAAAGTATAAAATACAAGCTTGTTTGTGCTTTAATTATGCATCCATAAAACCAGAAAATAAATGTAACCTCAGATAAGTAAAATGGGAAAGAGGCATTGTTATTCACAGTCTTGAAAACAGAAAGCAGAAAGAAGAAAACAGGAAAAGCCATATTTATTCTGCAAAATTAGGCACACACAAAAAACGTTATCATTGATTGTAAATGAAAAGATCTGCTTGGTAGAAACATTGTAAGAGGAGGTATATTCCAAGAGGGAGTTCTTATGCTTAAGATCGTTCCGCCTTTCGTAAGACATCCAGTGTTGACTGCTTTTCAAGCAGCCATTTAGGTATGTGGCACATAGATTCACATTAGAATAGGGTCATGTAACTCATGAGAAGAAATATATTTTTGGGTGTCATCACATATAGTACTCGCCAGTACATTTTTCATATCACATTTTGGGTACTCCGCTTGTTCCAAGTTTTTCTGCCAGTTTTTGTCATTCCATAATTTATCATATATTCGTGGTACATAACAGAGAAGTGTGACAGAAGTCTTGCATGTGCTTCTGTGAAAGCCAGTAGGGGTGGTCTTACAACAGATACCACTTTTTTCACTAATTGGCTAGCAGATGATTCATTGATAAGTTGGTTGTCGGTAGTCGAGGTTTAAACTTTACTGTGAGCATGTCACCTCATAATGGCACCATTC
>CAJHNH020000092.1:50000-326896 GCA_905116865.2 Candidula unifasciata
ACAGATTCAGCACAGCTCAATCAAGAGTTAACAGACAGGACATGTGCATTAAAAATGCATCAATGACACAGTAAATGCATGCTGATCCCTTAACTATTTTACCCACTACATTGATAAACATTGCAGCAATAGCCTGACACATGAGGATATCATCAGAGTAAAGATTTGACATCACAGCATTCAGGACAAGTCCATGTTAGCTCTGTGTCCCAACCCAACAGTCTCCATACTGTTGGTACCAGTTGACATCTAGTTAAATACTTTTCTTGTCTTTTCCCCGAGTCTTTAGTGGGTTCCAAAGCCTGCCCCCCTCCCCCCCCCCCCCCCTCTCAGCGATTTTGTAATGAAGCCTATCCGTTCTTTCTGCCTCTCACTTCTGATTAATTAATAGTTGAAATCACACCTCCTGGCTTGGAGTAGTTCACTGTCAGCTGTAGAACCTCTGTGTCTACACACCCAGCCACCCATTCCCTGCATTCCTGTCCCAAAGTTATCACCAACTTCTGCAGCTCTTCTCTGCCCTCTAGTACTTGTGCCTATCCTTCTCCTTTGCTAATCTCTTCAAGTTTGCAGACACTGTTGATCTGTTCAATTCTTAAGTCTGTCACCCTTCACAATATCCACTTCCCTAGGAAGGATATCTTCTGTATCACATGGCAAAGAAATAATCATTATCAATGGCTGAAGATAGAATAATCAGGATCCTTAAAATAGGAGCTATTGCATTACAATTGATTATAATCACATGGGGTTACAAATTATGACTTGTGGAGAAATCTGAAAATGTTATGCAAATCAGGTTCAATAATGACCTCCATTATGCTCAGAATAGCTTATTTTTTGAAGATAATTTTATCAACCAAATTATTTTCCACGGTCACATTTGGAGCGGCTGGCCAAGCGGTTACCATGCCGGGCTGTCATGTGGGAGACCCGGGGTTGGACCCCAGATAAAGTTATAAGAGTTTTTCTGTTAGGAGCAGAATTAAACATTCTTACCTGCAGTCTATATCGACATCACTAGCCATGTGGCCCTAACTTATCATACTCTGGACCCCTCCGTCTATACCACCCTAAACAAATGGTAAATACAAACAGTAGTGACAGACAATTATTCATAATAGAATGTTTTAGGGCCTGATTGGTTTAAATTTGTGTTGAAAAGTTTTGTGTGTGCGTGGGATTTTTAACATATTAAGCATGTCAAATAATTTGCCTAATTAAATAACTTGTAGGTTTTGAAAAAAAAAAAGTACAGCAATTATCCTAGTCTAGGCCCTGCACAGTCTGGTCAAGAACATCCACGGTATATTTCAGGCCACTTAGATACTAATTGTTAAAACTGTCATATGTGCACATTTGACAACAGCCCCCCCCCCCCCCCCCCCCCCCCCCCAAAAAAAAAAAACATGGAAAAACATTATAAAGCCCTTATATTTCTCAACATATGATTGCTTATTCCACAAGAGGGTACACATTTCCTTCTTTGGCTTCTTTGCCATCTGTGAAGTCTTTCTTTGTAGTTTTCAGCATTTTGTTTTTCTCTTTTGGATTTCCTTGAGGCCTTAACTTCAGACAAGTTTATACGATTTATGGCCTCCTATTTTCACCCTTTCTCACTGAGATATCCACTTGTCAATCCAGGCTGTTCAAATAATTGTATTATTTATGATGCACCATCTGTAATCTGCCTGTGCCATGTTTCAACAAAAGATTCCCGTTTATTCAGTGACTGCACCTAACTGTGATGTCATGTGACTGCACCTAACTGTGATGTCATGTGACTGCACCTAACTGTGATGTCATGTGACTGCACCTAACTGTGATGTCATGTGACTGCACCTAACTGTGATGTCATGTGACTGCACCTAACTGTGATGTCATGTAACTGCACCTAACTGTGATGTCATGTAACTGCACCTAACTGTGATGTCATGTGACTGCACCTAACTGTGATGTCATGTGACTGCACCTAACTGTGATGTCATGTAACTGTACCTAACTGTGATGTCATGTGACTGCACCTAACTGTGACCTGCACCTAACTGTGATGTCATGTGACTGCACCTAACTGTGATGTCATGTAACTGCACCTAACTGTGATGTCATGTAACTGCACCTAACTGTGATGTCATGTAACTGCACCTAACTGTGATGTCATGTAAAAATCTCCTTTGTAAATTTTCATTCAGTTCACACAACCAACTGTATTCATCACACACTGCTTGAGATTTTTTTTTAAACTGAATAAGTCCTTACTCCTTGAGGATGACCCAGTTTGAGAACTTCCGCTCTGTTTATTGAAAAATAGTGCTCTTGCAGGTTAATTTTGTTGGCAATAGGCAAATTTTCTTATAATATTCTTGGTTCAAAACTGGTTGTTGAGTTGAGTTACTTGCTGGTGATTGACAAGGGAACCAGTATGTTTATGACCTCAACACTTTCTTGTAACTGAGCTGCAGGACTTCTTGTTGTTTTTCATGCTTAGAGGAAATAAGCAGGCACTAATTTTAACCTGAAACTAGAGTAAAAGAACACAAAGCTAAAATTGATCTAAAAATTGCAACTTAACAGTTGAGAATCAGGAACAAGTGTTGACATGTAAAGGCCATATTATTAGAGTACGTTCCATTCATAACGTTTTTCGAACTATCTGTAGGATTGAGATTATAATTATTTCACTCTTTAGGTAAGAGTTATAGAATATAGGTTATTCAAGTCGACATATCCAAATGTAAATTGTGGTTACTAATGAGAATTGTGTAAAGGTGAAGATCATAAACATGCATAATACTCGAAAATAATTACACTTACATTTTAAGCAAATTTTTAGGTTAGTAAAGCAATGAGTGCATTTTCCAAATTGGCGCTTTCGAATTAAAAAAAATGTACATTTTGAAACTTATTATCCGTTTTGAAGGGGTCTTCTACTTGAACGGTATTCCACGAGCACCATGTACTCCAGTCACATTGAACTCCATCCCTGTTCCTGAATGGAGACAAAATCTAATGGTTGTCTGTGGGGTATCAACCTGCAAGCACTTACAGGATATTTTAGCACCTCTTCCAGGCTCAAGCCTGTGTTTTGCTCTAGAGCCAAGGGCCTCCCAGCTGTGTACTCATGAATATTAAATCTGCTTGCATATGTTGACCTAGCTGTCATACCCATTTCCTAATGCATGCCCTTGCTTTTCAAGGCCTGTAGTGCAAATGTCATCACTGCATTCATATTCACACTGGACATGATCTGCAACCCTTTGCCCCCCGTAGCTGCCTGGTTTTCTTAGACTTTTTAAAGTGACCTGTCGTTTTTCCCCCCCAAAGCTTATTACCCCTTTGCAGTTTTACACAAACCATACACGATACTCCTTCCTGCATAATCAGTCATAATCTAGTTTTGTCTGACCTCCATCATACCAGGTTCTTGTCAGTACAAAGCATTTGATTTTACCGTCCTGATGGCGGATTTCCTGACGGTTCATGTGTCTGGCTGCAGAAGAAATATCCCTCTCAGTTTCTCCCTTTTCCTGCCATGCAACATCTTGATAGGGTCACCAAATCACCCTTTTTCGCCGGGACATCCCCCCCCCCCCTTTTTTACCCCGTGTGTCCCTGTCGTCCCCTGAGTACTCACCAAAAACGAAAAAAAAAGCGCCATTTGTCCTGTTTTTTTTTTTTTTTTTTTGGGTAAATATATAGAAATAAGCTTAAGAAAATAACATACATTTACTGTTTTTGTTATATCTGTATCTTATAAGATTTCATAGTTTGTATTTGCTTTTAATGCCTAAAATGTATTTATGGGCATGTTTACTGCAACATGTGGTTTGCCTAATTGCACTGAAAGAGCATATTGTTCCTGTTATTTCTTGCCGGCAGTGATTCAGATTGTGATACTATTGCCAACCAGTCATTAACACCCTCACCCTGTACCCTTACAAACTTGCTATGTCCCGTTATCGGCTCACGACATTATGGTCACCCTACGTATTGAGAATATGAGATTATTGATCATCATCTTTAAAGACTAGTCAACATTTGACCTGTAATATGATAACAATCACATCAGCCACCTTTACTTTCCAGAAAATGTCTTTTGCACTCATGTTTAGATAGAAACTATGTAAATAGTAAAGCATTGTGTTCCCCGTTATATGAGAGTGTTTATAGGAGCTTTTTTCCGTATATGCATGTTTTCAGTAGCATGTTGGATACTGTAGTGTTTATGGCAATGTATTATTAACAGTTGCAATAAGGTTCTGGGATTTGTATTAATCAAATAAAATCTGTACTGGGTTGAACTTTCGCTCTGTTCAGGACAAAAATGTTTCTTGTCAGTCATTTGTAGTGAAAAAATGTATGACTAGTTTATACTTGCGGATCATGATACGTTTATTGAAGATACACTGACTTAATTGTGTGGCCCCAGCTTTTGCGTGGGGACAGAAATGACCCAAATGTTTAGATTTAGAATGTCTTTATACACACCGTAAATTAATAATTTACTGAAATACTTTGGGTTGTTTCTCACGCTCAAGTTCATATTTACCACATGAAAGTGAATGTAGAATGTATTTCTTGTACTAGAAATGAATCATGTCTGTGTCTCTTGTTGCTCATGAGGCGTTAAGTTAACATCTTATACATACGACACTACCAGTGCTGCAGAGAATTGTTAATTGTCATGTTTTGTTTTGTTTCCACTAAATAAAGGTGATAATGTTAAGGGATTCCATGTTATGGACAAGTAGTGGGTTATGAGGATGAGAAAAATGAAATTTGGCAAGAATGAAAGTGTTGAGATGTTCTGGTCACATTCATGGTTTAATCGCGGGACTGTGTCAGCGATGTGGGACAGCTGGTTAGATGTGTGCAACAACTGGTACAATGTTTACAACATATCCAACATACGGGTTTAGATTGACATGTCAATATTTGAATGTTACACGCGCCATGACAATTCTCCCTGGGAGTGTCCAGTGACTGTAGAACAATAGTTTGTGACGTGGTGTTGTGGTGTCCATAGTTTGGCTCTGACAAGCCACCCAGCACGTTGACGCTAGAGGATTTCAAGCGCAGGATGGCACACAGACACAGCAGCAGTAGGAGGACTGACTCGCTGCCCTCGTCTGTGGCCACTCCGCTTGGTAACGGTCAGCACACACACGAGGACAACCCCAACCATTTGGTATACAAGAAGGTAATTATGCTCGTTTTGTATTTGTCCGACTCAAGCAAGCAACAGCTATAATGTGCTGAGGACAATTAAAATCGGTCAACCAGTAGCATCTCCTTTGCAGAACCTTTTGCCCATAACAACCCTCCGGAACACTTCTCTATCACAAGCAAGACGTCCAGTACACCCCTCTTGAGATCATCCTCGCATCCTGCACCCATCTTCTCTTTAGCCTTCCTCTTCCTCTCTTCCCCACCTCCCAGGCATATTCCCCTCCATTTTTATTCTCTCCAAACTTTCGTGACGTTTCAGGTGCCCAAAATATTTTAATTTAGGTATTTTATCGTCTTTAATAGCCAACCTTTTTCAGTATTTATTTCTGGAAGTGAAAGTGAAAGAGATTAGGTAAATGTCCTATCTCAAGTATAATACACTTGCAAAGAGTGGATAGTAGGAGACCAAGTAGGAACACACACTTACCACCAGGCCACCTGGGCTGAACTCATAATATCTGGCATGCTGTTATTATTGGAATTGACTGTTTCTCTGATGTAGTATTTTAGTTTTTAACAGTATTTTCCGTGATTCAAAGGAATGAACAATCTTCTCCTATCTCTTTTATCGCTTCATGGGTCCTTCTGACCGCCTCGACCATACGACACATCGTTCCGTTATAGTGTTTCTTTGCGGTTTTCTTGGTTAGCCTTATCCACTAGGACCATCTCATCTTTTGGTGTGTGCCTTATATATTATGGCATCACGGGGCATTTGATTTGCCATTTTTATGTCATGTAGAAATGGTTCTCTGACGACTTGTTCTCGTATGACCTTATTTCTGACTATCTCTTCTGGCCACTCATGAAGACTTTTTAGACATCCCAATTCTATGGTTACTAAATCTGTTATTTTTTGTTGTGAATGACTGACATGGGTAGCATAGAACGGAGATAAATAAGCTTTGTATAAGATGTTTCTTTGTGCTAATCAGGATGGTCTTATGCTTTAGGAAAAAAATACGGGAAAAAGGTGGGGTTGGGGGGGGGGGGGGGGTGGTGGGGGGGGGGGGGGGGGGGGGGGTCTCTAGCTGTCACAGTAATTGGTTTGCTTTACTGCAGCTGATGTTAAAATTGGCAGTGACTGAAATGTCAAATGACTTTTTATACTGACAGGTAAGAAGCAGGAAATGGGTACCTTTTTAATAATATTTTGATGGGGGAAACAACAAGTGTCAAAGAAAGGTCAATTGAGTTTTGTTTTGGCTGTGTTACGATTGCGCTGCACTAAGTAACCACGGCCTTCTCTAACTTAGCCAGAGTTAAGGAAGGTCGTGTAATTACAGTAGAACCTCGCTTAACGAGCACCTCATAACGAGTAATTCGCAAAACGAGCAGAACAAATTGTAAAAGAATGACTTGCTTAACTAGCGACGTTTCGCATAACGAGTGGCGAGGAGAGGGGAAGTCTCGGATTGTGCGCATGTTACATCAGTCTGTGTTTAGCACTTGTTCCAGTAGCATCGTAGTATCGCTTGTAATCACACATTTTCTCAAACTTGTGTTTTATTGTGATATATGTACATGAATCATCCAGGCCTACAAGATGACCTGCCTGAAAATTTAAGTTTATCAAGATCCAATTCTGCATTCCGACACCACTCCGTTACTCCAGCCCATGGACCAGCAAGTTATTTCTAACTTTAAGAAGCTCTACACTAAAGCACTCTTCGAGTATTGTTTTTTGATGACTGAAGGGACCAACCTTACTCTCAAAGAGTTTTGGAAAAATTACTTCCACATCGTTGCCTGCCTCAAGATGATCGACAAGGCGGGGGAAGGGGTTACCAAAGGACCCTAACTTCTCCTTGGAGGAAGCTTTGGCCGGAGAGCGTTGTCGATTTGTGACTTTGATGGGTTCGAGGCAGTACCCGTAGAACCTGTAGTCAACGAGATTGTGTCATGGGATTGTCATGGGATTGTAGGTGGATAACAGTGATATCGAAGAGCTTGTGGAAGAGCACAGCCAAGAGCTGACCACCGAAAAGCTTATGGAGTTGCATTGTGTTTCACAGCAAGAAGTTTTCGATGAAAGTTTGTCAGAGGAGGAGGTAACAGGAAAGCAACAATCTTTTGGCTAATTAAAGAAATGCTGAAAGCATGGGAAACTGTTGCATCTTAAATTGAGGAGCATAACCCTAAAAAGGAAGTGGCTATGCGCGCTGCAAATTTATTTAATGATAATGCTGTGTCGCATTTCGCCAAATTTTGAAACGTTGGCAAAAACAAATGTCTCTGGACATCTTTCTAGTAAAAAATAATTAGCTATATATCTTAATTATTTCGACTTTTTTTTTCTGCAAATCGAATTCGCATTTCAGGTGGGTTCGTTACGCGTTTGGAAAAAAGATAATTATGATTCACTCTCCTTAACAATATGTACATAATTTTCTTTGAGTAAATGTTATACACAACATTTTGTTAGTATTATTTTTCGAAATGGAACGCATTATCGTATTTTACGTTAATTTATATGAGAAAAATTGTTTCGCATAACGAGTGTTTCGCTGAACGAGTATGATTCTGGAAGGAATTCTGCTCGTTAAGCGAGGTTACACGGTAACTAAGAAAAGGAACCTTTTCTATGCCAGTTGCGCTTCGGGCAAATGATTGATGCTGGACTCTTACTGTATAGACTAGACGTCACTCGTGGGTGATGTGCTCATCACGCATTGCACTGCGGTGCTTATGGTGACATTTTTTTAAGTATTATTTTGGTATCTTGGGGGCTTAGCGGCTAGACGCTAGCTTTTCGGCCCGAAGTTCATGGGTTCAAATGCGCATCCAAATCGAATTTATTTGTGAAAATGACCTCGGCCCCAGGTCGACTCAGCCTAAGATGCGTACCGTTAACGTCCAGGGAAGTAAAGGCAAACGTTGTGGTGTTTACCTATACAAATAAGCGGTTAGCATCAATTCACAATGTACCGCTGGCGAAAATAGAGCCCTTAACCATTATTGGGTGGGTAAAAAAAAAAAAAGGGGGGGGGGATGTGTATGGTTGACAGTGGCCAGACAAGCTTGTTGATAATTGATCAAGTTAAACTGAAACTATGACAGCTTAATGAACATGCCAGTCTTCTCATGGCTCAACAATGAGTTACATTCCTAGAACTCCAGATGCAAGGAATGCAATTTTAAAATTGCCCCGGCTGTCCTGAACAGGTTAGAAAGTCGGGAGAAACATGTTTGCCGATCGATATAGAATCATGTTGACAGCAAGGAATTTTAATATACATTCTAGGCGATATGTTAAAGTGTGACTAAAAACAAGATACTAATTGTTCAGTCACAGAAACATCAGGTCAGGTCAACATTCCAAGTAACATATATGTTTTTATTGCTTGACATGTTTGGCCAGATCGGAGAATCGCTCTATAAGATGTTGTTGCTGCAAGTTAACGAGTATCTGAGAGCCGGCGTGGTATAGGGCTAGATGTTCGCCTGCCAAGGTTTTTGGGGTCGGGTCCTGAACGAGCCTGACTTTTTCTCTCTATAAAATATAAGTCAAGCCCAGTAAGCCTAAAGGCGTGGAAAATGGTCCTTTACTGACTTTACGAGTGAGTAGCCGCAGTGTTGTTTCTGAGGAGAATTCAAATGAATAAATCAGTCAAGAATTGACATCCGTGGCACCCGGGAGATTCCCCTGCGTCCTGTGTCCCCTTCCCCAGTGGCCAGTGAACAGTTTCCATACTGATAGTGCCAGTTGTAACCTGATTGAGAAAGTTCGGTTTTGTCGATACTCTACCTGTTCTGTTAGCTGGCACATTACCCCGTACACCAGAATCTCTGCGGCAAACAATACATTGGTTATTTTAATCTGACTCCTATAAAGCTGTGCAAGCCAGTGCAACCACCCTGAGCGCAAGACACCAGTTTGTAATATAATGAAATGTAGGCCGTCAGAAAGCAGCCGTTGCTGCTGTCACCACCATTCTCATGCTAGATGATGTGTCGTTGTACGTGTCACATATCACTCCTGTCACGTGCCTGATATAAGGATTTCTCCTTCAGAACCAACAGCACTCAGAAATAATTATCTTGAGTCGTTTGGCTCGTATTGGTCTAAGGGATTCCCCGTAGCCAATATACGCTCAACTTATTTCTGGAGTAGGGCAACTCAAGTATTGGCACTACAAAATATATCAGTATACAATACAATATTCCTAGGCACACTTGGCTGGACACCCCCACTACTTACTAAAGAAAGCTCCCAGGTTATGATAGATCATTATTATAACCATGTTAACACATATATTTAAGATTCATACACACACAAATGCTAAACACTTAAAAAGGTGAAATAGAGTCACCTAAGTCAGCCATGAAAATGAATGCGTGTAATCCATACAACATATACATATATATAATAGTGAAGTAGATGCCAGATCTCAATAGATGGATTCCAGAATACAATGTCCAGATTGCAAAGACAACTAAACAGCCAGAATGATCTGGAGATGACACAAATTCATCCTCGGGAAACATGGGAACTGTGAGGAATATAGCAAAACATGGCATCAAACTGGCACTTATCCTCTTTCTATCGTTGATGCTTCCCTCAGCTCCTGATGATTCGACTGTCTTTGGTAACTCTGCCTCAACTGGATCAGATGGTGAAGAAGTACCTCACCATAAAGGACATAGCAACTGGATAGGCACTTAACAAATCTCTCCCTCTAGTCATTCGCAGCACTGTCCCTGAGCTACACACATGCTCTGGCACTGTAGGATGTTTGGGGTATATGGCACCCCAAACTGACGTCAGTCTCCACACCTGGTAGTTGGGTGATAATTGGTAGGTAATAGGTTGATGGTTGGTTGGTTGGACTGTGATTCTTCTGGCCGCTCTTCACAAAGGTTTCATCCCAAACATAGGAAAAGTCCTAGGCGCCACAGACCGCCTTTTTAAAATGAAATGTACTGGCGTCGATGGACACGTCTGAGTTCCAGGAAAGCCGGCAGAATAATCCCGCTAAATTTCAATTCAGGCGTTGGTAAGAAGTAGTTCCTTGTATACAGGAGCAAGGAGTAAATCGGTTTATAAGAAACCTCAAATAACTCCACTAATATTTATCCAATAGTTGCAAATTTGAAAATGACGCTAAGTCAAAGCAACTAGAAGATGTAGATATTCTAATTATGTCCGATAAAGGCATATATCGATATAAGGGACTATATACCTTTCCGGACGAGTCCAAGTTTGAATGTTGTGTCGAGCCCAGGTAAGACAGGTCTCGACTCTGTTAG
Source organism: Candidula unifasciata (assembly GCA_905116865.2). Classification (NCBI taxonomy): domain Eukaryota; kingdom Metazoa; phylum Mollusca; class Gastropoda; order Stylommatophora; family Geomitridae; genus Candidula; species Candidula unifasciata. The sequence goes on from CAJHNH020000092.1 coordinate 60,480, forward strand.
GGTGATGCGTAATGGCTTATCATTCCACGACAGTTACCCCCCCCCCCCCCCCCCCCCAAGGGAAGAGCGTACTACGCTAATGAACAATGATCAGCCATCTACACAACTATGGACTCACTACTTTCAGCTTGCTCATCACCTTCAGTCTGTGAATTATCAGACAAGGGATGGCGGCTCAAGAAATCTGCTCTGAATCAGAGGGTTGACCAAACCAACCTCTCAGAGACAGATAAAATATATACAATACTGACAATCCATGTGAAAATAGAGAAGCCTATGACCACTTTACAACACTAATAAAAAAGGAATCTATTAAGAATCAGTAGATGTCCCTGTGGACCTAAGACTCTGATGATTCCATCCATGTATCACTGATCCCTGCCAGGTACATGCAAAGATGTAGGTTCAGACCGCCCCCCCCCCCCGATCGGGTTGGCTGAATAAACCCACACACCATCCTGGTACTCCTGTCATATTCAGGTAATATACCGGTGTGTCTCCTACATCAGTAGTCACACATGTGGGATATAATCCCTCCCGTCTGATCCTTCGCGAGGTTCGGAAGGATTATCCTCCCCTCGTCACTATGTGCTCTAACAAACACAGGAAGGAACCCTGGTGTGAATTGAAAATTCTTCACCTTCTGGTCCTCCTGATGGTCTGGAGGTTGTCTCCATTCCACTTTAAAAAGAGGAGCTTGCACAGGGCATTGACGGAAAGGCTCAACAGGAACCAATGTCGTATTATACTCCAATAATGAAGTTTGCCCTGGCTTAACTCTCAGGACAGAGTTATACTCTGACAAGAGTTGCTCTATAGCTTGTTTCTGAGAGACAGAGAGAGTTGGGTTAACCTCTACATCTTTATAGGTCTCCCTGGGGTGAAGAGGATATTCCACAGCTGTGGCTTCTCCACCTTCTACCTCCATAGCTACAGAAAGTGTCAAGAGGGTCGGTGTGTCACTTACCTCTCTCTCTTGTTGTATTTCCGGAGGAGATTAATGTGATAGACCTTTGACTTACCTTTAATGTTGGTCTTATAATGGATCCTGGATATCTTCTCTACCACCGTATAAGGGCCTCCCCAAGCTAGTTCTAACTTAGACTTCCCTGAGGGTAGCAGCAAAAGAACCCTATCTCCAACCTCAAGACATCGTTCCTTCGTCTTCCGGTTGAAATGTGCAGCGTACCTCTTACGTGCTCGAATCAAATTCTCTTTAGCCAGGTTCCACCCTAGCTTTAACCTTTCCTTGAGTTCCTGCACATACTGTGATATGGTTTTCAAGGAATCATCTGCCCCTTCGTCTGTCCATGTCTTCCTGAGAATGGCCAAGGGTCCCGAAATGTGTCTTCCGAACACCAAGGTCGCAGGTGGAAATCCAGTAGAGGCATTGGGTACTTCCCGGTAGGCGAATAGTGCTGCAGACAGATACTCGTCCCACCTCTCTGGCTTTTCCTGGGTTAATCTTCTCAGAAGCGATACCAACGTTCCATTGAACTGCTCATTCTGGCCGTTCGCTTGGGGTCGGTATGGACTGGTGCAAATGTGTTGAGACTTGATTATCTGAAACACCTCCTCCATTAGTTTCCCTCGAAACTGAGATCCATTGTCTGTCAGTATCTGCGAAGGGAATCCAACTCTTGTGAAAATGCTCATCAATGCCTCTGCCACAGTCTTACTGTCAGTCCCCCGAAGTGCAATAGCCTCCGGATAACCTGAACAACAGTCTACCAAATTCAATATGTAAGCATTCTTCTTCTTTGTGAGAGGAAGTGGTCCCACCAAATCGACCGCTACCCTTTCAAAAGGTGTGGAGGTGACAGGGGTTTCCCCCAGTCCGACTGGTGCATTCCTGCCTTTAGGAGCTACCTTCTGGCACTCCGGACAGGATTTGACATAACGCATGATATCTGCTGACATACCTGGCCAAAAGTAATGACAGGCAATGCGTTGTGTCGTTGCATGAATTCCTATATGGGCACTATAGGCTATAGTGTGCCCCATCTGGAGAATCTGCTGTCTATATGTTTTGGGTACTACAAGCTAACTGTGCTCTGTATACTTGTCACTGCCCATCTGTAAAGTAACTTACCTTTCATGAAGAATTCTTTCTTCAAAGGGGGATTGTGACTTGCAGTTAACTTTTTAAAACATGCCTTAAGAGTTGGGTCACTACTTTGGGCCACCTTAATTTCCCCAGGAAGAGGATTTACATGAGGAGATTCCTCTGAGGCACTCTTATGTTGTGCTCGGGTGGTCACCGCAGCAAGATGCTCTGAAGGTTTCTTCGGCTCTGCCAAAAATACATAGGTAGCGCCAAGAATTAAATCAAAGGTACAGTGTTCTAGCACTGCCGCCTCAATTACCCCCGAGGCATACTTTGAACGGACCCTAATCTTAGCAATCGGCAAGTTTAAAGGTTTGGCATCCAATGTGGCACATTGGAGCTCTATGAATCTGCCAGTATACTGGTCAGGTTTTACAAACTCTGGCCTCACCACACAGCCGTATGACAAACCACTATCATACAGACAATTTAAAGAATACCCGTTAGCCCAGACCCTCTCTACCACAGGTGGACTATTGGAACCATTGTACAACTTTTCCTGGGTAGAAGGTACTACAGTAGACAACAAAGCTGATACTTGGAAACTCCCTGACTGTTTGGATTTACATTCCCTAGTCCAGTGGTTATTATTCTTACAAATATGACAGTAAGGCTTTTTAGGCCCATTAAAGGGTTGTCTATGTTGTGTTCCCTGAACTTTTGAGGGGTTCTGGGGTTGTGCTTGGGATGTATTCTTTTTAGGGGATTCATTTGGATGGGTTTTATGACCATTACCTTTATTCTTCCCTTGGCCCTGGGCCTTGGGTTTCCCACCTATACACACCTCTTTATGTGCCCATACCTCTCAGCATACATCAACATCTCACTCAGTCTGTCAGCACCATTCTCCGTCAGGAAGGTTTGCATAGGGCGAGGTAATGTCTCTCGGAGTTGTTCCGTTAGGATCATCTCCTGTAAATCTTCAAAAGAAGAGGAGTATCCAGACATTTCCCTCCACCTGGTCAAATATCCCTGAAGGCGACTGGCGAACTGGGGATAGTTCTCCCCTGTCATCTTTCTCTCATTTCGGAACTTCTGTCTGTGTGTCGCAGCATTAAGTTCGAAACGTTTCAGCAAAGCCTGACACAATGCATCATAATCAGTCTCAGTACCGGTGGGCATCCGCTGATAAATCTCGCATGCCTCACCTCTCAAACCTTGAGCCAACTTCAGCGTGTACATATTCCTTTCCAAATTGTACAAACATGCCAATTTGCCAAATCGATCTAGGTACTGTTCAATATTTTCAGCCTTCAGGTCGAAGACTGGCATAGAAAAGTTCATCGCTTGAGCTGAGCTACTGTGCGTTGATGCACCATCAATCTCAGGTGTTGGAGATCTGGGTCTATTACCCTCTCTCTGTGCCTGAAGTTCCAATTCTCTTAACCTCACCTCCTGTTCCAACTTCATTCTTTCTGACTCCTGTTCCAATCTCATTCTTTCTGATTCCTGTTCCAATCTCATTCTTTCTGACTCCCTCTCAGACTCAATTCGGAGTCGTTCAGTTTCTTGAATCCTCTCAGATTCAATTCGGAGTCTCTCAGCCTCACGGGCTTCCATCCTCATCTCACGTTCCGTGGTTTTAATCCACTCGGTCATTTCTTAACCCTCCAATCCCATCTGGACTGCCATGTCCTTCAATTCCTGTATGGAAATTTTTGACTGCGACATGCTGTCTTGTCAATCTAACAGTCCACAACAAAATATATTGTCACCAACAATGTAAATATAATCAACAATAGATTAATTTATCACCATCAACCAAGGTTGTACCTAACCCAATGTACTTGAACACCACAAAACATCACAATGATTACAAATCACTCCTAGGAGTACATTCTAAGAACTGACCCAGAATGGTCACAACTGTGTTAACAACAAAATACAAACACTGAACAACCTCCTGGCCAAGATCACCAGCAAATTTAAAGATTGAACAGAGTATACAAACAATCCCACGACGAGACCACAGATTTTTGGGGATATGTTGTTCTGTCACATATCACTCCTGTCACGTGCCTGATATAAGGATTTCTCCTTCAGAACCAACAGCACTCAGAAATAATTATGTTGAGTCGTTTGGCTCGTATTGGTCTAAGGGATTCCCCGTGGCCAATATACGCTCAACATATTTCTGGAGTAGGGCAACTCAAGTATTGGCACTACAAAATATATCTGTATATGAATACAATATTCCTAGGCACACTTGGCTGGACACCCCCACTACTTACTAAAGAAAGCTCCCAGGTTATGATAATTCATTATCATAACCATATTAACACATATATTTAAGATTCATACACACACAAATGCTAAACACTTAAAAAGGTGAAATAGAGTCACCTAAGTCAGCCATGAAAATGAATGTATGTAATCAATACAACATATACATATATATAATAGTGAAGTAGATGCCAGATCTCAATAGCTGGATTCCAGAATACAATGTCCAGATTGCAAAGACAACTAAACAGCCAGAATGATCTGGAGATGACACAAATTCATCCTCGGGAAACATGGGAACTGTGAGGAATATAGCAAAACATGGCATCAAACTGGCACTTATCCTCTTTCTATCGTTGATGCTTCCCTCAGCTCCTGATGATTCGACTGTCTTTGGTAACTCTGCCTCAACTGGATCAGATGGTGAAGAAGTACCTCACCATAAAGGACACAGCAACTTAACAAATCTCTCCCTCTAGTCATTCGCAGCACTGTCCCTGAGATACACACATGCTCTGGCTCTGTAGGATGTTTGGGGTATATGGCACCCCAAACTGACGTCAGTCTCCACACCTGGTAGTTGGGTGATAATTGGTAGGTAATAGGTTGATGGTTGGTTGGTTGGACTGTGATTCTTCTGCCCGCTCTTCACAAAGGTTTCATCCCAAGCATAGGAAAAGTCCTAGGCGCCACAGACCGCCTTTTTAAAATGAAATGTACTGGCGTCGATGGACACGTCTGAGTTCCAGGAAAGCCGGCAGAATAATCCCGCTAAATTTCAATTCAGGCGTTGGTAAGAAGTAGTTCCTTGTATACAGGAGCAAGGAGTAAATCGGTTTCTAAGAAACCTCAAATAACTCCACTAATATTTATCCAATAGTTGCAAATTTGAAAATGACGCTAATTCAAAGCAACTAGAAGATGTAGATATTCTAATTATGTCCGATAAAGGCATATATCGATAAAAGGGACTATATACCTTTCCGGACGAGTCCAAGTTTGAATGTTGTGTCGAGCCCAGGTAAGACAGGTCTCGACTCTGTTAGGGTGATGCGTAATGGCTTATCATTCCACGACAGTACGCCAGGCTTTTTTTTTTAAAAAATAACTAATATTCTCCTTTGCAGTCTTATTCTTTCACCCATCATGTTATTCCCCAGCTGTTCATTCCCGACACCATATGTCCAGAATATATATCACGCTATGCACGGCTGCTTTGCTGGGCGGCACTTCATCAATTCATCACCATTGACTAGCTTATCAGTTGCATACATATTTCTGATAGAGAATTCTGCCTATATAGCCTAACGTCTCATATAGCAATTGTTTCCTGCCCTTTGCTACTGTGCAGGTTTGGATGGCGACAAATCATGTGGGTTATTAAAGAAATTAGACCCTGCCAAGATTTGTTATGTTAGTATATAAAGTAAACTTGACAACTTAGTGACAACTGGGAAACTTGATGAAAAAAAGGGAAAACAAAAATATAAATACAATAAAACTTCTTTAAACCGTCACCGTCCTGATTACCCAGTAGGCGAATAACAGAAATCTGTTAATACATCATGCACAACAATGACATTTCACTGCAGGCTTGAAAGGATTATACAAGTCAATAATACTTACATATTGTATTTAATTTTACAAAACGATCAATATAAAATTCGTTATAGTGTAGTAAAATACATAAATGTATTGTAATGCCGTAACCTTGCGTTACAATAAAATAATCTACTATCTCCTTCTTTGTCTTTGAGGATTCACCTTTCTGTGTGCTAATGTTCCGCATCTTAAGTACGAGTAGGATCCGTGTTGCATTTGTCTCCCCTTACATTCCAACCAGTAGTATGGTATAGTCAGTCATCCCCCTGTTGGATCAAATTTTGTGTTACTTTGAAGCCCCATCCTGGCTCTTTCCAGGGGCCGCAGCATAGCCCGGACATAAATATGGTCTAATGGCTGAACGCGGTTTCCGGGACATCTCATTCAGAATTTCAAAGCTTTCATCAGTTTTGTCAAAATCCAACCAGTCCTACTTTTTCTGGCGTAATGTTCTCACTGTTTAGTCCTACAATGTTGACCATTTGCACAATTTCGGCAACACTACCGGTCCCAGTTCCTTCCAGTTTCCTCAACAGGTCTAGGCAAGAGTTTATTGCAAAGATTATTTTTTTAAAGACGATAACGATTAACAGAAACTGACAGTTAAATTAGTGACGGTTAATGGAAGTTTTACTTACCTGAATGGTCAGACTAAATGGCGTGGTCGGAACAAGAATACAGATCCAATCATTTGCATGGTCGGAACAAGAATACAGATCCAATCATTGGCATGGTCGGAACAAGAATACAGATCCAATCATTTACGCTGATGATCGTGTGATTTTAAAAACCGTAATCAACAACGCATGGCGGCATTGGTGATGGTGATAACATTTTCCGGTTTATTCTTCAGTAACATTTTCCGGTGTATTATCGATTACCGAGTCCACCTTATTATCATTGCTTGATATTGTTGCATATCGTATGTTAATTTGGTGCCCATTAGTTCTGGCATTCCTGAGCTAGGGAATATTGTTTATAGCCGAAGACTTTCTTCCTGAACTTGAGTAGGCTCTTTGTTTCTACAGTTAGTATTGCTGTTTTTCTTATAGTCTGGCTACAGTTTTACATTCCTCTCCTACATAACATACTTTCAGAATGCCATCTGTTTAAAAACAAAATCATATCACATCTTTTGCTCAACGGGCGCAGTGTGCTAGGCCAAGCTTCTTTTAAACTAATGGGTGTGCGATGACGTGGTCACATTGGTTTCTTGCCGCCTTTAATTCCTGTTGTGACATCAGCTAATACACATGATCTCTCTCTCTCTCTCTCTCTCTCTCTCTCTCTCTCTCTCTCTCTCTCTCTCTCTCTCTCTCTCTCTCTCTCTCTCTCTCTCTCTCTCTCTCTCTCTCTCTGTCTTTCTCTTTCTTTCCGTCCTTCTCTCACCAAAAGTGTCTCAAAAGTTTGGGGCTATACATATTTTTCCTGTTTTTAGCCATGGTGTTTTGCTTTGAGACATCGTTATCATTTCTAGCGTTGTTGCCGTGTTCCATGTTTTATCAGAAGGTCCAGTACAGCAGTCACTCCAGTTTATTGATTCAATTTCCTCAGTGTTTATCTTGTAGCCCGTCACTCACATCTGATAATTAGATATTGCAGCCTACATGCCACTGCTGTCACTCCAGCACCTGCAGCTCTGCCACGCAGGGTTTCTGTCACTCCAGCACCTGCAGCTCTGCCACGCAGGGTTTCTGTCTCCATCTACGATTGATCGACGTCACTGCACTCAGTACATGCCTATAAGGCGCACCCGCCCCCACCCCCCCCCCCTTTTTTCCCCTTACCTACTCGCCCCCCCCCCCCCCTTTTTCCCCTTACCCACTCGCCCCCCCCCCCCATCCTCCTTTTTTCCTACACCGAAACACTTAAACCTCCTGTGTTGACGAAGCCTGTAGTACCCTGCCCTTAGACTGAGTATGATACATTATCTAGAGAGATGACGAAACAGGTCTTGGGGAGAACATTTATTGTGGGTATCCAGCCACCTTTCTTGGATTGTCGTTTTTGTTAATATCCTCGTCCGCTGGTGAGTTAAGTCGCAATTTGATTATACCCTGTCAGTGCTGCTTTTAGCCAAACACATGCCACCAAAAGTTCCTCTGCTCTGTGTAATTAGAGGGAATATAAACCTGCTGGTATAGATTGTTCCATTTCTAACCCATTTTGGTATTTCATGTAAAATTCTCCGCTGTAGCCTCTGATTACCCTCTTGGCCGAACCATTTTTATAAACAAATCCAACTCTGGTGAGGATAAAGACTGTTGATCACTTCTTCTGTAATGGACTTCAAAGAAGAGCTGCTTAATCGCATAGTCGATTTGGTGAAGATCCTTATTGTAGTGATTCCCCGTGAGAAGGGACGAATGGTCACTTAGCTGTTGTGCGTGGGTTGTTCTTTCAAGTAATGGTATTTAGTGAGCTTCATAAGGAACTTTTGCAGACGTTATAAGCAGAACTCACAGGGAGCAACGAAATACATTTTTTAAAAATTAAATCAGACATTCGTCTTGTCCAGACATGAGCTCAAGTATATGGCTGTGCATATACATTGTACAATAGAAACTAGCGTTAAATAAGACAGATGTGTGACACAGAACAATCTTCACCTGCACAGAACTAGGTTACATTTGGCCGGTGTCAACGTTATGTGTCTCTTAATTATAACGTTTTTGGAGGTTGAACGGTATCTAAGATCCGCCTTGTTGGTCTACCGTTCAAAACGAGATTTTGTTTTAACAATCTCAGGATGTTATGGTAAGCCTTGAAGTAGCATCCCTGAGGGGGCAAACTGATCTATCATCGATCGATCGACACAACATATGTAAATCACCACAAATGTTAACTTAGAAGGGAAATAACTCAAATTATAACAGACGAGACGCGCACTTTCTGAAATGTGCGGAAAGCTTGCTTGCTTGTTGTACCCCACCCTGTGACACAAACGGCCACCATGCAGATGAGGATCACCCGGCCGTAAATATGGTCTAATGACTGAACGCGGTTTCCGGGACCTCTCCACGGGTGTTCCTCATCCACATCTCTGATGTCTGAGTTTTGTTTAAAACAACCAGAAGCACATGAGCATAGCTTATGTGGCTGGCTAGTGTGGGTGGTGAGCATAGCTTATGGTGCTGGCTAGTGTGGGTGGTGAGCATAGCTTATGTGGCTGGCTAGTGTGGGTGGTGAGCATAGCTTATGTGGCTGGCTAGTGTGGGTGGTGAGCATAGCTTATGTGGCTGGCTAGTGTGGGTGGTGAGCATAGCTTATGTGGCTGGCTAGTGTGGGTGGTGAGCATAGCTTATGTGGCTGGCTAGTGTGGGTGGTGAGCATAGCTTATGTGGCTGGCCAGTGTGGGTGGTGAGCATAGCTTATGTGGCTGGCTAGTGTGGGTGGTGAGCATGGCTTATGTGGCTGGCCAGTGTGGATGGTGAGCATAGCTTATGTGGCTGGCCAGTGTGGATGGTGAGAATAGCTTATGTGGCTGGCCAGTGTGGGTGGTGAGCATAGCTTATGTGGCTGGCTAGTGTGGGTGGTGAGCATAGCTTATGTGGCTGGCTAGTGTGGGTGGTGAGCATAGCTTATGTGGCTGGCTAGTGTGGGTGGTGAGCATAGCTTATGTGGCTGGCTAGTGTGGGTGGTGAGCATAGCTTGTGTGGCTAGCTAGTGTGGGTGGTGAGCATAGCTAATGTGGCTGGCTAGTGTGGGTGGTGAGCATAGCTTATGTGGCTGGCTAGTGTGGGTGGTGAGCATAGCTTCTGTGGCTGGCTAGTGTGGGTGGTGAGCATAGCTTATGTGGCTGGCCAGTGTGGGTGGTGAGCATAGCTTATGTGGGTGGCTAGTGTGGGTGGTGAGCATTGCTTGTGTCGCTGCCTGGTGTGGGTGGTGAGCATAGCTTATGTGGCTGGCTAGTGTGGGTGGTGAGCATAGCTTATGTGGCTGACTAGTGTGGGTGGTGAGCATTGCTTGTGTGGCTGGCTAGTGTGGGTGGTGAGCATTGCGTGTGTGGCTGGCTAGTGTGGGTGGTGAGCATAGCTTTTGTGGCTGGCTAGTGTGGGTGGTGAGCATTGCTTGTGTGGCTGGCTAGTGTGGGTGGTGAGCATAGCTTATGTGGCTGGCTAGTGTGGGTGGTGAGCATTGCTTATGTGGCTGGCTAGTGTGGGTGGTGAACATAGCTTATGTGGCTGGCTAGTGTGGGTGGTGAGCATTGCTTGTGTGGCTGGCTAGTGTGGGTGGTGAGCATTGCTTGTGTGGCTGGCTAGTGTGGGTGGTGAGCATTGCTTGTGTGGCTGGCTAGTGTGGGTGGTGAGCATAGCTTATGTGGCTGGCTAGTGTGGGTGGTGAGCATTGCTTGTGTGGCTGGCAAGTGTAAGTGGTGAGCATAGCTTATGTGGCTGGCTAGTGTGGGTGGTGAGCATTGCTTATGTGGCTGGCTAGTGTAGGTGGTGAGCATTGCTTGTGTGGCTGACTAGTGTGGGTGGTGAGCATTGCTTGTGGGGCTGGCTAGTGTGGGTGGTGAGCATAGCTTATGTGGCTGGCTAGTGTGGGTGGTGAGCATTGCTTGTGTGGCTGGCTAGTGTGGGTGGTGAGCATAGCTTATGTGGCTGGCTAGTGTGGGTGGTGAGCATTGCTTGTGTGGCTGGCTAGTGTGGGTGGTGAGCATAGCTTATGTGGCTGGCTAGTGTGGGTGGTGAGCATTGCTTGTGTGGCTGGCTAGTGTCGTGAGCATAGCTTATGTGGCTGGCTAGTGTGGGTGGTGAGCATTGCTTATGTGGCTGGCTAGTGTCGGTGGTGAGCATTGCTTATGTGGCTGGCTAGTGTGGGTGGTGAGCATAGCTTATGTGGCTGGCTAGTGTGGGTGGTGAGCATTGCGTGTGTGGCTGGCTAGTGTCGTGAGCATAGCTTATGTGGCTGGCAAGTGTCGTGAGCATAGCTTATGTGGCTGGCTAGTGTCGTGAGTATAGCTTATGTGGCTGGCTAGTGTCGTGAGCATAGCTTATGTGGCTTGCTAGTGTCGTGAGCATAGCTTATGTGGCTGGCTAGTGTATGTGGTGAGCATAGATTATGTGGCTGGCTAGTGTCGTGAGCATTGCTTATGTGGCTGGCTAGTGTCGTGACCATAGCTTATGTGGCTGGCTAGTGTGGGTGGTGAGCATAGCTTATGTGGCTGGCTAGTGTGGGTGGTGAGCATTGCTTATGTGGCTGGCTAGTGTCGTGACCACAGCTTATGTGGCTGGCTAGTGTCGTGACCATAGCTTATGTGGCTGGCTAGTGTGGGTGGTGAGCATAGCTTATGTGGCTGGCTAGTGTGGGTGGTGAGCATAGCTTATGTGGCTGGCTAGTGTCGTAAGCATAGCTTGTGTGGGTGGTGAGCATAGCTTATGTGGCTGGCTAGTGTGGGTGGTGAGCATAGCTTATGTGGCTGGCTAGTGTGGGTGGTGAGCATAGCTTATGTGGCTGGCTAGTGTGGGTGGTGAGCATAGCTTGTGTGGCTAGCTAGTGTGGGTGGTGAGCATAGCTAATGTGGCTGGCTAGTGTGGGTGGTGAGCATAGCTTATGTGGCTGGCTAGTGTGGGTGGTGAGCATAGCTTCTGTGGCTGGCTAGTGTGGGTGGTGAGCATAGCTTATGTGGCTGGCCAGTGTGGGTGGTGAGCATAGCTTATGTGGGTGGCTAGTGTGGGTGGTGAGCATTGCTTGTGTCGCTGCCTGGTGTGGGTGGTGAGCATAGCTTATGTGGCTGGCTAGTGTGGGTGGTGAGCATAGCTTATGTGGCTGACTAGTGTGGGTGGTGAGCATAGCTTATGTGGCTGGCTAGTGTCGTAAGCATAGCTTATGTGGCTGGCTAGTGTGGGTGGTGAGCATAGCTTTTGTGGCTGGCTAGTGTGGGTGGTGAGCATTGCTTGTGTGGCTGGCTAGTGTGGGTGGTGAGCATAGCTTATGTGGCTGGCTAGTGTGGGTGGTGAGCATTGCTTATGTGGCTGGCTAGTGTGGGTGGTGAACATAGCTTATGTGGCTGGCTAGTGTGGGTGGTGAGCATTGCTTGTGTGGCTGGCTAGTGTGGGTGGTGAGCATTGCTTGTGTGGCTGGCTAGTGTGGGTGGTGAGCATTGCTTGTGTGGCTGGCTAGTGTGGGTGGTGAGCATAGCTTATGTGGCTGGCTAGTGTGGGTGGTGAGCATTGCTTGTGTGGCTGGCTAGTGTGGGTGGTGAGCATAGCTTATGTGGCTGGCTAGTGTGGGTGGTGAGCATTGCTTGTGTGGCTGGCTAGTGTCGTGAGCATAGCTTATGTGGCTGGCTAGTGTGGGTGGTGAGCATTGCTTATGTGGCTGGCTAGTGTCGGTGGTGAGCATTGCTTGTGTGGCTGGCTAGTGTGGGTGGTGAGCATAGCTTATGTGGCTGGCTAGTGTGGGTGGTGAGCATTGCGTGTGTGGCTGGCTAGTGTCGTGAGCATAGCTTATGTGGCTGGCAAGTGTCGTGAGCATAGCTTATGTGGCTGGCTAGTGTCGTGAGCATAGCTTATGTGGCTTGCTAGTGTCGTGAGCATAGCTTATGTGGCTGGCTAGTGTATGTGGTGAGCATAGATTATGTGGCTGGCTAGTGTCGTGAGCATTGCTTATGTGGCTGGCTAGTGTCGTGACCATAGCTTATGTGGCTGGCTAGTGTGGGTGGTGAGCATAGCTTATGTGGCTGGCTAGTGTGGGTGGTGAGCATTGCTTATGTGGCTGGCTAGTGTCGTGACCACAGCTTATGTGGCTGGCTAGTGTCGTGACCATAGCTTATGTGGCTGGCTAGTGTGGGTGGTGAGCATAGCTTATGTGGCTGGCTAGTGTGGGTGGTGAGCATAGCTTATGTGGCTGGCTAGTGTCGTAAGCATAGCTTATGTGGCTGGCTAGTGTGGGTGGTGAGCATAGCTTATGTGGCTGGCTAGTGTCGTGACCATAGCTTATGTGGCTGGCTAGTGTGGGTGGTGAGCATAGCTTATGTGGCTGGCTAGTGTGGATGGTGAGCATAGCTTATGTGGCTGGCTAGTGTCGTAAGCATAGCTTATGTGGCTGGCTAGTGTGGGTGGTGAGCATAGCTTATGTGGCTGGCTAGTGTCGTGAGCATTGCTTATGTGGCTGGCTAGTGTCGTGACCATAGCTTATGTGGCTGGCTAGTGTCGTGAGCATAGCTTTTGTGGCTGGCTAGTGTGGGTGGTGAGCATAGCTTATGTGGCTGGCTAGTGTGGTGAGCATAGCTTATGTGGCTGGCTAGTGTGGTGAGCATAGCTTATGTGGCTGACTAGTGTGGTGAGCATAGCTTGTGTGACTTGCTAGTGTCATGAGCATAGCTTATGTGGCTGGCTAGTGTCGTGAGCATAGCTTATGTGGCTGGCTAGTGTCGTGAGCATAGCTTATGTGGCTGGCTAGTGTCGTGAGCATAGCTTATGTGGCTGGCTAGTGTCGTGAGCATAGCTCATGTGGCTGGCTAGTGTCGTGAGCATAGCTTATGTGACTGGCTAGTGTCGTGAGCATAGTTTATGTGGCTGGCTAGTGTCGTGAGCATAGCTTGTGTGACTGGCTAGTGTCGTGAGCATAGCTTATGTGGCTGGCTAGTGTCGTGAGCATAGCTTATGTGACTGGCTAGTGTCGTGAGCATAGTTTATGTGGCTGGCTAGTGTCGTGAGCATAGCTTGTGTGACTGGCTAGTGTCGTGAGCATAGCTTATGTGGCTGGCTAGTGTCGTGAGCATAGCTTATGTGGCTAGCTAGTGTCGTGAGCATAGCTTATGTGGCTGGCTTGTGTGGTGAGCATAGCTTATGTGGCTGGCTAGTGTGGTGAGCATAGCTTATGTGGCTGGCTAGTGTCGTGAGCATTGAAGCTCTTCAGCCTCGGTGCCGCGTACACCGTTAATCAGGAGAGTGTGCGGCTTTTCTGCCATCCTAGGCTCGAACCCGGGACCGGACACGCATTAGATTGTCACCTGACGCGCAACGCGCTATCAGCTACGCTGGAGCACCGGGCTGAATCAGAGATATATCTAAAACTTTATGGAAAACAAGCTTTTCATATTTCCACGTTCGGCAAATGGCCTCATACACGATGTAGAGGTTGCGTATCCTTGACTGGACCTTGCAAAACCAACCCCTAACATTTTTGGCTATTGTGGTTTTTCTAAGCAAATTTGCGTTTAGTAGTTTGCCATTGCTTTCTTCAGTCGGCTTTCGGTACCACTGTCGAAACCACTAGAAAGATTATCTGCTGCCAGATCGCGGGACCCCGGTATTACAAAGCCACAGCTACATGAAGATGATATGAAAAACGTATAATTAACCATTATCGGCATGGTTATTTCAACAAGTAGTATCTGTTATAAAAGTAGGAGAGACATCACATGCGGAGGTCATGTGCTGCAGGCTTTACTGAAAGAGTTAGAAATTGTGTAATTAGAAAGGTCATTGGCTCTACTGATTGAAATTCGCGTGTGTCTATATTTCTATATTTTACTGTCGGCTCTGTAGCCAAGTCGATGCGAACGCTTCGTAATGCCGGAGTGCCGGGTTCGATCCCAGGCACGGGCCGTGCGCCTTGCGTTGGTTTCGACAGTGGTATCAAGAAAGCCGACTGTCCAGTAGGCTACTGGACGTAAATTTGCCTAAAAAAACCACACAATTTTGGGTTGGTTCTGCAACGTCCTGTAAAGGATACGCAACTAAACTATATTCTACTAGAATGCATCCAAATCAACAGTCGCCTAAAGGCGTTCCTATTTTGTACTAGAAACAGAGAACCGGATTGGTAAACTGGAATTATAAAAAATGAAACCAGAAGGGTTAAACGTGGTGTGATCGAAAAGTATACACAACTGCAGTGATAAAGAGAACTCACCGGCGACCCAAGAAATGGTTCTTTTTATCAGAACTGCCTCCTAGCGAAATAAGAATTATAGCAAAAACATTTGATGGGAATGACCAGATTTGTCTTCGCCACAATTGAGACTCGCTTAAGCCTTCTGCTCTGTACTAATTTAATATAGTCTAGACGACATCTTTGACTGAAGATCAAGTCATCACGACCTTGACCGACAAAGGCATCGTCATCACTGGCCTAGATCAAAGATATATAAAATAATTAATCTGTAGTTAGATGATTGTGATACACTGCGTGCACCAGACTGGCTGTATCTAGTTAGATGACTGTGATACACTGCGTGCACCAGACTGGCTGTATCTAGTTAGATGATTGTGATACACTGCGGGCACCAGACTGGCTGTATCTAGTTAGATGATTGTGATACACTGCGGGCACCAGACTGGCTGTATCTAGTTAGATGATTGTGATACACTGCGTGCCCCAGCCAGACTGGTTGTATCTAGTTAGATGATTGTGATACACTGCGTGCCCCAGCCAGACTGGCTGTATCTAGTTAGATGATTGTGATACACTGCGTGCCCCAGCCAGACTGGTTGTATCTAGTTAGATGATTGTGATACACTGCGTGCCCCAGCCAGACTGGCTGTATCTAGTTAGATGATTGTGATACACTGCGTGCCCCAGCCAGACTGGCTGTATCTAGTTAGATGATTGTGATACACTGCGTGCCCCAGCCAGACTGGCTGTATCTAGTTAGATGATTGTGATACACTGCGTGCCCCAGCCAGACTGGCTGTATCAGAAAGCAGTCCAGGTCAGTACACCTGCTTGTCGGAAGTAAACATTTGGCATTCGTCTAAACTCTTGTTTAGTGGTTTCTATTTGGCAAGCAGAAAATGGCAACGATTAGAACTGCCAAAAGTCATGTTGCACATGTATTTGTTATCACGCTGCCATGATTAAGGGCAGGTATAGCGGCTGGTGACTGGTCTTTAAAATATAGGTCCAGCCTTATATGCCCAAAACGTATGCAGGCATGGACAATGATCCTTTTCTTTATAGATAAAGTAAAAGTAAAGTCGGGAGATGTGAACCGGCGACATTGCACACGGTTATAAACCATCAATGTTCTGTCACCAGTACAGACAGCTGTTAAGAATCTGTCCATCTGTATCGCTGTCCGCACGCGACTCCGTAGTTACAGCGACGTTCCTCAATTTACACCATCAATAAAATATATATAACCGAACGAAAAGTAAATTGGCATGCTTTAAAATATAACAAATACAAACAAAAAGTGAACTTTGCTGCTATGGAATCTTCATCAGCACATACACAAATTTACCCTAGAGTGTAAAGTCTGGTACCCATTACCTAGAGGCTGGGTGAACTTCTGGAACCGCCCAGTCTCAGCTGGATTTGAAAGCGAGTCTCCTATCGACTGCGCTAACGCGGCCCTGGTCCTTTGCTACTGGTCGAATGGGTAGAACGCTGTATTCTCATGCGGGAGACACCGGTTCGATCATCGACTAGGGCGGATAATTTGTTGTTCTTTCTGGTGTGAAATAAAACCCCTAAACTGCTCACTACCTGGCGACTGCACTAAGCATGTAACCTTCAATTCTCACACTGACCACCAGCAGGTAAACACAGGAAGTAACTTTAAAAACAAAAATGGCTTCCCTTATTTTGGGACTGTTTGTTTCATTCCCGAAGTAAAGTGGCTTATTTGTACTGTCTTCAAACAGTGCCAGCTTGTGTCTGATAACCACTTGCACATTACAGTAACATTGTTTTCCCCTCGTAAAACTTTTCCTGAAATATGTGGATATATTTGTCCAGTCAGCTTGGTGCCATCTCCGCACTGAGGGTTGGCTGCGAAGGATTCCCAGCACCCTGCTTCTCGCCTTGGCTGTACATCATCTTATACTGTTATTTGCCAGTTGCTTGGTGTTATCCTACCACTTGTATCGCTGCATGCCTTATGTTCATATGCCTCCTGCTTTCTTCCACTGTCCGTGCTTATGATAGTATTAAAGACATGTGTCCATTCACGCAGAATACAGTAGCCAGTGCCGACCATCGAGCACTAAACCGTTAATTGTTCTTCCTCTCGTTGATTTGTGTCTCTCGTTTCTTTTGAAAAAGGTTTATGTACGCTTTTTTAAAACCCTTATCCAAGTGGCAACGACACCAAGAAATTGGGAATGAACGGAGCCCCACTCCTTTATAAATGTGGGTGGGTAAGGAGCCAAAGGTTGTAGTCCTAGTTTAAGAGAATAATAATATTGCTACAGAGCTAAATGATAAATAAATATCAATTTGAAATATGAAATAAACATGCAAATACTTTCTTTAATGGAAAAAGGGAGTTGTAATTTGTTTAGGGGGTGGGGGGGGGGGTGGGGGGGGGGGGGCAATGGGTCTGAGCACATGATTCTGCTGCTTGTGCTCCATCGCCACCTGCTTGGTTTTCTCAGACAGACATCTAGTCTCAAACAAGGCTCATCGAGAGATAAAGGCTGTACATCTCATTACAGGGCTTAGTGGCGTTGAACCATCAGTTCAGTGCTGAATCCCAGACAGAATGCCATCATATGTTGCTTGTTGCTGCCAATCGCCAAGAGCAGGCATTTAAAAAAAGTGATTAATTAGATATCGACATTTGACAGTAGTTATCTGGTAATCTGGTAATCCTAGTTTCAGCTTCATAATAAACGGGTCACCCCATAGTTGCTCCGCTCCTGTGCCAACGAAAAACACACGTAGCTCACAGTGTCATGCCATGCACTCAACTCAGAAGCTGTGCGAAGAAAATATATCCTTCCAGTCTACAAATGGAGCAAAAAATGCAAAAGTAGATCGTAGTCTGGTCTGATACGAATAGAGTGGAACAGACATGCTAAATGTAGCACTCATGAAAATGGTGGTCACGTGGAGCGTAGACTACTCCTCTCATTATTCAACCGTCAAGTCCTCTCATTGGTTATTTTAAGGCTGTCTGATGTGAAAAAGATGGAAGAGGTTAACTATGAAGGAATGTCAGTTGCCTTGGGTTGCACGTGCTTTACTATTATTATCTTCCACTTCAGTTGTCAGTCATCGTGGGGAAGAATAGTTGATGGCCCGGTGTCCAGTGTGTGACGCCGGCTACTGTTTAATTACAGTGTCTCTAATATAGCTGCTCTTAATCTTCCATTGCGTCTTCTTGTCCGCGAAATCGATTGTCTTTATTACAGATCACCTCAGTCAGGCAGATAGACAGGCTGGGAAATGTAGACACAAGGGTTCATATCCCACAGGGCAGTGTATCTACCGAGGCATTTAATGGGTTTGCAGAGTTTCTGTATCGTGGAAGGGAAATTGATTGGTGAGCTGAGCTCGACTAGTTGGTGGACGGGATCGTTGCTGAGCAGATTAGAGCTTATAGACAGGGAGCGCCCATAATTGGAGCACTGGTCATGAACATGGAAGACATTCTGAAGACGATGAATTGGGCCGCTCATTGAAAACATAGTAACAGATGGAATAACACAGCTGAGACTTTCAGTAACAAGTTGCTGTTAACTTCAGCTCCTTTTATCCTAAGGGAGTGAGCTTGAAAGCAGTACATATAAGGCTGTGAAGAAGTTCAACGGAGAACATATGGGAGAATTCATATAAGTGTTAATATAACATGTCTATAAGATAGGTTAGTTGCGTATCCTTTCCAACCCCAAAAGCCCCTGGCTGTTGTGTGGTTTTTCTAGGCAAATTTACGTCCAGTAGTTTGCTATTGCTTTTTGGACGGTCGGCTTTCTCGATACCACTGTCGAAACCAACATAAGGCGCATGGCCCGCAGCTGGGATCGAACCCGGCATTAACAAGCGTTCGCATCGCAAGACAGCAAAAAAAAAAAGTATACGGTGAAACCCCAAGATACAAATTATATCCGTGCTATGACTGAGCTGATTCACTCGTATGCGGAAACGGTTCTCCATTTAAATTAATGTAAATAATTTGAATTCATCCAAACCCATCCAAACATCACACTGTTAGACCTTGTACATATAAAACAAAACGACATTTTACGTTTCGTTAACGACGAAAATGTGTAACAACGCATTTTTTGTTTTTAGTTTTGCCGTCAGCTGAAAACGTCGTTACTTCTGACCATGATGCTACAGTTCATCATCATCAAGTGTCGTGTCACCTTGCATAGACAATCCTTGACCGTCTCCAGTAAGATCGTATCTTCCAACAGCATGTAGCAACACGTGTGCTAACAAACGTCCGTATCATGGCAGAAAGTTTAGAGAAGCATCTGGCATTGTCCTTTATCTCTTTCCATAAATCCGCGAGGTAGGCCTGTAGGATATATCTGTTGTGAA
The DNA here is from genome assembly GCA_905116865.2 of Candidula unifasciata. Classification (NCBI taxonomy): domain Eukaryota; kingdom Metazoa; phylum Mollusca; class Gastropoda; order Stylommatophora; family Geomitridae; genus Candidula; species Candidula unifasciata. The sequence continues at coordinate 79,633 of CAJHNH020000092.1, forward strand.
ATGAAAAAAGCAGAGGAACAGACAGACAATGCATCTGGTGCGTGGGGAAGCAACATGATAACACTAGGGATATTCTCGTTAACGCTCCGTCTCTACCTTCAACAGACAGCACAGAAAACCAGTCCGAAATTACAGTACCCTAGTATGCATTGTGTGGTAGTGAAAGAAATAGGCATGTTGGAATTGTGATCCATCAAGATATTATATTTGTTGAGAAGACTGAGGTCTCTAGGTTTCCCCGAAGTGCAGTGATATCGATAACAATTCTTAACGATCTAGGGGCTTTTATTTTTTTTTAAATTTAAAGCCTGTTCAAAATAGATCTTATGATCTCATGGTTCGTTAATAATATTGATATAGTTTTGAAAATCCATGCAAATATTTAACACCAGCATTCCCTAACAGTAAAGGCCACCCTGGAGAAAAGCAAAAAAGTGAAAACCAAAAAATGCAACCAAGGACCATGGCGTGGAACGTATGCAGTGTCGCCAGCCCGACCACAGTTTGCCACTTTTAATCGTTCACTAATCATCATCAGTTTAATCACCAGCTTCCATTTTGTCTTTCTTTTAAACGGCGTAGAGAACAACAGCTCACTGAAGTTGGCGTGGCCATTTCAATAATGGTAGCATACTGTATTCCTTCCGTGCTCACAGTTAATTGGTTTGTCAATGGGGCTGTCAGTGTTTGAAGCCTGATATTGTTTACTTGTCGTATCTTGTCTAGTGTGTTAGGTTAGCAGTTTGCCGTTACGTGCAGACATTCATGGCGGCTAGGTTAGGTTTTTGTTGCTAAGTAACGGCATTATCAGTCGCCTTGACCGCAGCTGTTCGTATCCTGGGACATTTTTTTTCTCTCGTCTTCTGCCTCTTCCTCTCCTCGTTCTTCTTCTTCTCCTCCTCGTTCTTTTTCTTCTTCTTCTTCTTCCTCTCGCTTAAAATAGATTATATCTGCAATGTTGTATGTGGTATGAATTTCCCTAAGCAACCAGTAAAGTCTGTGTTTCTCTTGGCTATAACTTTTGGGACAGTCTTAGAGAACGTGACAAGTTGCCTCTTTTATTACATTTGCCTTTCGCTTGTGGCCGACTGTTTAAGACACTATGTCTTGTTTATCCATCTTACTTTTAACATTGGATTCTTTTGGCCTTGTCAGTGCTGTGTAGTCTCTTATATCTTGTCTGTATCAAGATTGTTGGTGGCGGAATATTTTCATACGAATTACTGTTATCAAAAACGACTAATTGCTGGTGAGCCGGTTGATTTCATCTTGCGTCAAATCAATGTTGTGTTTATTTCTGGACCGGATCTAGCAACCATCGCTGTGGTGACCACAACTACTAAATCTAGTTCTATATCTACTGTATCTGTCTACTGTATAATTTTTTTCAGGGACGAATCCATTGCGCCACCCCCCCCCCCCCTCATCCCTCCAGACCACACCCCCATCTTTCCCCTCGTTAGCCTCTGACTCTTTCTCTGTCTCTGAATGCGGGTGGTAAGTTCAATGATTGCCTGCCCAGCGCTAGATAACTGTAATGCGAACAGGGGTATGTTGGGGCATCTTTATTATACTGTCGCCTACATTTTTTGGGGCGCATTTCCTCACACTTCCAGTAGTAGCATTTTGTGACAAATTTGCTTTTCTCAACTGTTAATCGTAAATTTCGCCTTATTGAATCATATTTAGATCTGTAATCTATATAAAAAGTATATGAGGGAAGGTTAAAAAAAGAATGATTACATTTTTAGGAGACACTCTGTGTGGATGTGTGTGCGTGCGCGCGCGTGCGCAAAACTTTACAACACAGCACAATGAAACAGTTACCAACCAGCAACCAATATACAAGACGATATACATAGTCATTCAAAATAATTAGAAAGAATCTCCTGTAATGATTCTGTCTATGATTATCCCAATTTTATAATTCTCAGGAAGAATTTCACTCTATCAAACATTCCTCATTTGTGTACAAATAAGGCACTTTCCGAAATATATGGTAGCATATTTATTGATTGGTATACATTTACACTGATTAGATATGGCTCCTCATTATTCATCACACCTCCTGGCATATCTCTTGTTTGGTCATTTATGATTGTTGGCTGTACAAAATAATTGCTCACACTGAAGTTATAATTTTGCTAATGCAGCTGACTGTAATGTAAGAACTAAAAACTAACTATTCACCAGACACAAAACAGCAACCTGACTCATGTGCCGCTTCTTCACAGTTGGACTACAGCTTGCCCACTACTAATCTGATAATGCATCACCCATCTGCATCACAGTCTCAAATGTCCACTGTTGCTGTAGAATGGCACATCATAAATTTCCAGCTCAGCAGTTTTATGTTCAGACAAAAACAACAGGCACCTAAGCCAAACAGAATTACCTGGGGGAGATATTCAGATAAAAATGACTGCACGATTTTCAAATGGTTTTTACAATATATTCCCAATGATCTGTTAACATTTTTTAGAATAATTCTTGTTATAACTTTGCCAAAGAAAGCATATGCATTAGGTTGTAAGGATCACTGCCTGCACAGTGGATCTGATGCAGTCGTCAGACAAAGCTGTTGCTGAGAACAATTATGAGAAGAGTAAGAAATCAGACTAAGCCATAAATCAGTTTTGTGAACAGTGTTGATTTCTGACAGGGTCATATATATTTTCAGGAGACTTTTCAAAAGGACTACAAAGGAAAAAATCATCAGCTATTTTTTCTTGATCAAAATGGTTTCAGGGCCTGCTCAGTATTCTTCTTTTTCAGCATTCCCAGCTCTCGAGGTTCATTGCTGCCGATATCACCTGTCTCCATTCATCTCTCTGGTTGACCTTCTCTTTTCAATTGGTGACACCAAGTGTTTGCAGGTCTGTCTGAACATGATCATTCCATTGTCTTCTTGGTCTGCCTCCTGGTCTGTGACCATTTAGCTCCCTTGTGTTTACTTCTCCATCATCTGACATTCTCTTAATAAGCCCCAACCATTTCAGTCTATTAGCTCTCATGATGTCAGTGATCAGTGGTGATTTAAACAAATTATGAATTTTATTGTTTCTTCTCACTCTCAATTCCAGGCTGTTTGCATCTTTGATGGATCCAAAGATTCATTGTAAGACTGTTTTTGAAAATTTATAATAAGGCTTCATCTCTTTTAGTTGTGCTCCAAGTTTCAGAGCCATATAACATGACTGGTCTTATCAGCAATTTTTATATTCTTCTTCTTCTTCTTCTTCTTCTTCTTCTTCTTCTTCTTCTTCTTCTTCTTCTTCTTCTTCTTCTTCTTCTTCTTCTTCTTCTTCTTCTTCTTCTTCTTCTTCTTCTTCTTCTTCTTCTTCTTCTTCTTCTTCTTCTTCTTCTTCTTCTTCTTCTTCTTCTTCTTCTTCTTCTTCTTCTTCTTCTTCTTCTTCTTCTTCTTCTTCTTCTTCTTCTTCTTCTTTTGTTCATTTGAAATAGATGATCTATATCTGCAATGTTGTCTCTAGTATGAACTTCACTGTCTTTTGTAATTCACTCAGCGACCCGTAAAGTTTGACTTGCACTGATTTTTCTCTTGGCCAAAAAATTTGCCTTGATATGCTGTATTCAGGACTGTCTTAGAGGACATGATCTGCTGTCACAGGTGCCAATCCACATGTACACAAGGCTGATTCACCAATTTTAAATTGCCGATTGTGTCCTGTTCTATGGCGTATAATAATAACTTGCTCTGGTCTGTTTATAAAATGGTAATCGTCTTGTGCTGGTTTTGGTGGCTTTCTGAAAGATTTGATTATTCTCTTCTTTTGTTAATAAGACACTGGTACGTCAGGTTGTTCTTCATTTGCACTTTCCTTAGCTAGTTTATCAGCTCTTTTATTTCCAGGAACTCCACAGTGGGATGGTATCCATTGCATAGTTACTTTACACTGGCTGCCTAGTTTGGAGAGTAGTGTTCGTATACCAGATAGTTTTCCAAATTCGAGCGCCTGAAGCACAGCTCTTGCATCTGTCAGAAATACAACGGGTTGTAAAATATTTAATATTTTCTCTGCTGCTGTATTGATGGCTTGAACTTCTGCATCATAGTTGTGACAGTTCTTTCCTGTAGGTATTTTGGCTGTATATCTGGCATTATTTGTATGCTCAATATACACTCCTGCTCCTCTATTTTTGCTTGTGTTTTGTGCTGACCCATCCCTATAGTCATGAACCCAAAGATTATCTGGGTTTTCGTCATCAATTAGAGCGAGGGTGGCTGTTTTACGTTGCACACTGTTTTGTTCTTCCTTGTCGAATACTCCTTCCACTTTTGTCTGGATGTGTATTGGCAACTTATAATCCTTTTTCTGTGGGGTTTAATCTGGAATAGAATTTAAGGGGCTATTAGTTGCCGGCAGATCATTAGTTTGCCTGCAGAGTTGTTGGGCCTGGTGTATGGAACTGCTTCTTTTCAGTCACACCATTGCTAGATTTTGTAATCTTTCTTTCATAGGGTGTTTAGGCATGCTAAGATACTTTTCAGCTTGTATCAGTATCTTAGTGTCTCTTCGTTCTGTCAGTGTTTGGGTTATCAACAACTTCTCCACAGCTATATGTGTTGATTTCATCCCACCTGTTATGACTCTGAGCGCTTGATTTTGCACCTTGTCTAACCTTTGTAGTGTAGTTTTTGATGCTGGGCTTCATGCAGTTGACTCGTATTCAAGGCGTGGTCGTACACTTTGTTGATAACCTTTCCTAAGTATTTTCCCATTTGCACCCCAAGTTGTTCCTCTTAGTTTTATTTTTGATATATTTTGATTATATTTTATTTTGATTATATTTTATAATTTTTATCTTGGTGATGTGAGATAGACTTTAACAGATGTTAAAGGGCATAGCATACTTTGTTATCATATTGTATTCTAGATTGTATTTCTTCTCTGAGCATATTGGAGCACTTGAAGTTTGCACTCAAGTAATTATATGTTTCCATTCGTTTGATTTCCAAATTATTGACTTGTATGTGGCTGGAGTTTATATCGTTTCCCTGTCTAGTAATTATCATGTATTCTGTCTTATCTTGATTGATAACTAGTACCATTTTCTGAGCTGCTGCTTTTAAGAAAGTCAGCGTTTTTAAAGTCTCTAGTTCATTTTCTCCAACCATATCAATTTCATATGCATAACCAAGTATTCTTGTAGATTTTGCTATAGTACACTCTTATTTCAATTTCCTTACAATTTTCCCCGGGACCAAGTTGAAGTGAGGACAGAGCATCACCTTGCTTTAAACCGGATGTTATTTGAAAAGGGTCTGACTTTCTGCTTTTAAATGTTACTATATTATAAGTGTCTTCCATACATAGTTTGGTCATGGTAATTCTTTGGTATTCCTAAGTCCTTCATAGCATTCCATCAACTGTTTCTTTGTACACTGTCATACGCCTTTTCAAAATCCACAGAAACATTGTGTACATCTCTTCAGTGTTCCCAATTTTTCTCTGACATTTTCCGTATAATTAATATCTTATCTATTGTTGATCTGATTCCTTAGTATTGTATAACCACAAATTTAAGTTAAAAATATAAAATCCGAAATAACTTAGAATATTCAACAGGATATCATTTATATACATGTTACTACTACTCATCATCAGATACCTTGCCGACTGGCATGGACGATCATGCCTCTCCACAATCCGCAATCTCCTGCAGCATGTATCAGTTTGTGTGCTGACACACCTCCATGTCATGCAACAAGACTGAAAAGAATATTCTCTCGTTGTCTTCCTCTGTCCCTCCTTCCACAGATCTTTCCAGTGGTCACAACATGTTCCATTTTTCCTCTTCTCATAACATGGCCGAAAAATGATGACTGTCTCTGATGTCTGTGATAAGTTGTCTTCGGGTTCCCGCCTTTTTAAAAACCTCTTGGGTGCTCTTTTTTGGCTGTCCTGGGTATTTAAGCATTCTTCTGTAAAACCACATCTCTGAGGCCTCTAGAAATTGTTTAGCCAGCCTACCAATTGTCCAGGACTCACAGATATATGTTAAAACTAGATGTATGTAGCAAACAAGAATTCTTTTTCTAACCATCAGTGACAGAGATATATTGCATACTTTTCTGCTTGAATTAGTATCTAAGTGTCTCTTTTTCTCTGTCAGTGAGTTATCACCATCTTCTCCACAGCTATAGGTGTTGATTTCATCCCGCCTGTTATGACTCTGAGCGCTTGATTTTGCATCTTGTCTAAACTTTGTAGTGTGGACAGAGATATATTGCATAAGATGTTCTTCATTTTATAAAATGCAGTTTTTGCCTGTCCTATTCTGTTTCTTATCTCAGTAATGCATCTTCCATCATCATCATCATGTAGCAGGTCCTTTGCAGAACGACACTCTCATCACGGCCTGCCTGAAAGAAACTAGGTCTCTCGCCAGCTCTCCCGCCTCATATACTTTCATACTCAAGGATATAAGTGACTCCTTGAGTATGAAAGTATATGAGCCACCTGGTGCCATGCCTTCTGCTATTATTTGTTCCAATCCGTTGTGGCGCTTGATTTGACCAAAATATTTCAGCTTCTGAGACAGGATGTTGTTTACTAGCCAATCTTCTTGATGTTCAGATCTTTCAAGATGTCAGCATTTCTCCTTATCTTTGTCTTAAGATATTCTGAGAATCTTTCTATAGTATTTCAGCTCAAAAGCCCCTATTCTCTTTTTTAAGGACTGTATATTCCATCTGATGTTATCCATCATCATCATGTAGCAGGTCCTTTGCAGAACGTCGCTCTTATCACAGTCTGCCTGAAAGAAACTCGGTCTCTCGCCAGTTCTCCTGCCTCATATACTTTCATACTCAAGGAGTCACTTATATCCTGTGCCCATCTTCGTGTTGGTCGGCCCCTGCCCCTCCTTCCTGGTGCCATTCCTTCTGCTATAGTTTTTTCCAATCCGTTGTGGCGCTTGATATGACCAAAATATTTCAGCTTCCGAGAAAGGATGCTGTTTATTAGCCAATCTTCCTTGATGTTCAGATCTTTTAAGATGTCCATATTTCTCCTCTTCTTTGTCCAAGATATTCTGAGAATCTTTTTATAGCATTTCAGCTCAAAAGCCCCTATTCTCTTTCTTAAGGACTGAGAGATAGTCCACGACTCACATCTGTTTGTAGCCACAGCGAAGATGCATGCTCTCAAAATTCTAATTTTTGTCTCCTTGCTGGTGCTTAACCATAAACTTTTAAGGCTGTTCAATCTTTGCAATGCCAAGGCCATCCTCCTTTTAATTTCTGTTGAACAATCTCCATTGCTGTTTATTATTATATTATAGATCCTAGATATTCAAAGTTTGTGACATTTTCAATTTCTTCATTATTTATTGTTATTTTTGGGTGACAGCCAGTTTTATCTGTGGACATTATTTTCATTTTCTTTAAATTCAAGAACAGATTTTGATCTTCACTGTGCTTTTGGACAGACAATATTAAATTTTCGATTCCCTTTACGCTGTTCGAAAGGAAGACTGTGTCATCTGCGTAGTTGAGTTCCTGAATAGGGTTGCCACCAATTTTGACCGGATCATAACTGTCACAAGTCTGATCATTTTTGACATTTCTTATTATATTTTCTGAGTATATATTGATGTTATCCATGTGCCCATATTACTACTACTACTACTACTACTACTACTACTACTACTACTACTACTACTACTACTACTACTACTACTACTACTACTACTACTATTACTACTACTACTACTACTACTACTACTACTACTACTACTACTACTACTACTACTACCACCACTACTACCACCACCACTACTACTACCACTACCACTACTACTGCCACTACTACTACCACTACTACTACTACTGCTACTACTACTACTACTACTACTACTACTACTACTACTACTACTACTACTACTACTACTACTACTACTACTACTACTACTACTACTACTACTACCACCACCACCACCACCACCACCACCACCACTACTACTACTACTACTACTACTACTACTACTACTACTACTACTACTACTACTACTACTACTACTACTACTACTACCACCACTACTACTACTACTACCACCACCACTACTACTACTACCACCACCACTACTACTACTACTATTACTACCACTACTACTACTACTACTACCACTACCACTACTACTACTACTATTACTACCATATTACTACCACTACTACTACCACCACTACTACTACTACCACCACCACCGCCACTACTACTACTACTACTACTACTACTACTACCACTACTACCACCACTACTACTACTACTACCACTACCACTACTACTACTACTACTACCACTACTACTACTACTACTACTACTAATGCTGCTGCTATGTAAGTAGTTTAGTTAATACATAAGTAAACTACCAGACAGTTAGACATTACAATCCCTGTCCCAGTGTGGGATGCAATTGTTTTTTATTTAAAACCCCACCCAAACTGCCGTCGGGTGTCTGGGACTTGCACCCGGTGATTCTCATCCGAATGGAGGAACTTTGTGTCACTGGGTGTTTATCGCTCTTCATGCTGTCCTGGTAGGGTTGAACATCAGTCAGTCAGTCAGTTAGACATTGGTAGCAAAGACACACAAATGTTAAGGAACATATATTGGTAACAAAGACAGGCTACATCAATCAATAGCCATTTTTTAAATATTTTAGTAAACAGACAAAGGTGTCAGTGTAGTGTACCCTGGTTTGTTTTCATTATACAGTGAGCTTTTTAATGAGATATATAAAAATATGCCATGTTGTTTGTTATAATGAAAATAATTTACACAGTATGCTAATGACACTATCTTTATAGCAACAGTTCAAGAAGAACTGCAGAAAGTGATTTTAACATTAATTGTAGAATTCAAAAATTAGCCCTAAAATGTGCACTTGTATCAAGTTTCTACTGTCAGACCACTGTCTGTAAATTGCTGAACCTGGCCATATATTACATGAAGCATAGTACCATGTAGTTTGTACAACAGCAGGCTGTACCACTACCTGTTCTCTGTTAACACCTAATGTTGGGCTGTATGTACCAAAATTGGCATCCCACATTGTGCCAACTGCTTCATGCAGAAGAGCACATGTGGGAAGATAGGAGCCTTAACCTAGGAAGAGGAAATGCAACCGGAAAACCTAATGTTATGTCATGGCTCATTTACCTTGATTGGCAACTGGCCAAGGAGGGAAGCTCTGACAGGCGGATAGATGCTATTCTGATCCAGCATCTCTGCAGCATGCTTTCTTCCAAACCTATTGGTGTTACCTTTCATTTAAACAAGGCAGACTGAGTGAGAGGTCATGCTTCATGGACAACACAAGATCTCTACAGTACTTCCCTGGCTTTGTGCTATGGAGAGGAGGAATATCCCTGGCCAAAACTGACCCTGAGTTGTTATTCCCATCTCTTCCTAAAGCACAGTTTAACACTGTCGTCTGGATAGATTGAAAGGTGCCAACAACAAACTGTGTATGTGTGCGTTGTCAGTGGCTGGGTGTACTGCACAGTACTCTTACAGCAGAGTGCTTCTTCTTGTTCATCCTGCCTAGCAAATTGGTGTGCATGTACATGTGGGCATGGTGTGGGGGGACATGGAGAAATGGAGTTAGTAGCATTCATAAACAATGTTAGTACATAACAACATTTGTGCATAAGTGTATTAGAGACTATTTAGTATGGAGTGCATGATAAAATACTAGACATTGTTTAGATTAATCAAATGAGGTCACTAACCCATTAAATGTCTGAGCTACTCTAAACACATCAGTTAACTTCAACAAAACATCATCATTATTCGAAGTGACATAAAAATAGAGTACATTTAATTAGTAGAATATGATTTCATCCTCTTGAAGCCTTTATAAAATAAAAAAGGTGTTATATTCTAGGCATTTGAACGTACTAAATGCTTTACTACAGCATGTAAACTATGACTACTCCATGTCATATGTAAAGACATTACTGACAACAGACCAACAACAATTCAAAATAATGTATCAAGATGCTTCCTACTCTCACTTTCCGAGAATTCTGACACGAAAATAAATATATGACACACAAAAAAGAAATCACCCGGTGTGGAAGTCTATAGTTTACACATGGCAGTGTTTCATTAAGTGTTGAAATACCCATAATCAGTCTGGTGACAGTTCAAGGTCACATTTGACTTTTTTTCATTTTCAACTCTTTATTTATGAACATGGTTAAATCTTTTCATTCCTTTTTCGTGTCAGCTCATGTCCAAAGATCCATGTTAACATGCAGGACAGGTAGCTCTTAATATATTCCTAGTTTTTTTTTTTTAACCTCGATTGACTGCATCCCTGGAATGATTACAAATTGAAATCCTGTATGGAATCGATACTTATCTACCAGTAGCAATGCTGGAATATTGATTGTTCTGAAATAAATTTGCTCTCTTCTGTTTTCTCACATATTTATATTCTTGAAGCAGAACATACCTTTGTACACTGATTTCACCTTGTCAGCGTTGAAGGACTTTTCTTAAATAGACTGTCCTCTGAATTCCTGCAATCGATCAGGTTACTACATGAGGACACAAAGGGAACAATCCATTGTGATGGAAATCTGTCAGCTCGCAGTTGTGTCAAATAAGGGTGTTCTAGACCATACTTTTGATATCGTCTGTGTGCAGGGGAAGGAATATGTCTTTGAAACAAATAAACAAACTATGAACAGCATACATACCATCATTGAACTATCAGTGCCAAATATTTACATTATCTAAAGCCCATATACACAGAATCACTCCTTGGGATATTAGATGCCTGACAAAAGGAGCCGCTACCTGACCATTAGAGATAATGATACTATCAGGCAGATTGTGGGAACAATACCTTGTACTAGATTCTTTGAGAAACAGCCGATCAGGTGCTTTGGTCATCTCAACAAAAACATCAGATGCCATCACAGGCACTACATCTCAGAAGATCAGTTACAAGAGCAAGAGGATAGACAACAAAAATGGTTCAGCAATATTACAGACACTTTATGCATGAAGTAGCCAGTGCCAGCCGACGTGCACTATATCACAAATATTTCTGCCCACAGTGCTTAATGGCACAAGTAGTTTATGATGATTATGAACGTGGGAAAGATGTGCAGGGAGCGCAGGAGATGGCAATAGATAGGATGCACAGCTCAGCATGAGCTGATCTGAAATAAATGTGTACAGAATTATGATCAGTGTCCCAACTGTGCCAATACTAAATAAGAATCACCTGTGTGTACTCGAATATTTGTCCGTTTCTCTAGCTGATGTTTTTGTACATGGGCTTTACGATCAACCAGAGAACATTTATATTATGCCAGTGTTGTTTTATGGCTTGACAATACTGGCTAAGATCATTGCAGGGAAGAAAGGTGTTTATCTGTTAACTAGCTCAGTTTTACACAGACGGTTCAGTGTCAAGAGGCAAAAGAAGTGCTTGGGGCTTCTTAGCCAAATTTAGTGGTCGACATTTGGTGCAGGAGAGCCCAGCATATGATACCACAACATCCAGCTTGAGAATGGAGATGGAGGTGGTCACTGCAGCTTTCCGCTGGTTAGAGAACTCGACAGACACACACATCCTGATTGTAACTGACTCAGAAAGCATGCTGAGGAAGATCAGAACAGGTATGCTTTGTGCAGAGTGGCATGCTTCGCTGCAGAGGACACGGGTGAGGAGTATTGTCTGGATTTTTTAACCGGGGCATGCCGGTATGTTGGGAAATAAACAAGCAGACAGACTGGCTTGCTCTGCACAACTTGGTGGAATACTGATACATGATAGGGCAGAGGTGGTCAGTGCCTTGTAGGAGAGCGTGTACAGTTCAGTGCAGCAGATGGATCACCACAGTCTGGTGAGATTGATGCAGCGGGGAGTGATGAGAGGTTCTGGCAAATGCTTGAGGCTCAGAGGAAAGGCAAGACGGACGTTTAATCAGAATGCTCCTGGCACCATTAGTATAGGAACTCTTCGCTGGCTGCTGAAGATCGGGACGGAGCGCTTATGGGAATGCCCCGAGTGCTGTGATGTCGGTTCTTGAATCAAATCAAATCAAACCAGCTGAGAAGAGCCAAGTGTACTATTATGAATGAGAAACTGAACAACTGGCAAGTTCTATATAGATCATTCTAGTCGAGCTGCTGAAATCAGTAATGATCAATAGCAGGCTGCATGATGTTTCTGAAGTAGACTACACAAGTAGACTGATTTATTGAAGAGAATAGATAAGAAGGAGAAATAGATGTGAGCAAAAGACTTTCTCTGAATGCGAAATGATGAATTCAGTTTGAAAGTTCATATCATATCACTTCATATCATCATTTATGAACTCGTTTAACTTGGAGTGCAATGCAGATCAGTTGTGTTGTGAATACTCAGCTGGCACTAATACTGTTGTCTAGAAAGCACACATAAATGAACATGGCACTCTGTCCTCATTGTGTATTGTTTATGTATTTGGCACATTCCTAACCTATACAGTTCATAGGGAGAGCACTTACCCTGTCCTTAAAAAACAAAACAAGTGTGGTACTAGTTTTCATTTCCTTTGCCCTCCACAGATTTCCTAGAACTCTGAAAGCTCATGTTACCTTGTTATATTGTATTTCTATATTTCAGTCAGTTGGGTTTGATGTTGGCTCATTATCATTCATTAAAAAAAAAACTATAGCCACAAAAACCTAACAATTCTGAACATGTCTTTAAATTTACAAGCAAAACAAAACAAAAAATAAGTTGTAACATAGTTCAGTCGTTTTCCAGAATATATTTGTCTAGCACATGTTGTTGAGAGTGTTTCAGTAATCTGCAATACATTTGTCTAGCACATAATGCTGTTCAATGTGTTTCAGTAATCTGCGGTACATTTGTCTAGCATATGTTGTTCAAGGTGTTTCAGTAATCTACACTACATTTGTCTAGCACATGTTGTTGTTCAAGGTGTTTGACTAATCTGCTATACATTCGTCTTGCACATGTTTTTTCAAGGTGTTTTAGTAACCTGCAATATATTTGTCTAGCACTTGTTTTTTCAAGGTGTTTAAGTAATCTGCAATATATGTGTCTTGCACATGTTGTTGTTCAAGGTGTTTCAGTAACCTGCAATATAATTGTCTTGCACATGTTGTTGTCTAAAATGTTTCAGTAATCTACAATACATTTGTCTAGCACATGTTGTTCAAGGTGTTTCAGTAGTCTGCAGTACATTTGTCTAGCACATGTTTCTTCAGGATGTTTCAGTAATCTGCAATATATTTGTCTAGCACATGTTGTTGTTCAAGGTGTTTCAGTAATCTACAATATATTTGTCTTGCACATGTTTTTCAAGGTGATTCAGTTATCTGCAATATATTTGTCTTGCACATGTTGCAAGTGTTTCCATAATCTGAATACATTTGTCTAGCATATGTTGTTGTTCAAGGTGTTTCAGTAGTATGCAATATATTTGTCTTGCACATGTTGTTGTTCAAGGTTTTTCAGTAATCTGCTGTACATTTGTCTAGCACATGTTCCTGTTCAAGGTGTTTCCATAATCTGAATAGCACATGTTGTTGTTCAAGGTGTTTCAGTAATCTACAATACATTTGTCTAGCACATGTTTTTCAAGGTGGTTCAGTAATCTATGATACATTTGTCTAGCACATACTACTGTTCAAGGTGTTTCAGTAATCAGCAGTTCACCATTTTGCCTATGGCCTTGCTCTTGAAACTGAGCAGCTAATTGGTGTGTAGTTGAGCATGCTGGTTTGATCCACTCACCGTTTTCTAATGTGAATGATGACAGCTTCATGTTGCTGATCTTGGATTTCCTCCTGGCCCTATGAATATTTATATTATTCAGAGTTTTTCGGTTTGTGGTCATTGCATGCTAATTGGCCAAGCATATGGCGATCAATTTTACAAAACATGAATCCATTTTAGAAGGCTTAAATGTGGGAAGAAAGGAATGCCCTATTATAAAGAGCGGAAGCTGGGCCTGTTATTTTGTTTGGTTATTAGATGGAGATTATAATCTTTCTTTTCCTCAACATTAACTCTTCCGTTTTCTGTATCTGTATACAGTGGTACCTCGGGTTACACATTGATTTTTTTCCTAGACTTCATTCGCGATTAGAAATGTTCGTGACCTAAAACAGTTTCCCATTAAAATCAGTGCAAATCCAATGAATCCGTTCGCCCGTCCTAGAAATATATATTTAAAAAATTATTTTTTTTTTTAAATATTTACCTGTGAGAAAAATATAAAATATGCAGCGTAACTTTTGTGCTTGATAGTTGCTGGCACAGGTAGGTGGTAGAGGAGGAAAATGAAGACTACTACTTTGAAGAAGAATCCCATTCCATAATAATGTCAAGTAATTGTATAGGTAGTTCTTGTATTGTTTCTCTTGTTTGTGTCCTGGTATGTTGTTCCATTGCTGGTTCAGTGGCTAATCATCCCTTTTTCTACACCTTCCAACTCCTCCTGTATGTCCTTTGTAATAAAAGTGAATGATCTGCTATTCTCAGACTGGGAACTTGTTGATGGTTGCATGCATGCAACATCAATTACTTGTTTGAAAGAAAATTTAAGAATGGAATAAGAATTAGATTGTTTTTTGCTGATAAAGGCGTGTTGCCATGTCCTCAGATTGTTTTTTGCTGATAAAGGCGTGTTGCCATGTCCTCTGCATGTCTGTTTTAATTTTGTTTTGTTAAATATAAAAAACACTCTTCATGTTTTTCATTATTTTTAGTTTTACTGCAGTAAGCTCATTTCAGTATATTTACCCCAAGCACCACGTTTCTTTGTAATCATATTACTGTTTTTTGTTCATTGTATTTTCCTGTAGTGTTTTCAGTAAATGTATTTGGCTGAAAGTGATTGTAATTTGCACACTGTTGATGAAACATTTTTTAATGATTGACAGCTAAATGTTGATTGATCTGATCTCCCCACTCCTCAGATGGAGACCATTATAGAACGTATGCAAGATGAAAGCACTGGGGTTCCTGTGAGAACAGTCAAGAGCTTTATGTCCAAAGTTCCAAGTGTCTTCACTGGTATGTTCCATGTCTATGTTCACATATACATGCTGATACTTTATGTTCATATGCACCAACTGTATTCAGTCAGCTTATGTTCACATACATTAACTACATTCATTCAACTTTGTCTTCACATAGACTCTAACTGTGTTTAATCAATCTTATGTTCACAAACTAATTGTATTTATTCAATCTTATGTTAACATACTCTAACTGTATTCATTCAGTCTTATATTCACAGACTAATTGCATTCTTTCAGTCTTATATTCACAGACTAATTGTATTCATTCAGTTTTATGTTCACAAACACTAACTGTTTTCATTTAGTCTTTTGTTCACATACACTAACTGTGTTCATTCAGTCTTATGTTCACATACACTAACTGTGCTCATTCAGTCTTATGTTCACATACACTAACTGTGCTCATTCAGTCTTATGTTCACATACACTAACTGTGTTCATTCAGTCTTATGTTCACATACACTAACTGTATTTATTCAGTGTTTTGTTCACATACACTAACTGTGCTTATTCAGTCTTATGTTCACATACGCTAACTGTATTTATTCAGTGTTATGTTCACATACACTACTGTGTTCATTCAGTCTTATGTTCACATACACTAACTGCGTTCATTTAACTTTGTGTTCAGATATACTAACTAGTTAATTAGTTAGTTAGTCAAGTATCAACCATTTTGGCCAGAAGTCAGATATACACTTTTGATATAACAATGTGACCAGCTTATTATATAAACCAACTATACCTAAACTATGTCGGCTCTGTGGCTAAGTCGATGCGAAAGCTTCGTAATGCTGGGTTGCCGGGTTCGATCCCAGCTGCGGACCATGCGCCTTGTGCTGGTTTCAACAGTGGTATCCAGAAAGCTGACCGTCCAAAAGGCAATGGCAAACTACTGGACGTAAATTTGCCTAGAAAAACCACACAACAGCCAGGGACTGTTGGGTTTGGTTCTGCAACGTCCTGTAAAGGATACGCAACTAACCTAACCTATATATCTAAACTAACTATATTTAGTTAGTGTGGTGTATGTGTATATGAGAGTGCATGCATGAGTGTGTGTGTGTGTGTGTGTATGTGTGCATGTGTGTGTGTGTGTGCGTACATGCATGCATGTGAACAGAGAGAGAAATACAAAAAAGTTAAATTCAGTGAAAACCCGCGAGTCTATCTCTTTGACAAGAAGTGTTTCTTGCAAGACAATAAAGTCATATCCATTTGAGGATATGTCTTTAATTGTCTCTACAAGTGTAAACACTCACAGACAAAGCTCTATCTTTACTTGCATCTTTGAAGATGCACAAGAAGTTAAATGTGAAATGAAGTTACATTATGTAAATTATAACATTACAATTGCCTACACCAAAATTCTACCTGAACATTAAAAGATTCATTAACCTTGAGAACATGACTCAAATCCCACACACCTGTGTTTCCATATTTTGTAAAAATTTGCTATAAAGTCCCTGTAGAATCTTGTACTTAAGCATGCTGCAATCCTTGAGAAACAGCATGCTGCAATCCTTGAGAAACAGCATGCTGCAATCCTTGAGAAACAGCATGCTGCAATCCTTGAGAAACAGCATGCTACAATCCTTGAGAAACAGCATGCTGCAATCCTTGAGAAACAGAAATAACCCAGTCACATGATGTGTCTATAAAGATTTACTAAAGGCATCTCTTTCCCTTTCCCTCCCCCCCCCCCCCCCCCCCTCTCTCTCTCTCTCTCTCTCTCTCTCTCTCTCTCT
The DNA here is from genome assembly GCA_905116865.2 of Candidula unifasciata. Taxonomy (NCBI): domain Eukaryota; kingdom Metazoa; phylum Mollusca; class Gastropoda; order Stylommatophora; family Geomitridae; genus Candidula; species Candidula unifasciata. The sequence continues at coordinate 96,464 of CAJHNH020000092.1, forward strand.
CTCTCTCTCTCTCTCTCTCTCTCTCTCACTCTGTATGATGGTGCTGCAATTACTTTTTACATGAAAATACTGTTTCCCTGTAGACCAGGTGACTAATGTGTGATTTGTTTCACTAGGTCAAGACTTGGTCAGCTGGATGATGAGAAACTTGGATGTAGAAGACCAAGGTACACACACTGTCTATGTGTTCTTTATTTTCAAATGTCACCCCACTGTCTAGGTGTTCTGTACTTTCAGATGTCACCCCACTGTCTATATGTTCTGTACTTTCAAATGTCACCCCACTGTCTATGTGTTCTGTACTTTCAAATGTCACCCCACTGTCTATGTGTTCTGTACTTTCAGATGTCACCCCACTGTCTATGTGTTCTGTACTTTCAGATGTCACCCCACTGTCTATGTGTTCTGTACTTTCAGATGTCACCCCACTGTCTATGTGTTCTGTACTTTCAGATGTCACCCCACTGTCTATGTGTTCTGTACTTTCAGATGTCACCTCACTGTCTATGTGTTCTGTACTTTCAGATATCACCCCACCATCTATGTGTTTGTACTTTCAGATGTCACACCAGTGTCTTGGTGTTGTATACTCTCCTTTGACATATCACTGTCTTGACATTAAATACTGCCCAATGACAAATCACTTTCTCAGTGTTGTACACTATCCAATGACACATCAATGTCGCTGGTGTTGAATGCTGTCTAATGACATATGACATGTCTCTATGTTGTACACTGTCCAGTGACACCACACCATCATTGTGTTGTACACTGTCAAATGACATATTACCATCTCCATGTTGTACACTGTCCAGTGACACCACACCATCTTTGTGTTGTACACTGTCAAATGACATATTACATCTCTGTGTTGCACACTGTCAACCATCTCTATGTTGTACACTGTCAAATGACATATCACCATCTCTATGTTGCACACTGTCAACCATCTCTATGTTGTACACTGTCAAATGACATATCACCATCTCTATGTTGCACACTGTGAAATGACATATCACCATCTCTATGTTGCACACTGTCAAATGACATATCACCATCTCTATGTTGTACACTGTCAAATGACACGCTACCATCTCTATGTTGTACACTGTCAAATGACACATTACAATCTCTATGTTGTACACTGTCAAATGACACATTACCATCTCTATGTTGTACACTGTCAAATGACACATTACCATCTCTATGTTGTACACTGTCAAATGACATACTACCATCTCTATGTTGTACACTGTCAACCATCTCTATGTTGTACACTGTCAACCATCTCTATGTTGTACACTGTCAACCATCTCTATGTTGTACACTGTCAACCATCTTATGTTGTACACTGTCAACCATCTCTATGTTGTACACTGTCAACCATCTCTATGTTGTACACTGTCAACCATCTCTATGTTGTACACTGTCAACCATCTCTATGTTGTACACTGTCAACCATCTCTATGTTGTACACTGTCAACCATCTCTATGCTGTACACTGTCAACCATCTCTATGTTGTACACTGTCAACCATCTCTATGTTGTACACTGTCAAATGACATCTTAATGTCTTTGTAAAAGTAGGCTACCCTTTTTAGACCAGTGATTTATCAGGAATAAAGTGTCAGACTCATATTTGTATATACCAGCTGGCACTTGATGGCTGTCATCATGCTGGCCGCCTTTACTTCCTAGGACATCAACTGCTACCCATTATAGGTTGGCTAAGCCTGGGAGCCAAGGTCAGATTTGGAACACACAATTTAAACAAAATTTACCAGGATACAGATTCAGACCCGACCTTTGTGACGGCAGGTAAACTTCTAACCACTCTGCCACCATGGCTGCCTGGACACAGCTGTACACACACATATATACACAGCAGTACTCGCACATTTATTCACAGTGATGCACACACACACAGCTGTACTCACACATGTATACTCAGTGATGCACACACACAGCTGTACTTAAACATGTATACACATTGATGCACACACACACATAATCACACACACTAGTTGTACTCACATGTATATACAGTGATGCACACACAAACAGCTCTACTCAAACATGTATACACAGTGATGCACACACACACTCACATACACACAGCTGTACTCACAATGTATACACAGTGATGCACACACACACACACAGAGTTTTATTCACACATATATGCACAGTGATGCACACAAACATACAGCAGTACTCGTACATATATGCACTGTGATGCACACACACACACACACACAGAGCTGTACTTACACATGTATACACAGTGATGCACACCCAAACACAGTTGTATTCACACATATATGCACAGTGATGCACACACACACACACACACAAACACACACACTCACACATATATACTCGGTAATGTTGTGAATCATTCCTGCTTTGTGAATCATTTATAATTATAATTGAAAACATTTACTATCGATTCATCATAGCTTCATTCTTTTTTTTTGTTTTTTTGTTTGTTCCAAACAAACAAACATGCACATATTTTGAACCTTTCTGGCTCCCCTGTCTTGTAGTTGACTACATAGCTACCTTCTTTTGCTTGCCTTTTTTCGTTGTGATCAGAAATCGTTTATCTTATGCTGCCTGTAAATTCTGGCTCTAATTTGAAATTATTTGCTTTTGTTTAGTAAAGTAGGTAGTTTCATTTCATTCTGCTTGTTTCATGTTCATTGCAAGTTATTATGTCCTAAGGGAGCTTTTGTGTTATTTTTATGTTTGTCTGTAGTTGTTATTTATTTTTGTTTCCTGATTGAAAGATTCTTCAAGCAACTGATAGTTATTAATTGCACAAAATGTTCTTTATTTTATCCGATGCAGTTTTCGGTCTGTTCTTTGAGTTTGCTTGATCAGTTAAATTACCTCTCTCATTATTATTCTCAGTAATATTTTTTCATGACTCATAGGACTTATTGTACATTGCTTATCATAATTTGAAGCACCTGGTCTCTTTATCAGAGCTTCAAATATAGTTTGTTAATTTTCATTATCTATGAGACATCACATTTCATTTAAAAATATGTTTTAAAATGCATTTAGAATGTAAATTTACTTTAAATGAGAGCAATTCGAAAAGTAAGTCACACGTGGTTATGGGATGGCAGGAAAATGTAGTTGGTGGTTTCTAAAGGTGTCATTATGTGACAGCAACATCGAACTTTATGTCTCTGTTCGTTAGATGGCGCTAGGTGTTGCATGCACAGAAATTAAATGACGGCTGTACTTACGGAGTGTAACCTCTAAGAGCAATGTACTGATGTGCGTTTTGTGTGTGTGTGTGTGGGGGGGGTGGAGGGGGCAAAATTGCTTCCTGCAGAGGACATTCATAAGGAAATGCAACGTGTTTATACTGACAATAGGGTGCTCACATGGTTCAGCATACAATATAATGCATGATCAACTAAAATTTAAGAAAGTGGGCTCAAGGTAGGTACCCAGACAATTGATGGACAAGCACAAAATAAACCAGTTAGGCCTGTCCTTGCAGCATCTCTGTCAAAAAGCAGATAAAGCAAAAGACATACTGAACAGGATTATTACTGGGGACGAATCATGGGTGTATCACTACCAGCCAGAAACAAAGTGTGCTTCAGTGGAATTGTAACATTCTTCTTGGCCTTATGTTAACAAATTCAAGGTTACACCATCAGCAGAGAAGGCTGACAGTGTTCTGTGATTTAAAAAGAGGTGACAGTGTGAATGCTGATTTATACTGTAAAGTTTTATTGATGCTCCATGATGCAATTTGAAGAAAACTTCCAGGCCTGCTGAATAGAAGATTATTGCTCCTTCATAATTCCAGACTACATACGGCTCAGTTAACTCAGGAGAAAATTAACTATCTAGGGTGGGCACTTCTGGAACATCCACCGTACAACCCTGACTTAGCCCTTAGCGATTTCTACCTTTTTGGTCCACTGAAAACCCACCTTGTCGGGAAACATTTCGCGAATGACCCAGAAGTTGAATGTGAAGTGAAAATGTGGCTTAGAAGAGAGAGCACATAGATCTGTGCAGCAGGTTTGGGAGGACTAATAAAACGATGGGACAACCATTTCTAAACAGCCATTTGTGACTTACTTATTGACTTCCCCTTGTATTTCTTATAATATTTGAAACCAGGAACTAGACATACTAAATGAATAATCTGCTGTTCTCTTGCTTAAACAAATAATTTGCAGTTTACTTGCCAACAGTCAAATATCTGGCAATGTAGATCACAGAAGAAATGCTTCACTAGCTCATTATTTGTATATTTAATAAATAAAGCACCCAAATTACATAGCAGATTAGAAAACCTCCCACTGGATTGTTCCTGCACTCTCTAGGGAAGAATATCAAACAATTTGAGAACCATTTCTATGGATCACAAAATATAGAGGAACATCTAAGCCCAACATGTAGAAGAGAATGAGACTCAGGTGATTAATATAGAGAGTACATCCTAAAAGATCTAAACATCAAGAAAGATTGGCTAGTAAACACCATATTCTCTCAGAAATTGAAATATTTTGGCCATATCAAGCACCATTGTGGAATGGAAAGAATAATAGCAGAAGGTAGGAACAATGGTCTATAAGCATGAAGATAGTCACACATGTCTAATTGTGTCTTCAGCTTGCGCCATCCAAGACCTTCCTCTTTTCAGTCAGTGACCCTTAGATCTACCCAGGGCTTTCTTGCAGGAGGTGCTTCTTGTCTGCAGCTACTCTGAACTTTGAGCCTGTCAGCAATAGTAGGCAGTACAAGTATATATTGCATAAGTTATGAGTTAGGTTATCTTTACAGCACTCCAGACACATCCATAGGCGCTCAGATTCCCCTCTCAACATATTCACCAGCGTCGTGCTGTTGATAGTACAAGACCTATGCTGGTAAACAAGACTTTGTGTGCGTCCAGTGTGCTTCTCATGCTTGGCTGTGCCGATCTTTACTCCCAGTTCATGTATTTCTTAGAAGTGATGTGGACATGTTGCTTCGAAAATCCTCAGAAAGTCCTATCTCTCTAAGGGCAATGACAATGATCCATGGGCCGGCCACTTCAATTAATGCAGTACCTGTCAGTCTATCAGCTCTCTCATTACTAACAACGCCTGCATGCCCTGGGACGAATATGAAAGTAATTGCACACACAGGAGAATTTTGCAATGACTCATGCCACTGTCTGCGTAACCAGCCTGCCTCGACCCGCTGGATCATACTCAAAGAATCACTTAGCACACACACGCAGGAATAGTCCTGTGATCCCAGCCACATGAAAGCCTGTGTCACTGCCATCACCTCCATCGTCATGCTGCTGGTGGTCATGAAGAAGGCACCATTGGCTTCCTCAACTGTTCTGCCTGAAGAGCAAGCTGTAAATGCCCATGCACTCTTATGTCCTCGTATAACAGACCTGTCTGTGAAGATCACCACATCTGTCTCATCTGACATGTCACTGATATGTGCGCATACCTCAGCATTGACAGCAGCTGGATTCTGCTTCCAACAACTCCTGTCGAGCGTCACGATACAGGAGAATGTGAGATTGGGCGCTTTAGACTCTGGTATCCACTCCACACCTGGATGGATGTCTGTAAGGCTGCAAACCTGCATGATGTCATCCTCTGCCCTACCCAGCCATGATTTGCCCCTTTTAAGCTTATTGCCCTTTTTCTTGAAGAGCATGTGGTGCAAAGGGTGCTTCAGATATGAGCTTATTTTGAAGTATGCACAAGCCCTCCAGATCTTGATCCTGTAGTTCATGGTAGCGAAGTCAAGAAGGTACCTCATTGCTACACAAGAGTTGTCTCCAGTGCATCCTAGAATAATACGCATTGCTTCATTTGCACCTTCTCAAGCCTTTCAATCTGAGTATGGCTGATAGTGAGGATGGCTAGAGCATATTCAATGGGAGAAAGTACAAGTTCCTGGAACAGAAGCAGAAGCAGTCTCTATTCAGTGTTAGTGCTGGCCAGGACCCTCATTGCTGACAGGTCTATGCATGCTTTTGTTATGACATGGTCAACATGTTCTTTGAAGGATAAGGCTGCAATCAAACCTCACTACAAGGTATGTCATCAGATTTGTTCTCGTCAAAATTTCCTTGCTACTTTCCACTGAGGGTAAGTCTGCCTTCATTATATGTGTGTTCAAGGAGAACCATGTTACTGAGGCCTTCGAAGGGTTGACATGTGCATCAGAATCTGCACACCAGGAGGAGATGCGACTAAGTTCGCTCTGCATTGACTTGACGATCTCTTCCATGTCGATATACTAAGAGGTCATCAGCAAATGACAAGGTTATGATATATATTGCATACATACTACCAGTGTATCTCTTGTACATCCCATAATTACCCACAAGGCTTTTGTATGCATTCAAGTTTCAACAGCTGACTTTTTGATATGGTAAGCATTCCAAGTCCATAATCTATAACCGACAGGATCACATGCTTGAACACTGTGAACAGCAATCTTTGTTCCATGTCCATTGCTGCCATAATCTTGGAATAAAGGTGTCCTATCATTTGACCACAACTGCCTCCACATGATCCCTATAGGACAGGCTTCTATCAAAAGTGATACCTAGGTACCTCAGTTTTCTTTCTCTTTTGATGTCATTGTTATTAATTGTGAAGCTTGGAACATTAGCACTTACAATTCTATTGTCTAGAGAGTACAACAAAACAGCAGCCTTTTCTGAGTTTATGACAGCCCCCATTTCTGCACACCAGTCAGTCACTTTGTCTACAGTTGCCTGCAGCTCTTTGGCTATCCGTTGCCTATTACTCCCCTGCCTATATGCAAGAACATCATCAGCAGATGTCAATATCTTTCCGACACCTGGTTCTTCAAGTTCTGCAGTCTTGCTTGTATACACACTTAAGAGCACTGGTGAAATTGCAGAACCCTGGGGAAGTCCTGTGGCCATATTACATGGTTCTGAGGTCCCTGTACCCAGGCGAAGGGCAACCATATGTGAATGCAGGACAGCTGCTATCCAGTAAACAGATCAGACTAGATAATTGTAGCTTCTGAGTTACTGATGTTATGTGTAATGTATATTCATGTATATTGCATTATGGAAATAATATAAACAGACCTTTCAGTTGATAGTCTTAAATGTCAGACATGCATATTTCTTATTGGTGATTACCAATCATACATGTATTTCACAGTTGAAGCTCTCCATTTAGCTCACCTGATGTCTTCCCATGGCTATTTTTTCCCAATTGATGATCATGTTCTTACTGTAAAAAATGACAACACATACTACCGCTTCCAGGTGAGTACATATGGAGAAGTTTGCCTTAGTCATAATGAAATGTTAATACACTAGTAAGAGTTCTTGAAAAATCCTGTCCTCTTCTTCAACTCTCTCTCTCTCTCTATCTCTCTCTCTATCTCTCTCTATCTCTCTCTCTATCTCTCTCTCTCTCTCTCTCTCTCTCTCTCAAACACATATGCAGCTCCCCCCTCCCCCCGATATAACTTATAATGCTCAACTTAAGAAGTAGTCAGTGCACACACACAAACATACACATGTATAAACACACACACACACATACACATGTATAAACACACACATCCATATGCTTGTGAGATAGCCATGAAAGAAGTGGTGGATTGGCTGGCTCTGCCTTAGTTGCAGATGACTGTCCTATGGATCATGTTGATATTATTAACGGCTTTAGAAAGTGACTGAAGATTTTGGAAGCTGCACTTTGACCTGGCTGCTAAGAATGCAAGAGTTGAGAGTACTGACTGGTACAGCCAGGCACAAGAGGCACACCAGACTTATTGAGAAGTCTTGTCAACCAGCATAGATCTGGTACTGTTAACTGCAGAACTCTGATGTCTTTGTTGAAAGAGAAATAGGAGCAGCTATTGATATGTCTGGGGTGCCATTAAGATAACTCAGCTGCTCAGAATCACATTTGTGGGATACTTCTGCTTGAGCATGATTCCCTCCTCCCCCCCCCCCCCCCCCCTTCCTCCCCCCCCCCCCCCCCCCCCCCCCCCACAGAAAAAAATTGACAGAGCTCTTTGTTCTGATTATTAAATTGTTAGATTATTCCTGAAACTTCTAGATCTATACTTGACAAGTCTAGACAGCTGTGGATGGTTCACTTCATGGTATTGATTTCTGCTATATCTGCATGTTGTCTGCCACTTCCTCTTGCTAGATGGTTGGAACTTGATTATCTGTTTTTGTTTCTTTCTAAACATTGCTGGTGCAGCCTTTTAAGCTTTACACATTGAGTAAGAGTTTGTATTATCTTTGAAATTCATTTGCATCATTATGTGCATATCAGGAGGTGAAACAGTCATAGTTTGCCAACTCACATAATCACCAGAATCATGGATCAAGTATGCGGTCGTCTCCCATCGATGACATTTAGTCTAACCATTCAGATATATAGCTCTTAGCCTTTCTTTGCTTTTTACCAGTTAGGTTTGCCAGCTATCGTTAAGTTTTCAAGTTTATTTCTCCTGATAATATGTCCAACAAATCTTGACCTTCTACTTGTAATTTCTCTAATCGGTTTACACTTGTCTTCTGTTTCTTGGAAGAGTGCATTTTTAGTTTTTCTGTCCCTCCATGAGATTCTCCCATGATAATTGACAGTGCACTTGATGATAGTAATGGCATTTGTCAAAGACATTTTCGAGGGTTTGTTAGGTGGTTTTAAGTACAGTGCATTAAAAAAGTTAATAGAATCACTTAATTCTTTCAATGCCCTAATATTTATCAATAGATGCTTATAGGGACCATTAGCCTTATGAATAAATCATCAGTACATTACTTTTGCACAGACAGCAGGTTTACATTTTGTATAAATTATGCATATGAAAATAATTGACCATGTTTCCAGTATGGGTCAGATCATATTGTGAACTTCAGTTGGGACACAGCTAAATGTTCTGCTCAAGACTACTGCAACGAAAGGAATTCACAAGGAACCCTAGGGAATTCCAAAATGAGGAGACAAGGTCAGAGGGCCAGGGAAACGAGAGACACAGAGGAAAATGCGTGTCTCAAAGATACCAGGTTTTATGAACAGGGGTATAGGAAAAGCGTTGGATTAGAACAAACGTTATGAACGGAGTGATGAGGTACAGTCAGTCGTGTTTTGATTGTGTGAGAGGTAGGTTGGTTGGTGGTGCGACTGAGGTGATGGTCATTGTGAAGTGGAGAAACATTGTTTGGAAAGCTCAAGTGGCTGAGGAGAATTGATTCTGAATGACCAAGTCTAGTGACTGAGAATATTTCTGTTATAGTGATTCAGATACCAATACCTGAGCGTATGGAACATTCTGACCTGCGGGTAACCGCAACCATTGTTTAACTGTCACCCTGTCGTAGTAGGCTGTTGTGAGCACATGTCAACAACTAGGGAGAACTGTGGACATCAAACAACTGACTTACTGGTGTGCCACAATAAATAATATCAGTGTTATCATCGTGCTTTGAATATACGATCATGTGTCCAGACTTTACAGCTTGATTGAGACATGTATATTGACCAGAAAGTAGAACGAGCCAAACAGCAACATTATCATAACTACTAAAAGTTATCCAACCCCTGGATTAAAACAGCATAATAGTTTTGCTTTTCTATTCAGTGTTGTCACTGTATTCTCAACAGTGTTCTCAACAGTGTTCTCAACAGTATTCTCAACAGTGTTCTCAACAGTGTTCTCAACAGTATTCTCAACAGTGTTCTGTTTGTTTTTCTCTCAGACCCCTTGCTTTTGGCCGTCAAGATGTGGAGAACCAGAAAATACCGACTATGGTGAGAACTGTTTTTTTGTAAATGTTAAAATGTAAATAAATAAGACATAATCAAATGAATTCCGTTCCAATGACTGTTGTTTTACAAATGTATGATAGGTGTGGCAGAATTAAACACAGCAAGCATGCCTCAGGTATCGTCAGGTATGATAGGTGTGGCAGAATTAAACACAGCAAGCATGCCTCAGGTATCGTCAGGTATGATAGGTGTGGCAGAATTAAACACAGCAAGCTTGCCTCAGGTATCGTCAGGTATGATAGGTGTGGCAGAATTAAACACAGCAAGCATGCCTCAGGTATCGTCAGGTATGATAGGTGTGGCAGAATTAAACACAGCAAGCTTGCCTCAGGTATCGTCAGGTATGATAGGTGTGGCAGAATTAAACACAGCAAGCATGCCTCAGGTATCGTCAGGTATGATAGGTGTGGCAGAAATAAACACAGCAAGCATGCCTCAGGTATCGTCAGGTATGATAGGTGTGGCAGAATTAAACACAGCAAGCATGCCTCAGGTATCGTCAGGTATGATAGGTGTGGCAGAATTAAACACAGCAAGCATGCCTCAGGTATCGTCAGGTATGATAGGTGTGGCAGAATTAAACACAGCAATAATGCCTCAGGTATCGTCAGGAATAGATATGTAGAGATAGATGCATCCCACTGGATACAGCAGTTTTCATCAGTGAAGAAAGACTTTGTTTGCTCATTGAATCATTTGGTCACCACTATCTTGATGTCTGTCAGTGTGGAATCATTGCCTCCTTTAGATCCTTTGTTTAAGGGTCTGTACACCTTGTAATTGAAGGAGAGGCTGACCAGTAAAATGGTAGACTAAGGGATAACAGCGTCCCTGGGAATTCCTATATACAGACTAAAAACATGGGTACTTTTCAGTAAATCTTTCTTTGCCCTGACAATGCAAGGTGCAGGCTATTCCATAAGTTCAACCACAGTCAAAGTGTTTAAAAATACATTTCGCCTCGTGGGAGTTGTACAAACATTCAGTCACTGTGGTGGGACTTCTAGAATGCCCTCCAAAAAGGATCAGGATGTGATGAGATGATGAACAGATGAAAGTGACATGATTGTAACTGTATACTGGCTGTGTCAGAGTTTCCCACCTCTTCCCTCAATGTTTGTAATGTGTGTTTAAGCAACAAAATCACACCACACACGTAAGCATGCTTGATTACTTATTCTTGATGGCTTTAAGCATTTTAGCAGGTGTGTCTTTGTAGTGGATGGCATTGATGTGTATGCTTCTCAAAGTCCCCCATTTAAATACTTTTAAAAAAAAAGTATATTTAGCATAACCTTACTTACCCATGATGATTTCAGTCCTGTTGTCGTTTTGGAAAAACATTTGTCACCATTCACTGCATGCAGTCTGTGATGGATGTTGAATGGTCAAAATCCATCAAATGTGAGGCACTAAATTGCCATTCACTTTAGAAGGATTTGTTATTGTCACCATCTTGTTACCAAACGGCAGCAGTATCTATGTTTCATTTGATCACACCTCATACTGTCCTGTCTGGCACAGAGCAAACAGGTTTCATTTGATCACACCCGATTCTGTCCAGCCTGGCACAGCACAGACAGGTTTCATTTGATCACACCTCATACTGTCCATCCTGGCACAGCAGAGATAGGTTTCATTTGATCACACCTCATACTGTCCAGCCTGGCACAGCACAGACAGGTTTCATTTGATCACACCTCATACTGTCCTGCCTGGCACAGCAGAGACAGTTTACATTTGATCACACCTCATACTGTCCAGCCTGGCACAGCACAGACAGGTTTCATTTGATCACACCTCATACTGTCCTGCCTGGCACAGCAGAGACAGGTTTCATTTGATCACACCTCATACTGTCCTGTCTGGCACAGAGCAAACAGGTTTCATTTGATCACACCCCATTCTGTCCAGCCTGGCACAGCACAGACAGGTTTCATTTGATCACACCTCATACTGTCCATCCTGGCACAGCAGAGACAGGTTTCATTTGATCACACCTCATACTGTCCAGCCTGGCACAGCACAGACAGGTTTCATTTGATCACACCTCATACTGTCCTGCCTGGCACAGCAGAGACAGTTTACATTTGATCACACCTCATACTGTCCAGCCTGGCACAGCACAGACAGGTTTCATTTGATCACACCTCATACTGTCCTGCCTGGCATAGCAGAGACAGGTTTCATTTGATCACACCTCATACTGTCCTGTCTGGCACAGAGCAAACAGGTTTCATTTGATCACACCCCATTCTGTCCAGCCTGGCACAGCACAGACAGGTTTCATTTGATCACACCTCATACTGTCCATCCTGGCACAACAGAGATAGGTTTCATTTGATCACACCTCATACTGTCCAGCCTGGCACAACGCAGACAGGTTTAATTTGATCACACCTCATACTGTCCAGCCTGACACAGCACAGACAGGTTTCATTTGATCACACCCCATACTGTCCAGCCTGGCACAGCACAGACAGGTTTCATTTGATCACACCTCATACTGTCCAGCCTGGCACAGTGCAGAAAGGTTTCATTTGATCACACCTCATACTGTCCAGCCTGGAACAGCACAGACAGGTTTCATTTGATCACACCTCATACTGTCCAGCCTGGCACAGCACGGACAGGTTTCATTTGATCACACCTCATACTGTGAAGCCTGGCACAGCACGGACAGGTTTCATTTGATCACACCTCATACTGTCCAGCCTGGCACAGCACAGACAGGTTTCATTTGATCACACCTCATACTGTCCAGCCTGGCACAGCACAGACAGGTTTCATTTGATCACACCTCATACTGTGAAGCCTGGCACAGCACAGACAGGTTTCATTTGATCACACCTCATACTGTCCAGAAAAGATATAAAATGGAATGAAAAGGTACATAAGCAAGCTTCACAATATAACAAATACAAACAAAATGTGAACGTTGAGACTATTGAGCCTTCATTAGCACATACAAATGAAACTCATACTGTCCAGCCTGGCACAGCACAGACAGTTTCCATTTGATCACACCTCATACTGTCCAGCCTGGCACAGCACAGACAGTTTCCATTTGATCACACCTCATACTGTCCAGCCTGGCACAGCACAGACAGGTTTCATTTGATCACGCCTCATACTGTCTTGGTAATCTTAGTTTCAGCTTCATAGCAAATGAGTCACCCCATAGTTGCTCTGCTCCTGTGCCAAGAAAAAACACACAGAATGTTCGTCGCAGTGGAAAGATTGACAGACTGCTGTCTCAGCATATGCACTAGATTACACACGCATTAAAAGCATACGGCAGCCATCAGAAGTGCTAACACAAACATTTTGACATTAGAAATGCAGTTCATCATCGACGGTAGCAGAAGTCGCCTACAGATCAGCAGTTGCACACGCGATCAATATTAATCACATAAGGGCACCACCAATATTGTGGCGACAGGCCATGCGCCATTTTCTGAATCTACAGTTCACAACACCACGTTGGTCACAGTCGAAAAACATTCCAAATGAAATCCGCAGCTCACAGAGTCGCGCCATGCACTCAACTCAGTAGCTGGCGCTATGAAACTGTATCCTTTCAGTCTACAAATGGATCAAAAATGCAACGGAAACTGTCTGGCAGAAGCAGAAAATGTGCCTGTCATACTGTCTAGCCTGGTACAGCAGAGATAGGTTTCATTTGATCGCACCTCATACTGTCCAGCCTGGCACAGCACAGACAGGTTTTGTTTGATCCCACCTCATACTGTCCAGCCTGTTGCTCTTTAATCTGAAACAATAAAACAAAAAGATTTTAAATTCATCTAATTTTCTGCTCATCCTTATGAATATCTACCTTATTGAACTATACAGTTCTGAAAAATGGGTTCCAGTTAAGGGATGACAAGAAGCTGAGAGTTTTTGAGATGTGGTGTTACTATAAAATACAATAGAATACAAATATTGAGCGGGATAGATACGTCTGGAAGACAAAATAGAAACCACTTAAAGTAGGTTGTCTTGGTTTGGTCAGAATGTGAGACATGGATGTTGTTGCTGAGCATATTGGGGCACACCATTCAAGGAAGCAGAAACAGTTCATCACACACGCATTCAAGACCAAAGTTAAAAAGAACTGCTCAGAATTTGAGACAGTGGCAAGGTCAGACAACTTCAGCACCAGTTTTGCTTGCTGTAGGTACAGTTTTTAAACATAAATATTCTTTTATTTTTACATTGTAAATTAGAGGTAACATTTGTGAAAACTATTTTGGTACATTCACATTTTTGCAGACAATTTGAATTCATTAACATATGCAAATATTTTTGATTGCTAATGTTTGTGCAAACAGTTTTGATCAGTATCAATTTGTGCAAACAATTTTGAGCAGTACTTTTTGTGCAAACAGGGTTGATTCAGTAACACTTGTGATTGTGAACTCCACAGCTGTCTATTTATGCAAGAGAACCATGCAGAACAAGCAAAGATTGGAACTTGCTGACTATGAAGCTGAGAACTTGGCCAGATTGCAAAAAATGTTTTCTAGAAAATGGGAGTTCATTTTCATGCAAGCAGAGGCACAAGCAAAGTAAGAATGACAGTTTCTAATTATACATTTGAGTTGTGCCTTTTTTTCCTAGCAGAACACTCCGGCTTTAATAAATAGGTTGAGGGGATCTCCCAGGGAAAGTGCTTAAGTTGTTGGCCTTGAGCTCTAAAGATTGTGTGTTCAGTGTCAGACTATCATTTAGAATGACTGACTGCTTCTAGTTCTTTCACACAAAACTTAATGAAGGGAATTCAATGGTTACCATCATAACGGTTATTTTATAGTATATTTGACATTCCATGAAGAACGTTTCATTTAATATAATTCTGTTAATCTAGTGTGCTGTGTTTGGCTGTTTGTGGCAACAACAACAACCTGGCTGTTTGTGGCAACAACAACAACCTGGCTGTTTGTGGCAACAGCAACAATCTGGCTGTTTGTGGCAACAGCAACAATATGGCTGCTTGTGACAACAGCAACAATCTTGTTGGCTGCTTGTGACAACAGCAACAGTCTGTTTGGTTGCTTGTGACAACAGCAACAGTCTGTTTGGTTGCTTGTGGCAACAGCAACAGTCTGTTTGGTTGCTTGTGACAACAGCAACAGTCTGTTTGGTTGCTTGTGACAACAGCAACAGTCTGTTTGGTTGCTTGTGGCAACAGCAACAGTCTGTTTGGTTGCTTGTGGCAACAGCAACAGTCTGTTTGGTTGCTTGTGGCAGTCAATGAGGCATCATTTCTGAACTTTCCGCTTGTCCAGGTTAGTTTCCCTGAGTTGGCCTGTTCACAAGGGCTGATTATGTAACATTTCTGACACTGATTATGTAACATTTCTGACACTGATTATGTAACATTTCTGACACTGATTATGTAACATTTCTGACACTGATTATGTAACATTTCTGACACTGATTATGTAACATTTCTGACACTGATTATGTAACATTTCTGACACTGATCATGTAACATTTCTGACACTGATTATGTAACATTTCTGACACCTCTGGTTTCCCAATACCAAATCTACAGCCACTGTGTCTAGGCTTGGTCAGTGTTATCTTGATTTCTGAACACCTAACCCCTATGCAAGAGTCTTGGTGTTTGACTACAGCTGTAGTCACAAGGGGAAATTCAGTGGCTTTGTTCTAGTAGACCTAGATTTAGGTTATAGCCAGGAACATCTTTTCCTCCATAACTTAAAATACATAGACAAAATTAAGTTGGAGAAACACATGTTCTGAAGTTACCAGATGTGTGGACACAGTGGCAACAGCAACAATCTGGCTGCTTGTGGCAACAGCAAAAATCTGTCCTATCAGTTTTCTGAGACATAGAAAAAAAGGATGTTTCTTATTTTCCATTGATCTATATCACTCCATCTTTGTATTCATTGTAAATAGCTAAATTGTGCTTGCTAGGCATTTGCGGTAGGCAGGCCAAACAATTTCTGGAGGCCTCCGAGATGTGGTTTTACAGAAGAATGCCTAGGAAACCTTGGACAGCCAAAAAGAGCAACCAAGAGGTTTTTAAAGAGGCGAGAGCCTCAAGACAACTTATCACAGACATCAGAAGGAGACAGTCATCATTTTTCAACCATGTTATGAGAAGAGGGAAAATAGAACATGTTGTGACCACTGGAAAGATCTGTGGAAGGAGAGATAGAGGAAGACAACGAGAGAAGATGCTTGACAGGATTGTTGCATGGCATGGAGGTGTGTCGACACACGAACTGATACATGCTGCAGGAGATTGCAGATTATGGAGAGGCATGATCGCCCACGCCAGTCGACAAGGCACCTGATGATGATGAGGCATTTACCACCATGTTCACATGTTTGTCTGAGGGTTGTTGACTCCAAGTCCTTGGAATTCATTTAACAAATTATTCATACAAATTTTAGTATCATACACTACTAGCGACAGATTTTTTAACAGTTCATTTCACACACTTGTTATATACTTGAAGCTACATTTTCCTCCGCAGCAAGTGAGTTTCATACACTGTTCGAATTCACAGTGAAGTATAATTGTTTTAAAAAATGCCAGCTGCCAGGTAGATCCAACCTAAAACCACATCAGCTAACTTATGCCACTAGAATACAACAATATGTCGCACCTCGGGTGTGAACAAGGTCCTTCACTCTGCTTAATTGGATACACTTGAGTGCGTATTGCTCTAAAATTAAGAGCTTGCTCCATGAAATCCGTATACCTCATAAAATGTTATCCGTTGCAACATTACATCATTTATGTTTCTCTTATTCCTTTTATATTGCTTTAGTATATTATCTTTTTTCAGTATATTAATCCCAGAATAAATTGTTATATAACATTTGAAAGAGAGAACCTTTGGTTTTTTTAAGAGAAAAACTAGGGAATTTTTTTTATAAAGAAAAACCCATGAATAGAGAGATAGAGGAAGACAATGAGAGAAGATTCTTGATTGTCGTTTATCATGGCATGAAAATGTGTGCTAGTGATGAAACGACTTAATTCTGACACATAAACTTACTATAAATTTCTTAATTATTTGAGTAAGCTTTTTTTAATCATAAACTATTGTGTATAGGGTTTTAAGTCAACTTTTGGCAGATTGACTGAGACATCTTTTATATTTACTAGACTGAGTGTCCTGTCACAATCATTTGTCATTCACCATTAATTACTGATTTGTCTGTGGGATTTTTTGGGAAGCCCAGTAATTGTAGTTAATAGCAGCAGCAGTAGTAGTAGTATTAGTTATTACAATCTTTTGTCATCATCATCATCATCATCATCATAAACCACTTCTGCCGTTGAGCGTCGTGGGGAGGAATAATTTGCGAACCAGTGCACGTTGGCTGCCACTGGCTATTGTCATGCCGTGAAGGCGTAGAGTGTCTTTAATGTTGTCGATCCATGTTTTCCACGGCCGTCCTCTAGCTCTTGTAGTTGATCTTCTGAGATGTAGTGCTTGTGATGGTATTTGATCTTGCTGCATTCTAACGAGATGGCCAAACCACTTGATCTGCTGTTTCTCAATGAATCTAGTACAAGGTGTCGTTCCAACAATTTGCCTGATAGTTTCATTATTCACCCGACCTCGTATGGTTAGGTTGGCTGCTTTTCTCGGGCACCTCATCTCGCAGGTGGTAATTTTTCATATATGGGCTTTAGATAGTGTCCATGTTTGGCACTGGTAGCTTAATGTTGGAATGAATATGCTATTAATAATCTGTCTCTTTGCACTCATAGTTATGCTTGGATGTCTTAATAATGGTGACAATTGGTATATAAGTGCACTTACTTTCTGACATCTGGTTTCTATTTCTCTGTCAATTCTACCATCTTCTGTGATCATACTTCCTAGATATTTAAACTCCCTAACTTGGTTCAGGGCAGAACCATTCAGCTGTATGTTTAGTGGGGCAGGGGTTCTACTAATTTGCATTGTTTCAGTTTTGTTTACATTGATTTTCATGTTGTATTTACTACATGCTGAGTTTAACCTGTTAATGTGGTCTTGCAGTCTGTGTTCTTCAGGGTAGAACAAGCACTGGTCATCAGCAAATAGTAGTTCATTTAATGTGGCTGAATCGATTACTTCTCCTGATGTGTGTACTTCCTCGTGATTATAAAGGTCTATGTTGTCTGTATCATAGCTTGCTTCTTTAGATATTCTGTCTATATAGATGTTAAATAAAAGTGGGGAGAGCACACATCGTTGTCTCACATCTGTGTTGACTGTGAACATATCTGATATGCCTTCTTGTGTTTTTACTGCACTTAGGCTTGTGTGGTACATGGCTATGATGTTCTCTAGTAACTGTCCTTGTACCCCGTAGTTCTCAAGGACAGACCACAGTTTGTTTCTGTCCACTCTATCAAAAGCTTTTTCCTGATCTACAAACACAATATTCTGTTTGGTATTATACTCAATGGTTTTCTCACACACTTGCTTTAGAGTGAACAATGCATCTGTGCCAAATTGTGATGCACACAGCTGTTGTTCAGCTATGGATCCAACTCTCTGTTAAGTAATTTGGCGTACATTTTTCCAACATGACTCAGTAGTGATGTACCTTTGTATGCTTCACATTCTCTCCTATTACCTTTCTTTTTCCAGATCGGTACTATTAATCTTTTGTCATTCACCATTAATTACTGATTTGTCTCTGAGATTTATTAGGGAAGCCCAGCAGTAGAAGCAGGAGTATTAGTGGTTGTAGTTATCACAATCTCATGTCATTCACCATTAATTACTAATTTGTCTCTAAGATTTCTTGGGGAATTCCCAGCAGTAGAAGCAGCAGTTGTGGTAATAGTAGTGGTGGTGGTAATAGTTGTCACAATCTTTTGTCATTAACTAATAATTACTGATTTGTCTCTGAGATTTGTTAAAGAATCCCCAGAAGTAGTAGTAGTAGCAGCAGCGGCAGTAGTAGTGGTAGTAGTTGTCACAATCTTTTGTCATTTACCATTAATTACTGATTTGTCTTGAGATTTATTAGGGAAACACGAGAAGTAGTAATAGCAGCAGCAGCAGCGGCGGCGGCAGTAGTAGTTGTCATAATCTGTTGTCATTCACCATAAGTTAGTGATTTGTCGCGAGATTTGTTAGGGAATCTCCAGAAGTAGTAGTAGCAGCAGCAGTAGTTGTATTTTGAAAATTTAAAAAAGAAAAAATTATTTGTAACCCATCTGGGTTATAAATGGAATAAATAGAGTTTTTAGTATTGGAAATGAACTCTTGTCACTTACTGTTGGTTATTTAATTGGGTAATATATTGTAGAAGTAAATATAGATTGTTATTTTTAATATATTTTAAGCATATTTTTAAAAAAATTGTGGCAATCAAATTTTCCTTGGGAATTCTGTTATACTTTTTTTTTTAATTTGAAAAATTTAACTTCATTGTCCCCTCAACCAGATTATCAGACGATAGATATGAAATATGGTGAAAATCAATCAATAATTAGGGACTTTTTAAACATTTTGAAAGTATGTGTTTATTGTTTATTTTGTTGTAACTTGAAGGGTTGACAAGAAACGTGACAAGTTAGAAAGAAAAGTTCTAGACAGTCAAGAAAGAGCATTCTGGGATGTTCATCGGCCGGTGGTAAGATATTATCTATATTTCTAACTTTCATTATTGTTTCATACATAATATTTTTATTTAATTGTTTTTATGTGCAGTATAATATACTTTTAAAAAAAACCCAGTTATTTCTGGTTAAAACTATAGTTTGTCTTTGTTTACAAAGTTTTTACCATGTGTCTGTAAGTAAAGTCATGGTGCACTTTTGCCCTAAGGAGGTCAAAAGTGCACTATGACTTTATGGAGACAGTGTATACTTGTGAGTGTATGTAAGTATTATCTGTTGAAGATTTCTCCTTTTGAAAGCTGTTTCTAGTAATGCTTGTTCTGTACCATCATTACGCTTTCTGACGTTACATAAGCAGTTGTTTCTAGTATCATGCTTTTAGTTATAATGCACTAATTTCCACAGTATTATTGTGAACTGCAGTGTGAAACTGTCAGTAAATGCCTGCAACTATTGAATTTGTAGAAACCCTTCATGTCTGTTTCACATTTGACCTTCACAAATGAAATTATTGCTAAATGTACATGTAGGAACTACTGCATCTTAAACAAGGAAACTGGGCTGCAAAAGAAAGATATTATGCATATCTTCTTCTGTGTTTACCAATCAAAGAGTAGTACATTGTATTGTGGTTTACATTGAGACAGTGATAACTGTGTCTTTTGAACCAACACGTCAAATTTCAGCAAATCCCTAATGAGTTGCCTTTCATGAAGTGCTTGTTGGGGTCAATGGGTCTAATTTTGTTTCCTCTAAACACGTTTTACATCCCTTATTTTCTTTTGTCATTATTCTTTCTGATTGAGTCCACATATTATCAGACATCACAAATGTATGTTTGTCTACCTTTCTATTGACTCTATTTCTACAGGTAGTATCAGTAGAACAGTAGTCATAAATTAATCAGAGCTATCTTTTCAACCCATCTGAGTTATATCGGGGATGTAAAGAGTTTGTTTTTATTACTGGAAAGTTATGTTTTGAAATTTATGTTTGTCCAGTGCTCTAGGCCATTTAATATATTAGATTTCAAACAGTTGTGATACCGCTTTGATATCTCATATTCATTTGGTAGTCAAGCCATTTGTTAAGGTGTTTTATTCTTCTGATATTATGAAACGTCCCAGAAATATTAACTTTGTTGTTCTTGAAAGTTTGCATGTGCACACACATGAGAGCGTGCATATGTGTGTGTGTGTGTGTGTGTGTGTGTGTGTGTGTGTGTGTGTGTGTGTGTGTGTGTGCATGAGAGGGAGAGAGAACATGTGCATGCGTGAGAAAGAGAGAGAGATACTGCCAGACAGGTCTGCCTATTTTCTAAGTCGGATATCAGTACATTGTCATCATTGTGTTTGTTTTTTCACTTCCTAATTTTAGCCAGGCTGTGTAAATACCACTGAAGTTGATATTAAAAAGGCTTGTCGCATGAACAGACATTCTAAAATGAGTCGGGTAAGTTGATCCTAATGTTTACCTTTAAACTGTTCTGTTGTTATTCTTCCACCGTTTAGGTTAATTTTCACATCTTGGTAATCTTAGTTTCAGCTAACAAAAGTGACTGAAACTTATATATTGTAATTAATGATATTCTTGTACATCAGTCATAAAACATGTACTTTCTTTCTTTTTTTTTTTCAAAACTCTGTTTTGATATTTTCCTTTTGCACTTGAGCACTACAGTCTAAAAGTCATGTCAACACAATCAACCATAGAATTGTATTTATCTGTTAGTTACATGGTGTTTATCTGAAAATTGTATGGTTCTTCATTTGTTAAAAAATCTGAATTTATTTGACATTATAATTATACTAGATTTATTTGCCTGGGATGGTGAAAGAAAATGTTATTCTTCCTTCTTTGACCTCATCTTGGTCAGCACACTGTCTTTGTAGTAGAAACTCTGCAGGGGAACAAGCACAGCAGGAGCCTTTAGTCTTCAAGTTTCTCTTGGACACCCATGTTTTCTCAGTCCATAAATTTCCTTTGTGCATGTCAGTGCATGTTTGGTGATTCTCTGTTCATCTCTTCTCAGAATTTTATGTAGCATATAATTTGTTACAAGCTGTGGGAGCTGGCCCCTGGGTCATGGCCTGGGATGCAATAGTAGGAGCGCCCTCGAAAAGTTCTTCCCGTACTGGACGATACTGCCCTTTTGGGGTGCTAGGGCATTTCGTCCGCATATCAGACCATCAGCTCCCGAAAATAATATTTTATAGTGAGATACAAGAAGGTAGACTCTCGTCATGGCCAGAAAAACCCATACATCACTTAAAGCTTTCAGTATAAATCCTGGCACTTGGGAGGCTGCTGCACAAGATCAGATTATATGGTGAATATCTATCCAAAGAGGCGCAGTGACTTGAAAGGCATCTAGAAAAAGGGCAGCTGAACAGTGAAGATAGACTAGAAATACACATATAACAAACCCTTTGTATACTTACAGGCACTGTTCCCTGCTCTTATTGTCCTAGATCGTAATTTACCCATATTGGGCTTATAAGTCACTTCCAGACTCACAGTAACTATAGTTTGATGATGGTTGATAGAGTGATCCTCATCCCCTGTGATGGATGAAGAACAACACTACTCCATGCGGGGCTATGACTCAGGGTTACTATTCAAACTAACCTTGATTTTAAAAAAGTAAAGGTCCTTTTCCCCCAACCTTAGGTGTATAGGGCATATAGGGCTAAACCTACATTTTTATAGACCAGTCGGCACAAGATAGGTGATGTGGTCATCATCATGCCAGCTGCCTTTACTTCCCGGAACTGCACCTGGTACCCACTCAAGGCTGGGTTGACCTGGGATTCAAGCTCATTTTTTTTTAAAAAGTCCTCCGCCAGGGAGTGAACCCTTGACCTTCCGATCCTCATATGAGCGTCTAGCTGCTACGCCATGATGACTCCCACTAGCCTAGAAAGAAAATTATATTCTTAGGTTTTCTCTACTTCATCTATTTTTCCACTATTGTCGTATTTAAAAAAAAAAAAAGTGATATCTATATGGTCCTAAGTGCATCCAAGGGCTCGTGCCACCCCCCTGAGTCATTCCTCCAACCCACAACATTGAATGACAAAGCTTACCCAACTAACTGCCTCACCACCCCCCTGAGTCATTCCTACAACCCACACCATTGATTGACAAAGCTTACCCAACTAACTGCCTCACCACCCCCCTGAGTCATTCCTCCAACCCACAACATTGAATGACAAAGCTTACCCAACTAACTGCCTCACCACCCCCCTGAGTCATTCCTCCAACCCACACCATTGATTGACAAAGCTTACCCAACTAACTGCCTCACCACCCCCAAGGGAGTGGTAATGCCAGCTATAGGAAGAACCAGCCTAAAAGGCTGCTACCACTCCACCCCGGGCACTGACTCAGGGTTACAATTGGACTCTTATCAGTCCCCCCAAATTTGATAGATGAACCATCCTCATCCTCTAATGCCCCAGCAGCCACAGTGAAACACTGTTCGAACTAATAAACCAGCTAAGTTTTTACTTTAAAGTAAAAAGGACTTTTTGCCACACCTTCAGACACATCAGGCTAGATCTGTATTTTATAGACCAATCGGTACTCGGTGGGTGATGTGGACACCGTCATGGCAGCTGCCTTTACCTGCTTGGACTTTACCTGGTTCCATTTAAGGCTAGAATAACCTGGGAGCCATGGTAATCTGGGGGAAAAAGTCCACTTCTTTTTTAGATTTGAACCCATGACAGTTTTGACTTTAGTCATTATTAACTGTAGTCATTATTGTCTGTAGTCATTATTGTCTGTAGTCATTATTAACTATAGTCACTATTACTACTATTTAAAAAAATAATTTTTTTTTAAACATGGACAATTCATTTCGAAAATGAATTAAAACAATTAAACTGACAATATGCAATTTTGAAAAAAGTTATTAGTGGCTTAAACCCAGAACCTTCCACATGGTAGGCGGACCACTGCACTGCAGAAAATCTGATCATAATCTGAGTTTGTAACCCCAGTAGTTAACAATGTGTCATACAGACGCATGCAGGATCTGGTATATAGTTTAGAAGATCATTCTGTCTGAAGCATAATTTAAGTGGGATTTTTTACATGTAGTAATCGTATCCTTAAGCAGTTCATTGTGTGGACTAAAATCCTGGAGTTAACAAACTACAAACCACAAACACAACCAGCACTTTCCCGGCTCTCTTCATGTTCACTGCTCTGTTAACTCCGTAAAAAGGTTCTGGACTTCAGTTTTGTTCTAGAACTTGAGTTTTGTTTGCACATCCATTTTACAAATTTGGCTTATTTGTATGTGGAGTGCTGTTTCCTTTCCTCTCAGGCAGATGCATTCTGACTGAAAGAAACCCCTCAGTAGTTGACTCTTATAACATTCTTATCAGGGAGCTAGTGGGTTTGTTCTGTTTTCCCCCACACAGTGGGACCCCAAAACCCACTGCAGGGATGAAGGGAGGTAACAACGAAATGAAATATTTTTAAACAATTATTTTTAAAGGACATAAGAGATGAGATACTCAAAGTGATATGATTACAGCAAATGTTAACTTTTATTTATTGCAGCAAAAATTTAAAAAAATGCGTAGAAACAATTGCTGCAAAAATTACATTGTAGCCAGAGTGGCATTTACTTAATTTAACCTGTTTACTCATTACCGTTTGGAGGAGTTACTTATTTATTGAAAACACACCGACAGACAGGCAGACACACATGAATTTTATGTTTTATAGAATAGATTCCAATTATTAAACTAAAAAAAAAAAAAATATTTATGTGTCTGAGAATTGCTTGACTTCACTTCATTTAGAAACCATCGTTTGTAACATATTTTCTTAAAATGATCTCTTTTAATATTTGCATATTCATGTTTAAGATAACAAGACACCTAATGTTTTAAAAGTATTGACTTGGACATCTTAGTTGTCATCTTTAGTCATACATTTGGGTATTGAGAACTTATTGAATCCTCTGCTTGTATCCTTCATATTCTAGTAGTTTCTCTGTAATCAACCATTATTTTTTTAACACATGGTGGCTACAGCCAAATTATGCAGTGCCAGGAGGTAGGATAAGTCCCAGTGTGTCTGAAGCTGATCTCCATACTCCAGCAGATTCCATGCGGCATGAGGTATGTATGTGTAAACATTGCTTGCTTCTTGTCTAAAAGTATTCTCAAAACCAGACTTTTGAGTGGCATGTACAGAACTGGTTGGCATGTCAAGAACTGAAAGGTCTGGCTATGCGAGAAGTTAATTTTTTTAAAAGTCTATGAGATCTTCAGGTAACTATAATCTTAACTGCAGGAAGGTCTACCAATAACTGTCCCATTCCTGTGACAGTGGAAATCAGAAATAATTTCTTTTACTGTCCCAGCAAAGTCCTGAAGCTCGCACAGTCAAACTGAATGCATAAGGCAGCTATCAGATGTGCCAACACTAACAATCTTTCACCAGAATTGCAGCCCACTGTTGATGCAAGCAGTTAGTCACTAAAACCTGCTAAATACATGCCAAACCTAACGTAAACAGCTGCCCATAATTTTTGGTGCAGTTTTTAACACAAAATCGCCATGGGCATAAAAGAAAAAAATATTTTACTCAAATCCACAGCTCACAGTGTTGCACTAAGCACTCAGCTCAGCAGCTGAACAATGGAACCTTCAGACTTCAAGTCCCAAAATAGAGATGATTAGAACAAATAACTTTTTAAAATCTCAGAGGCCAGCCAGCCTATCCACTATATGCAACTCGAAGCCCAGCAACACCAGACAAATTAAAAAAACCAGCCTGGCCAAAACTAAATTAAATTGTTGTTTTGATTTTTGTTTTTAAAGGGAGAAATTATGAAAAGAAGGCACTGTTTCAAAAAGAAAAATTTATCAAGGAGCTTAAAACGGTGGTTTAAGCTGGGGTTGGGGAATAAAGTTTTTTTTTTTAATTAGATAAAGTTATACCAAGCATTGATCACTGCAGGGCTGAGAATGCTAAAACAGCGATAAGGCATTTTACAAGGAGAGGCAGTTGATTTGATATTTTGGAAAGGAATAAGCTCACAAACTTGATGACAGCTGGTAGACGATGGAAATAGAGAAAGTGGAAGACAAAAAAAAAGATAACGTTTTTTAGGACTTATTGTTCAGGTCCCTTATTTTAGACTGATCATCATTTGGTGAGCAATGTAACCAGTATCACTCCAGCCATCTTTACTTGTCAGGACATTTTCTGGTACAACTAGTATCCTTGCAGCCATCTTTACTTGTCAGGACATTTTCTGGTACAACTAGTATCCTTGCAGCCATCTTTACTTGTCAGGACATTTTCTGGTACGACTAGTATCCTTGCAGCCATCTTTACTTGTCAGGACATTTTCTGGTACAACTAGTATCCTTGCAGCCATCTTTACTTATCAGGACATTTTCTGGTACGACTAGTATCCTTGCAGCCATCTTTACTTGTCAGGACATTTTCTGGTACAACTAGTATCCTTGCAGCCATCTTTACTTATCAGGACATTTTCTGGTACGACTAGTATCCTTGCAGCCATCTTTACTTGTCAGGACATTTTCTGGTACAACTAGTATCCTTGCAGCCATCTTTACTTGTCAGGACATTTTCTGGTACAACTAGTATCCTTGCAGCCATCTTTATTTGTCAGGACATTTTCTGATACGACTAGTAACACTCCAGCCATCTTTACTTGTCAGGACATTTTCTGGTACGACTAGTATCCTTGCAGCCATCTTTACATGTCAGGACATTTTCTGGTACAACTAGTATCCTTGCAGCCATCTTTACTTGTCAGGACATTTTCTGATACGACTAGTATCCTTGCAGCCATCTTTACTTGTCAGGACATTTTCTGGTACAACTAGTATCCTTGCAGCCATCTTTACTTGTCAGGACATTTTCTGGTACAACTAGTATCACTCCAGCCATCTTTACTTGTCAGGACATTTTCTGGTACGACTAGTATCCTTGCAGCCATCTTTACTTGTCAGGACATTTTCTGGTACGACTAGTATCCTTGCAGCCATCTTTACTTGTCAGGACATTTTCTGATACGACTAGTATCCTTGCAGCCATCTTTACATGTCAGGACATTTTCTGGTACAACTAGTATCCTTGCAGCCATCTTTACTTGTCAGGACATTTTCTGATACGACTAGTATCCTTGCAGCCATCTTTACTTGTCAGGACATTTTCTGGTACAACTAGTATCCTTGCAGCCATCTTTACTTGTCAGGACATTTTCTGGTACAACTAGTATCCTTGCAGCCATCTTTACTTGTCAGGACATTTTCTGGTACGACTAGTATCACTCCAGCCATCTTTACTTGTCAGGACATTTTCTGGTACGACTAGTATCCTTGCAGCCATCTTTACTTGTCAGGACATTTTCTGGTACGACTAGTATCACTCCAGCCATCTTTACTTGTCAGGACATTTTCTGGTACGACTAGTATCCTTGCAGCCATCTTTACTTGTCAGGACATTTTCTGATACGACTAGTATCCTTGCAGCCGTCTTTACTTGTCAGGACATTTTCTGATACGACTAGTATCCTTGCAGCCATCTTTACATGTCAGGACATTTTCTGATACGACTAGTATCCTTGCAGCCGTCTTTACTTGTCAGGACATTTTCTGATACGACTAGTACCCTTGCAGCCATCTTTACATGTCAGGACATTTTCTGGTACAACTAGTATCCTTGCAGCCGTCTTTACTTGTCAGGACATTTTCTGATACGACTAGTACCCTTGCAGCCATCTTTACTTGTCAGGACATTTTCTGGTACAACTAGTATCCTTGCAGCCATCTTTACTTGTCAGGACATTTTCTGGTACGACTAGTATCACTCCAGCCGTCTTTACTTGTCAGGACATTTTCTGGTACGACTAGTATCCTTGCAGCCATCTTTACTTGTCAGGAAATTTTCTGGTACGACTAGTATCACTCCAGCCGTCTTTACTTGTCAGGACATTTTCTGGTACGACTAGTATCCTTGCAGCCATCTTTACTTGTCAGGAAATTTTCTGGTACGACTAGAATCACTCCAGCCATCTTTACTTGTCAGGACATTTTCTGGTACGACTAGTATCCTTGCAGCCATCTTTACTTGTCAGGACATTTTCTGGTACGACTAGTATCACTCTAGCCATCTTTACATGTCAGGACATTTTCTGGTACGACCAGTATCCTTGCTACTGCTTCCCTGCTTTGTAGTATTTTAACAATAAATTAATCTAAAAAATGAGTACGGTCCTCACGTCATCTCATGCAGGAAGAAAAACATAGAGCTAATGTGGATATTTATGTTACTTCCAGTGTCATCAAATACAAGGCATTAAGTACAAGAACAAGCAGCATCATTTACCAGCAAAACTATCCAGTATTAAATAAGAACAAACAAAACTCTACATATGACAAAAACCCCAAAGGTTGAGCAGGGTATTGTTGATTAAATTACTGCTTGCAGCCAGTTATACAGCACATTCATCATTGATAGTACCATCTTAGAACTAGTGCAAATGTTAGCAACAATTATTATTTTAAGCCACGTACATGCAGGGTCACTTTGTCACTTATTTAATACCATTATAACTTTTTGATATTTCTTACTTTGTTTTATTATTTTCTGCCATTTCCATTGCAGATTGATGTTTTGCGCAGAAAATTAGAGAAAAGACGGGTAAAAATTTCGAAAGTTGTAGAATGGTAAGTTGTTCTGCTAAATCTCATTGAGAAGTTTAGCATGCCAGTGTAAATTCATGAAGATATTGACATATTTTCCTGGAGTATAAGTATGTATCCATTATCAGTCCTTCCTTTGTCAGAATCTGTAAATAAATGAGTGGCTGCTTGTATAGTAATACAACTAGTTATAGCTTTTTAAAGCAGCCATTTGTTCTGCATTATATCTTATTATTATTATTTTCACAGCACTCAGTTCTGTTGCTTGATCTAGTTCTGTTCTGTCCATGACCAGGCAAACACTATGTTTTACTACATACTTATTGACACTCAGCAGTATGTTTTCCTAGATATGGAGTAATGCTGATTTGTTTATATAATTTCTTTAAGTCTTGGTAAGCTCTATTCTATTTCCACTTTTTCCTTTCTGTGAACAACTTGAATTCACTCCTGTATTTGATGTTAATCTGGGATATTGGGAAGGGGGGGGGGGGGGGGGGGGGGACAAAGAACATACCCATGCCTCACTAATAAGTATTTATGAAAGGCTAATAAATTTCAGGGTTTGCTGAAAGTGCATGTGTAGGGCTGAAAGATGTTGCAGCCTAGCTGAAAACCTCAGCACAGCATGCCATCTGCCTTTTAAAGAGCAAACAAAAACAACAACAATATACACACACACGTGCATGAACAGAGAGAGAGAAGAAGAAGAAGAATTTCTTATTTCTGTCACACTAATTTGCTGTTTAATGATTATAGTTAGCTGTCAGAGACCAACTAAACTACAGAATATAGAGGGTTCCAAATGAAAATATTGTTGTTGTTTTTTTCCTGCATTTAATCAGAAGAAAAAGAAAAAAAGTTGAATCATTTTTTGTTCTCTTGTCTCCCCACTAAATCCAGCTCCCCACTACATCCAGCTCCCCACTACATCCAGCTCCCCACTACATCCAGCTCCCCACTACATCCAGCTCCCCACTACATCCAGCTCCCCACTACATCCAGCTCCCCCAATCAGCTCCCCACTACATCCAGCTCCCCACTACATCCAGCTCCCCACTACATCCAGCTCCCCCACTACATCCAGCTCCCCACTACATCCAGCACCCCACTACATCCAGCTCCCCACTACATCCAGCTCCCCCACTACATCCAGCTCCCCCACTACATCCAGCTCCCCCACTACATCCAGCTCCCCCACTACATCCAGCTCCCCCACTACATCCAGCTCCCCCACTACATCCAGCTCCCCCACTACATCCAGCTCCCCACTACATCCAGCTCCCCACTACATCCAGCTCCCCCAATCAGCTCCCCACTACATCCAGCTCCCCACTACATCCAGCTCCACCAATCAGCTCCCCACTACATCCAGCTCCCCCACTACATCCAGCTCCCCACTACATCCAGCTCCCCACTACATCCAGCTCCCCACTACATCCAGCTCCCCCAATCAGCTCCCCACTACATCCAGCTCCCCACTACATCCAGCTCCACCAATCAGCTCCCCACTACATCCAGCTCCCCACTACATCCAGCTCCCCACTACATCCAGCTCCCCCACTACATCCAGCTCCCCACTACATCCAGCACCCCACTACATCCAGCTCCCCCACTACATCCAGCTCCCCCACTACATCCAGCTCCCCACTACATCCAGCTCCCCCACTACATCCAGCTCCCCCACTACATCCAGCTCCCCACTACATCCAGCTCCCCACTACATCCAGCTCCCCCACTACATCCAGCTCCCCACTACATCCAGCTCCCCACTACATTCAGCTCCCCCACTACATCCAGCTCCCCCACTACATCCAGCTCCCCCACTACATCCAGCTCCCCCACTACATCCAGCTCCCCACTACATCCAGCTCCCCACTACATCCAGCTCCCCCACTACATCCAGCGTAATGTTATTTGTTTGTGCAGAGAATCAGTGAAGATAAAAAAAATTTCCTGGATTTAAAGAAAACAAAAATAATGTCTGCCTGTTACCCCAAAATAGTAAATGCTGAAGAAACTGAAACTTGAATATCTAGGCTCAATAGTAAACAGCAGTATAGAATATTTGAGAAAACTTAAAAAGAGGATGGCTATAGCAAAGATTAAACAGTCTGTGGTTAATAATCAGCAAGGAAATGATGTTGAACATTTTTATGGCAACATACAGATGTGAGTCGTGGACTGTCTTCCAGCTTAATATCTTTTGAGCTGAAAAGCTATAGAACATTTATTTAATTTATTTTGATTCAAATTTGAATAATTGGTCTTCTCATGTAATGTTCTATCTTAGAGGTCTACAAAAGTAGTGAATAAATTAGTATGTTAAAGAAAAAAAGGAATGTTTATAACACAAACCTGGTTTACTTTGCTCTCATCTTTCTCTAGTTACATAGCTTATTACCAGCAATATGCAGAATTTGATGCCTTCATAACAAGTCCAGATACTTCCAACCCCTGGGTCTCAGACAGCACTGAATTTTGGGAGCAAGAGAAGACAATGTATGGATGTCCTGAACATTATACATCATTTCATGTTATGTAAATGTTAAATCCAGTATATGGCTACTTCAGTCTCAATGTTACATTAACTAATTGTGATCACCTTCATCGTTGTTTCATTTTTTCTTCTCTAATCCTGCTCCTCCTCCTCCTCCTCTTCCATCTTCTGCTGTGACTTCCACAACTGTTACATCTTCTTCGAATTATCCTTCTACTTCTTCTTCCCTCCTGTGCCCCATATCATTTCTTATTTTGTTTCATCTTCTTCCTCTTAATTATTTTCTTATTCATCTCCTGTTTGTTTTTTCCCAGTTGTAAATCACTTTAGGGACATCTGATTCCCTCATTCACTAAAGGACTCTGTTTTCAAGGCTGCCTTGGAGTCTCAGAGATGCGGTTTTACAGAAGAACACTTGTAATTCCTTGGACAGCCACAGTAAAAAATCCCGTCAAAAAAAGGTGGTTTGAAAGAGACTAAGACCTGAAGACAGCTTATGGCAGTTGTCAGAAAGAGGCAGTCATAATTGTTAAGCCACTTTATGAGAAGAGAAAAACTTGAATATTTTATAACAACTGGAAAGATTTATAGGGCGAAAAAACAGAAAGACAATCTTCACAACGGAAGAAGATTTTAACAGCCCTTTGTCATAGGCTTCAGCACACAAACTGATTCCTGCCTGACCAGATGTGGAGAAGCATGATCGTCAACCCCACTTACCATGGCACTTGATGTTGATAAAGATGTGTGGCTGGTACTAAATAAAGTTTTGCAGTAAAACGTGAAGGTAGATAGACACCATCAAACTGTACCCTTGTACGTTTTGAATCATTAGCATGTTTCACTGCTTTGTGCTACTGCTTTGTTGCCTTTTGTTCTCTTCAAGTGTTCAAAATGAACAGTCTTACAGTAGTCAAACACAATCTGAAAAGCTTGTGTTCAGTTTTAACACCTACACTATATATTTCTCCATAATTAGCAAGCAGATTCTCCCATCTGATACTCTATGAACATAAAATAGAATAAGTGTAGAAATGCCAGCACATGGCCATAGGATCCCAACATGTGCGTGTGATCCCAGAGGTATTAGAAAATCAAGCTATTACATGCTGGTTGACTTGGGCTTTGAATGCCATTGGAGTTTTAGACTTTTTTGTTTGGTCATGAGTGCAGGTGTTTCAGAAATCACTGGGGGATGTCTAGTCATCCCTGGGCTATAAAGTTTTGTGCAACTCTCAACAGGTAAACAGCTGAGCAGCAGCAAGAGACTGAGCCACCCAGGATAAAACACAGTTACACTAACTCTTTTGCCTTTTAACTCTCTGAGTCCCAAGGAACGCATCATACGTTCATAGGTTCTTACCTAGAAGCCTAAAATGCATGGTGCACCAACTTTATGTCTCTCTTGACTACCCCTTGTGCGTGTGATGCTAAACCCCCCGGACACAAAAAGTTCAGCAGATTTGTGCGAGTGCAAGCACACACACTTTAGGGCACAAATAAATTTCCAAAATGGTTGTTGCCATGGGTGGCCAGAAAATGCTTGCAGCATAATGGAATTATGTGTAACTACTGACTTGTGTGGCTCATGCCCTGATGAGTAGTTGCTTCAATACAGAGGGCAGGCAGGTTTATTCTCATTGGGAACATGGACATGGGAGCTTGGGAACATGGACATGGGAGCTTGGGAACATGGACATGGGAGCTTGGGAACATAGACATGGGAGTTTGGGAACATAGACATGGAAGCTTGGGAACATGGACATGGGAGCTTGGGAACATGGACATGGGAGCTTGGGAACATAGACATGGGAGCTTGGGAACATAGACATGGAAGCTTGGGAACATAGACATGGGAGCTTGGGGACATGGGCTTGGGAACATGGACATGGGAGCTTGGGAACATGGACATGGGAGCTTGGGAACATGGACATGGGAGCTTGGGAACATAGACATGGGAGCTTGGGAACATGGACATGGGAGCTTGGGAACATGGACATGGGAGCTTGGGAACATAGACATGGGAGCTTGGGAACATGGACATGGGAGCTTGGGAACATAGACATGGGAGCTTGGGAACATAGACATGGGAGCTTGGGAACATGGAACATGGCACAATTGTGCCACATTCACTAATACTTTAAAATATATACACAGCAATAGCCTTCCATTGACAAATCCAAAAACAAACTCAGGCTACATGTGTACACTCTAAAATATTTGTTTTCAGGAATCCTAGAGAAATACCACAGAGGAGAGTCAAGAGATGGGCTTTCAGTATAGAAGAACTTCTTTCTGATCCAGCTGGTCGAGATCAGTTTAGCAAGTTTCTGGATAAGGAATTCAGTGGGGAAAATTTAAAGTGAGTTTGGAAATGCACACATAGATATAAACACCCACATACATTCACCACATAGTATATTAGTCTCCATGATAATTGTCATTTGTGTAAGATTGTAGTTGTTATTTATGAAGTATGTATTCATTGATTTACTGATGGTGTCAGTGAAAATTCACTGATCCAGGTGCTGGAATTTAAGTCTAACCATATGAATTGATTTTTGTCATTGATAGGTCTCTTGAAGAATATGTATGTTTTCACACATTTGTGCAGGAGTTTTCTCTTGCTTTGTGTTAATGTTACAGATCACATATTTTCACATTTTTAAATTGAAGATAGACGTGATTATAAAAATAACCAGGATAGAATTAAAACCAGAAGTTTTGCAGAAATTAATGGCTGTGAATGCATTTCACTATGAGTGCTTGGTTACGACCTTAAGGCCTGACCTTCTTTGCCTCAACAGATATGTTACTTGTCATTTGAAGGCTTAATATACACACTACGAACGAGGCAATTAAAGCATGCGGAAAAACCGGAGCAAAATGGCTACATAGAATATTCACGGTAGCATGGAACGAAAGGAAAACACCGGAGGATTGGCAAAAAGCTATCATAGTCCCAATTTGGAAAAACAAGGGCAATAAAAGAGAGTGTGACACATACCGAGGAATTTCTTTATTGAGCCACGTAGGGAAGCTATATTCAAAAGTACTTGAGACAAGAACAAAACATATTGTAGAGTCACAGCTGAGTAAAGCTCAGTTTGGATTTGGGAAAGGAAAAAGTTGCACAGACGCCCTTTTCACCCTAAGACAACTTAGTGAAAAGGCAATAGAATATAACAAACAACTCAATATAGCATTCACTGACCAAGAAAAAGCCTTTGACAGGGTAGACAGGAACAAACTATGGAATATATTGAACGACTATGGAGTACAAGGTCAGCTACTAGACAACATCAGATCTCTGTACCAAACAAGCTCAAGCGTAGTTAGAACAAATGTTGGTGTAACAGACGAATTCATACTAAGAACAGGAGTAAGACAGGGTTGTGTACTATCACCACTACTATTCAATAAATACATGGACAGAATAACAACAGCAGCAAACCATGTAATGATAAGCGAACTGTTAACTACACCAAGCAATGAGACAGATTTAGTTGAAAGAGATCATTATAATGAAAACATACACGCCGATCCTGAAGAAGTACATCCCTAACTGAACGAAATACTTTTCGCAGACGACCAAAGCATAATTCATGAAAACGAAAAAGAATTTCAAATCCACGTAAATGCGCTACACACAGTCTGCAATGAATTTAACATGAAGATCAGCATCACCAAAACAGAAATTCTGAAAATAAGTAGAACACCTAATATACTAACTATTCAAGTTAACAACGAACAACTCAAACAAGTGCAGCAATTTAAATACTTGGGGAGCATCTTCATAGATGATGGAAGAATTGATAGGGAACTTGAGGCAAGATGTCAAAAGGCGAACGCAGTAACTTACCAACTCTCTCCACTGCTAAAACACCCAAGCATCACTATGGCACTAAAACGACAACTGATTAATTGCATGTTTATACCAACCCTCTGCTACAAATGCCAAACCTGGTCCCTAACAAGAGCACAGGAGAAAAAGATCACGATGTGCAAAATGAGATGCTTACGTAAGGCTGCCAATGTCACAAGGAGAGACAGAGTTCGAAACGAGAACATTAGATCAATTGTAGGAACCACACCATGCCTGCAATACATAAAGAAGCAACAAATAGAGTGGTTTGGCCACTTGATGCGAATGCAAACCGACCAACTGCCTCTACGAGCATACAACGAACAGCACTACTGCCCTAGAGCAAGAGGCAGACCGAGAGTACGATGGATAGACAATATATCAGAGATCCTGAGGCAACACGGACTAACAACAACACGTGCAACACACCTGGCCCAGGATAGAAAACTGTGACTCCCCACTACGCTGTGAGGCAATTGTGGACAAAACAAGACAAGACAATATACACACTATGAAATAAAATGACATTTGTATGTAAAATTAAGTTGATAGCTCAGTTAACATCGATATATGTGATAATGTATGGCACTATCCTTATTTTTTTCTCAACCGATAAACAGGTTCTGGTTGGCATGTCAAGAACTCAAAGGTCTGGCAATGCGAGAAGTTAATAAAAAAGTCCATGAGATCTTCAGGTAACTATAATCTTTATGCAATATGTTGAACTTTCCCACTAACCCTGGGTGTCATTTTGGTCAGATTATTACTTTACTCTTTACTGCTTCCCTTCTGTCGCTGTGAATGGTTGAGTATTTCATTTGGTCAAATGCTTTTTTCTCCCGTAGGTTACTTAGGCCCATAACGAAGGCAAAGAATAGTAATCTGCTACACTTTTCTTAGGCGACTAAAGAGGATTGGTTGAAGACTATCTGTGTCATCACATAGAAACATTTTAGTTGCAAAATTTATCCAGTCATAAGCAACCTACAAAAGGATTGGCATTAATAAAGGTCCTTATTCTTATGATGCTGTATATTTTTCAGTGAGTTTTTGGCACCTGGCGCTCATAATCCTGTGAATGTTGACTGTCAGATTATGGAGCTTGTGAGAAGAAGAATGGAGAATAACCCTACACGTTTTGTTTTTGATGAAGCTAAGGTAAATACATCATTTAAATTTTTTAAGTTAACTCAGTGTGTGTCTGATTTTACAAAGATGAACATCATAAAAAATGAATCAGATAAACATAGAGATGCAGAAACTTTTGTCTGAAAGTGCAACACTGGTCATATGTACTGCTGCGAAGTACTACTGCCATGTTGAACCAACATCACTGCACAGACCCAAAGCTGCTGTGTATCTACAACAAATAGCATAATATCGGTGAACACTACAATGTTTATAACCTGCACTGGCTGCATCAGTGCAGGATTCTTTTGGTCATGTTTCACACAGTGCCAAGCTCCCTTTTTGTTTATAATAGTCTGTCATTTGTTAGGTCATTTCTAGCTGTGTTGTTCAGTAGTCAGTCAGCTAGTCAGTCAGTCAGTCTTAGATTTCAGCATGCATCCCTGCTTCTTCTTCTTCTTCATTTGTCATCTCACTGATACCAGGTTGTAACCCAGTGTCATGGTTTTCTGTATTTGTCTTGCGCTTCTCGAGTGGCTTGAGAGATGGATTTGTTCAACTTTTTGCAGGTTTCATCTACACCATTTATCCATCTCTTTCTTGGTCTTCCTCTCGCCTTCCTCTCAGATGTTCTACTGAATCCATTATCTGCACCAATTTTACCGTCATACTTTAGAAATAAAATATGGCAAATATACAGCACATTTTGTGATGATATCCATTTGATCAGCTGTTTACTCATTGATTTATTTGATGAAGAGCATCTCAACATTTAGCTAGGAAGCTAGCTATAAACAGCATCATTGTAACAAACAAACAAACAAAGTGCTTAACCAACTGTATGGTGATTACACCAGTATTACAGATGCCCTAGACCTGAAGTGTAGGAGGCAGGAAAATTGGCAAAGAATTGAGAAGACTAGGTTGTGTCAAGTGTAACTTTCTGCAAAGGAATAACTACCTGCTGATATTTATTCCATATGTTTTTTACTGCCTTATTATAGCTGCTTTACATTCACTTGAATCAGCCTGCATCTGGCGACTGTGTTTTCTGAGTGAATGGCACCTTTTTCCTCAGATCTTGTACACTTATGTAGTCGTGACATCTAGGTTTATGTCAGCTAGCCACAAAATAGCTCTTTCTAAACTGTATTTGTACTTTGTTCTTTAAGCTATGCAACTTGAGGTGCTTGTCCTTAAATTCACATTGTTATAGAACCTAGCTTTTGCTTTGTTTGCATGTGACTCTTGAGTTTGTTGTTTGCTGTTTTGAATCTAAAACATAAATTTATTTGTGCACATGTAAATGTTGAGTCTGCTATAGATTGCTGGGTTTTTTTCTGACTCTTTGTTCATGTAAAGATCATCTTCATAGCACATAGGACATGACCATAAGTGCTCAGTCTCCTCCTGAGTATGTCTCCAAGTGTTTTTAGGCTTTTCTCTGACTCTTAAGATAGTAACTTTTTTGTGTACATGTAACTATTGATTCTGTTTTACCTTGCTTGGAGCCCTATCTAGTAAATAACAGTAATTGAACTAGCACTTCTGTAGGTGATTTTAATAGATTTTTCTCTTGGTTATTTGTAGCTACAAAATTGGGTCCCAGCCATTGTATAATTAGACACGTTATTTCTCATTGCAGGACCATATATTCAAGCTGATGAAAAGTGATAGCTACAGCCGCTACTTGAGATCAGATCAGTACAAAGAATTTCTGTGTGGCACAAGAAAGAAAGTGAGGCTTCTGCCTGTCATACAGTCTGACTGGGCAGCTAGCATTTTTAAGCACTAACCATGTGTTCACCTCTATTTCTTTACTTATTACTATTTATAATTTACTTATCTCACCCCATATTTGTATATTGCTTCAGTTGTATATACATGTATAGTATTGACAAGAGCCTGTGTTTAACTATGCTTGACAACAAAAGGGATGGAAACAGTCTACAATGTTTTGAATAGGTACATATCCTTGATATGAGTATATATATATATATATATACGCATACATCATTCAGTGAATGCACGAAGGTCCACCGACCAGCTGGAAAACTTTTTTTTTTAAATAATACTTTTGTTTCATTTACTCACTTTCTATCATAAACAGTTCTAGAATACTTGTATATTTTTTGTAAAGTGGATATTTCATGTTTTCGAGCTCTTGTCTTCAGTTCATCATTTTAAAAAAAGATTATCATTCTCCTGAGATAAATAATCCTTGTAGTCAATTGTTTGAGCATGCTGCTTAGACGTGTGCTTTGATCTAGTGTAGTGATCTTTTATTGTGTTCATTACTTCACATGTAAGTACTATCAGTCAGCTAAGTCACAACCTGAATTCCGTCTGTGTTTTGTTACAATTTAGAACTATTCTAGTGATTAGTCATGGGTGTGGCCACAATACTGTATTTAGTATGTTAATTTATTTATTTTAATGATCACATTTAGTTTATAGTCGAGTGCAGACTAATTTCCATCCTGCTTGTAGTTGTTCATCTGATCGACTTTCATTGTGGCTCTTAGAGAGATTTAACAGATTTTGCTTCAAAATTACTCGTTGATTTCAATGATACATCTCTACATCAGAATGAGTTTTTAAACTGCCATATTTGGTGTGTGTTTTTTTTTTAAATCCTTAATTGGATTAGGGGTCAATTTTCATAAAGACGTTGATAATTCTATAATAACAGTAAACATATTTTCCACACACACACAAAAACACACACCAACTAGTTTAATGTGACTGCTTCATACTATTAAAATATCTACCTGATGAGGTATTTGCCAGAAGACAAAATATCCAGAAATTTCTATAATTAAAGTCGATCTTTTTTTGTTGCTACTTTTAGTGCCTAATCCCTCAGTGTTATATTGTTGGTGCATGTTATTTTATTATTTGTGTGTAACATTTGGTGTTGCTTATTTTTTTTTTTTTTTTTACCTCAAACCAAGTGAGGACAGGCACTGAGGATTGATGATTGGTATCTTGCTCTCCAGTAAGTAGTGGTGCTCCTTCACTCCACAGTTACTTAAGTGTCTAGCTGCAAAATTATATAACATGGCAGTGATTATTTATCTGAATGTTTGTGCACTTGCCACCAAATCTGCAATCATTTCAAACAATTAGTGTAGTGATAATGTAGGTAATCCAGTTTGGTAACACAAAGGCTACAAGTATTCCACATACAGTTGGTAACTAAAGTCAGGGTTTATGTGTCGGATCTGTCTGTATTGTGACTAGAGCATGTCATTTCAGTCACCAACCAACCAGCAGCATGTCGTATGTTGTTTGCATGTGATCCCACCCCATTGTCCATTCTGTCGTCAAATGAAACTACAGCACATAATAAAGAACATGCATGTGTTATCTGTACCTGGTTGTGTATGAACAAGGAATTATTTCATAGACAAGTTTGGTTTCATGTAAAACAAACAAAAACAAAAAATAATCACCTATACAGTCATAACAAGCAATTCACTTAAGGAGGATTCTCAGAGCTTTTCTATTCAACTTTAGACTGCATGAAGATAAATAATAGACATAAATTAGGAAAATAGCCACTCATTTGAACTTGATATGGAAACAGCCATTGTGTTTATTCAATATTGTGCACTCCCACTGTTGTTATCATAATTATCATCATATAAATCCTAATAATAAAAATTATTCTCTGCGTTCTTGACTTAACCTACTACTTCCACCCGACATTCTGTTCAGATAGTGCCAGTCTTGAAACTTTATAAACTGTAATCATACAATGTGTGTCTAAAAAATAGAATACATTGAACATCAACATGCAGAAGATACAACATGAAAATAAATATGAATAAAACAAGTAATGCAGATCAGTAGAATTCCTAGTCCACTGAATAGAGGGTTAAATGGTTCTTGTCTGAAGCAAGTTAAATAATTTAAATATCTAGGAGTATATGCTTTGAGGACAGAAGAATAAACCAGTAAATAGAAACAAGATGCCAACGAGTCAGTGCACTTATATACCAACTGACACGATCATTAAGACACCCAAGCATAAGAATGAGCTCTTAGAAATATAAACAGCATATCCATACCAACTCTGTGCTACCAGTGTCAGGCTTAGATATTTTGAAGGCTAACATACCTAACATAAACTCATGTGAAATTTTTTGAAAAGCTGCCAGCTTGACCGTCTGAGACAAAGTTAGAAATGATATGATCAGACAGACTGTAAGAACAACACCATGCAGCAAATTCATTGAGAAACAAGATCAGATGGTTTGGTCATTTAGTAAGAATACAACCAGAACAATTACCAATTTCAGGCGTTACACATGAAAAGATCTAAAGTGAAAGCAAGAGGCTGCCCTAGGAGAACGTGGATTGATGACATTAAAGAGCTTCCACATCGACCATCAAGCAATGGATTGAAAACTATTTCTCCCCCAACGCAAAGGTGGAAATTGATAATGATGATGTTGAACAGAACAAAAGCAACATACACTGGGAGGCTCAACAGATCTCAAATCATCCAGCAGGAGGGCCAATGAATGGCTCTCTTCTGAGACCAGTAAACAAAGTAACTTTGAGACTCAACAGATCTCAAATCATCCAGCAGGAGGGCCAATGAATGGCTCTCTTCTGAGACCAGTAAACAAAGTAACTTTGAGACTCAACAGATCTCAAATCATCCAGCAGGAGGGCCAATGAATGGCTCTCTTCTGAGACCAGTAAACAAAGTAACTTTGAGACTCAACAGATCTCAAATCATCCAGCAGGAGGGCCAATGAATGGCTCTCTTCTGAGACCAGTAAACAAAGTAACTTTGAGACTCACTTACTGAGGAGAAAGTTGCACTTCATCTTGTGATCAAACAAGAGAAGAAAAAATCCAAACAAGGGCACAATGATCGTGCATGTTTTAAATCCAAACAATGCAACCTATACACAGATGTAATTTCATATTTAGACTACATCCAGGTCAGAGTTTTTAGAATGAGAAGAGAGCGGAAGCATCTTTTGACATTGAAAAATTACTATGAATATGCAAGTAAGTTTTCTATAACGTATAAAATAGATTGAGGGCTACAGTAGCTCCTACAGCGCACTTTGTTGAAGATGGCTGGAGTAGTTTCCCCTTTACTTGTGAATGTGAATTGGACGGCTTACTGTATCACAGATTTAGCTGATGAAGCTTGAACCCGTACAGAAGGAAGCCGTGCAAGTGGATCTGTGCTGTACAAGTGATACCCCAGCAGTATGTATATGGTATATACCTGCACTGCTGACTGGTGACTCAGGAGACTGCATCTAAGGGTATACCTTAGAGTAACCAGAGCCAAGAAACGCTTCCTGCAGGACACCCTAGACATAGCTAAGTGTCACAGACTGAAAAGAGGAAAGTCTTGGTTATCACAGGCTAAAAACAATTATACGTGTGAATGCCTTAAAAAACTAGGCTAAGAGGGGTGTAAGCCAGAGTATATGGGCAGCGGTGAAACTTGTATACGTTTTTGTATGCACACACATGCTGTGATTGTAACAGACTTAAGCATGATGAGAAAGTTGTAGACAGGTATGCTCCATGCAGAGTGGCAAGCAATACTTCAAAGGTCAGTTAGCACTCTTTGGATATTTTCTGAAGCAGATGGAAATGTGTTGGGAAATGAATGGGTAGATAGATTGGCTGGTTCTGCACCACTTGCTGTTTTGCTGTTTTGCAGTTCTTGCTTTAGCAAGTCTTTTATCTTTTTCATTTCTTATAAGGTTCCTTATATAGGAAATCTGGTGCAGTATTTGTGCATGCTCAGCTTGCAAGACAGGTTTCGTCTCTGCCTTCATATGAAGTGTTTCCGTATCTCAGGGACATTATTGCAAACCACTACATCATATGGTTTTGTTCTACAAAGTCGAACTACTTATTGCTGTAGCAATTTGGTGGTAATTTTTACTACAATTCTCTGTCATTAGCTGGAGCAGCTTTCACTAGAGGAGTACTTAATTTAAAGGAGATTGAATATAATATTCATATCTTGCAAATATGAATCTCCTGAATATACTTGGCTTGTCAGTGAATCTGAATCTCCTGAATATACTTGGCTTGTCAGTGATTCTGAATCTCCTGAATATACTTGGCTTGTCAATGAATCTGAATCTCCTGAATATACTTGGCTTGTCAGTGAATCTGAATCTCCTGAGTATACTTGGCTTGTCAGTGAATCTGAATCTCCTGAATATACTTGGCTTGTCAGTGAATCTGAATCTCCTGAATATACTTGGCTTGTCAATGAATCTGAATCTCCTGAATATACTTGGCTTGTCAATGAATCTGAATCTCCTGAATATACTTGGCTGGTCAATGAATCTGAATCTCCTGAGTATACTTGGCTTGTCAATGAATCTGAATCTCCTGAATATACTTGGCTTGTCAATGAATCTGAATCTTTTGAGTATTCTTGGCTTGTCAATGAGTCTGAATCTCCTGAGTATACTTGGCTTGTCAATGAATCTGAATCTCCTGAATATACTTGGCTTGTCAATGAATCTGAATCTCCTGAATATACTTGGCTGGTCAATGAATCTGAATCTCCTGAGTATACTTGGCTTGTCAATGAATCTGAATCTCCTGAATATACTTGGCTTGTCAATGAATCTGAATCTTTTGAGTATACTTGGCTTGTCAGTGAATCTGAATCTCCTGAGTATACTTGGCTTGTCAATGAATCTGAATCTTCTGAATATACTTGGCTTGTCAATGAATCTGAATCTCCTGAGTATACTTAGCTTGTCAATGAATCTGAATCTCCTGAATATACTTGGATTGTCAATGAATCTGAATCTCCCGATTATATATGGCTTGTCAATGAGTCTGAATCTTCTGAATATACTTGGCTTGTCATTGAATCTGAATCTCCTGAGTATACTTGGCTTGTCAATGAATCTGAATCTCCTGAGTATACTTGGCTTGTCAAAGAGTCTGAATCTTCTGTGTATATTTGCCTTGTCAATGAATCTGAATCTCCTGATTATATATGGCTTGTCAATGAGCCTGAATCTTCTGAATATACTTGGCTTGTCAATGAATCTGAATCTCCTGAGGATACTTGGCTTGTCAAAGAGTCTGAATCTTCTGAGTATACTTGGCTTGTCAATGAATCTGAATCTCCTGATTATATATGGCTTGTCAATGAGTCTGAATCTTCTGAATATACTTGGCTTGTCAATGAATCTGAATCTCCTGAGTATACTTGGCTTGTCAAAGAGTCTGAATCTTCTGAGTATACTTGGCTTGTCAATGAATCTGAATCTTTTGAGTATACTTGGCTTGTCAATGAATCTGAATCTCCTGAGTATACTTGGCTTGTCAGTGAATCTGAATCTCCTGAGTATACTTGGGTTGTCAATGAGTCTGAATCTCCTGAGTATACTTGGCTTGTCAATGAATCTGAATCTTTTGAGTATACTTGGCTTGTCAATGAGTCTGAATCTCCTGAGTATACTTGGCTTGTCAGTGAATCTGAATCTCCTGAATATACTTGGCTTGTCAATGAATCTGAATCTCCTGAATATACTTGGCTTGTCAATGAATCTGAATCTCCTGAATATACTTGGCTGGTCAATGAATCTGAATCTCCTGAGTATACTTGGCTTGTCAATAAATCTGAATCTCCTGAATATACTTGGCTTGTCAATGAATCTGAATCTTTTGAGTATTCTTGGCTTGTCAATGAGTCTGAATCTCCTGAGTATACTTGGCTTGTCATTGAATCTGAATCTCCTGAGTATACTTGGCTTGTCAATGAATCTGAATCTTCTGAATATACTTGGCTTGTCAATGAATCTGA
The DNA here is from genome assembly GCA_905116865.2 of Candidula unifasciata. Classification (NCBI taxonomy): domain Eukaryota; kingdom Metazoa; phylum Mollusca; class Gastropoda; order Stylommatophora; family Geomitridae; genus Candidula; species Candidula unifasciata. The sequence goes on from CAJHNH020000092.1 coordinate 139,924, forward strand.
ATCTCCTGAGTATACTTAGCTTGTCAATGAATCTGAATCTCCTGAATTTACTTGGCTTGTCAATGAATCTGAATCTCCTGATTATATATGGCTTGTCAATGAGTCTGAATCTTCTGAATATACTTGGCTTTTCATTGAATTTAAATTTCCTGAGTATACTTGGCTTGTCAATTAATCTGAATCTCCTGAGTATACTTGGCTTGTCAATGAATCTGAATCTTTTGAGTATACTTGGCTTGTCAATGAATCTGAATCTCCTGAGTATACTTGGCTTGTCAGTGAATCTGAATCTCCTGAGTATACTTGGGTTGTCAATGAGTCTGAATCTCCTGAATATACTTGGCTTGTCAGTGAATCTGAATCTCCTGAGTATACTTGGCTTGTCAATGAATCTAAATCTCCTGAGTATACTTGGCTTGTCAATGAATCTGAATCTCCTGAGTATACTTGGCTTGTCAATGAATCTGAATCTCTTGAGTATACTTGGCTTGTCAATTAATCTGAATCTCCTGAATATACTTGGCTTGTCAGTGAATCTGAATCTCCTGAGTATACTTGGCTTGTCAATGAATCTGAATCTTTTGAGTATACTTGGCTTGTCAATGAATCTGAATCTCCTGTGTATACTTGGCTTGTCAATGAATCTGAATCTCCTGAGTATACTTGGCTTGTCAATGAATCTGAATCTCCTGAGTATACTTGGCTTGTCAATGAATCTGAATCTCCTGAGTATACTTGGCTTGTCAATGAATCTGAATCTCCTGAGTATACTTGGCTTGTCAATGAATCTGAATCTCCTGAGTATACTTGGCTTGTCAATGAATCTGAATCTTTTGAGTATACTTGGCTTGTCAATGAATCTGAATCTCCTGTGTATACTTGGCTTGCCAGTGCCGAGTAGCTGTTTATGGTGTCCAAAGCAGGCGTCTTTGTTATTGTCAGGAGTGAATATTTATTGACCAACTATATTTGTTGGGAACTGAAGGCTTTCCTAGGTGTGTCATGGGTACATTTTGAGGCTGTTTATCTTATATTGGCGATGTTGTTTATCACTTTATTCTTTAGCCAAAGTCATGAGAAACTACTTGTCTGTGATTATCCTTTTCCTGAAAGCTTGGTATGTGAACTTATTTAAGAAAATGGTTGTTTTCCATTCTTTGATATCCCTGCAGCCTGATTTTCTAAATCTGAATTTAGCTGTTATGGGTGGAAGTTCTTCTTCTTCTTTGCGTTCACCAGCTGTACATTCTGGAGTAAAGTTCTGGTTGTTCGTCCACTTCTGGACTGCAGTCCTGTTCCAGAACCTGAGTGTTGCATGTGCATCAGTTTTACAGATCTGATTCTCTTAAATGCAGACTGCTGGTTCCTTGCGTCTCAGGCAGATGCACTCCGACTTCAAAGGAAGCTCCCCAGTTAGTCGACTCTTACGACATGCTTTTGGGGAGGCAGTGGGTCTATTCTTGTTTTCCCCACAATAGGGCCCCGGAACCCACACAGGGGGGGTGGAAGTTAGGTGAGTCTAATGTGTGTTATTTTACCATGCCATAGTTTATCAGTTTACTGTAGGCATCATGAATGGTAGCAATTGAGTATTTTCTCTTATCTCTTTGAGGTGTATCCATTAGTAATCAACTGTCCATTTATTGTGAGCCAGATAAACAAATCTCTGTCTTGTAGTTTAAAATGACTGAACAGTGGAACTATTCGACCATGGAATTCATTCATGCTTTTACTTAGTGCTTGTTGGGTAACAAATATCATTTCAGAATTCCTATTTGTAATATCTTTCTGTGTCAACTGAGGTGAGGAAGACAGTTTTTAATAGCTTTATGGAGCCAGTCATAGTGTACAGAAGGGAACTGTGGATAATCAGTCAGCCACTGAACAGTTATGTGGAAGCTGCTGGAATATGTTTACAACATTGCAGACAGATTCAAAGTTAATGAAAATATCTTGCATTTATGTTAATCCTATGTTCTCCACGTTTGACTTTATTCTGTGCTCAGAACTAGATATTCATCAAGAAAACTACAAATACTTGCAAGCATTCTTCTTACGACTCAGAAACACTGTCCATTCTGTTCACTGGGTCAGAAATCAGATACTAACTCATTTTGGATTTAAATATATGTTATAATGGGGCTGAAATTATTTATCAAAGGTGGAAGAAGAAAAAGACTGATATACTTGTTATATTACACTATGAATTATCAGTGACACTGTCTTAAATATCAGATTAAAACATTATGGATGAACATTGCACACCCATTCATTGTTTTATTTGTATACTTACTAAGTGAGGTTTTTTTTTAAATTGATAATACATATAGTCTGTAAAAAAAAAAAACATTTGTAAATCTTGGGATAAGTTTCCTAATTATACAAGGTATCTGTGACATATTTTTACAGCAGTGCTGTCTGTCTGCTATTTTTAGAAGTTTACTCATTGAACATTAAACCAATATTGGGACAGTTTATTTTAAATCACTTTTTACATATATGTCTCTGAGGAATAGTTAAATTCAAGGTAATATAATATTCAGTCAGAAAGCTATAAACATTAATGTCTCACAACCTTACCAAGAGTTAGATGATTAGATCTGTAGATGTGACTGATGTTGACATTAATTATTTTTTTGCTAAATTTTTGTTAAGTATTTACTATTTGGATATAGTGAAGACAAATGCTGCATTGCAATTAAAATACAATTTAAACAAACATAAACTATCACTTAAACTTATTTATGCAAAAATAACTACTGGAATAACCATTTTCAGATAAGAGATTTTCCCTCAAATGTCTGGGCTTGTTGCATACTCAGAAAAACTTTCATGGCTCACATTGGAGATTGCAGCGACTGTTTATTCAGATACATATGTGCACACACATTATAACTGAGTACTTGTTAGTGTCTCGTGGGCTGTCAGTTGTAAGACATTAATTGTAATAAATAAACAGTGTATTGATTGGAACTTATAGAAAGAAGTTGAAAGAGAAAATACTGTAGAACAGTAAAATTCCTGTTGCACAGCATGAGATTTATAGGATATTTTTTGTCAGTGATAAGGTTGGCGTTATGCCAGTTACCTTTAATTTCCAAAACATTCCCTGATACCCATTTTATCTTGGGTTGACCTGGGAGCGCGAATGGTCTGTAAAAATATGGGCGCTCTTCCCATATACCCAGTAAGCCTAAAAGGCGTGAAAAGGGATCTTTACTTTACTTGACCTGACATGGGAGCAATTTCAAGAAAATCCTTGATTAAGTATTAGTCAAAAAATAAAATAAAAAGTTGTACATAAGCAGTTTTCACAAAAACAACAAAAGCATTCTGTCTGCAAATCTCTTCTCTTTGCTCTAAAGTAAATCCCTTTGTTTTCTGTAATACATTCATAAGGTTAACTAACCGGTGCAACGGTGCAAGCCAAACTTTACAGGTCACTGATTGAATTTCATCTGACATTAAAGTTCATACTAGGTACACATTTTCAGATATTGTTAATGTATTTCAACCAAATGGAAGAAGAAGAAATGAGGTTAAACATCTGAAACCTGATCCTTACCTTTTTAATAGCCTGTGCCTGAAATCTCAGAACAGCTTATTTATTTCAGCCCAAACAGTGCACTGTATGTGACCACTTATTGTCTGTGTGTATCAAGCAACCTATGGTGTGTTTTATTCTTTACTTTTGGTCTGAGCACTCTTAAGAAACTTGCTAGATATTGTAAAGTACTGTATAGTAAATGTTTTACTGTTGCAAGCAGTACATGTATGCTTTCCTTGTGAAATTATATGGGACTGATGAAGAAGGCATTGATCTTCACACTAATAACAGCTGCTTCTGTCAGAACATTTATTTTTAAATTACATAACAACACTAGAATACATACTTTTATCCATTGCCTACCTCTGCACCACTTTCCTCCTTTTATTTTTTTGTGTCTTTTTCATCAGTATTTCCAAGTACTTGCTGTATTTGTTAGGAATGTAATCAATTAGATTGATAACATTGCTGGGCTAGCATTTTAGTATTTCATCCATTGCAGGCTAATCAAGTAAAACTACAAATTCAAAATAAAACTTCTCATTTACTTTGAATCAGTAAATGGATTCAGTTTATCTGTCCTGTTAGAGCATACTGTCTTTCTCAGATCTTGAAGCTCTGTAAAGCTATTTTACATTGAGGATTGTTCCATCTGATCATCAAAATTGTCTTAACTTGTATTTGGTACAGCATTGTAGCCGTAATATGTCACCGGAAGATCTGATTATTCTATTCCAGAGCTTTTGACCAATTTGTTGGTCTTTTCATTTCCTTGTAAACTACAATAGGATGAGATTCCCTGTAGAATAGTTCTGTATTAATATTTATGGGACCGGCACATATCTTTGTTTAAATCTGTCCAACATTGTTTAATCAGTTAAATAATTTTTTTTTAAACAAGAATTGTCAGAATTTTGTTAGCGTAGGACAAAGACAAGTTGGATCTCATACTGTACAGAGAAACAGTTTTCATTCCACAACACTTAACTCATGGATTCAAACAGTTAAAGACTGCAGCTTTACACGTAATGTGCTTTTTCAATGTCACTTTTTATTTTTACCTTGTTTATTTTCCTACAGGACAGCTTGTGTCTATCTGTTTGTCTGCTTTTATTGTTCTTTGAAATCTTCAAACCTGCAACTGACAATACAAATTGACTGACATTATTTAAACATATTTCAGTTCAGTTTCTTAGACATTTGAAAATCTTAGCAGTGATTAGAGCAGTTTTAGTACTGGGACTCCTGAAATAAGCCAGTCACAGACAAGGACTGTTATCTTTAGGGAATAACTAGACTGATTGCTGTCATTATGGTCACATACAGTGCCACCAGTAACATCTGCTGTTGGCAAAAGTCATTTTTTAAATGTATGTCATATATTCGTACACAGAGTTGCATATTAAAGGGCTGCTAGACTAAGAAGAAAGCATCCAGGGGCAGCACAGAAAGAAAGTTCTTAAAGTCTAAAGAGTGTCACTGATAGATAATCAGCTAGGGAAGTAAACACAGTACTTGGAGAAGTCACTATATTTTTCTTCAGATTACACATCAACTACAGAAATTATCAAAGACCTCATGTTAATACAATTCCAGAACTTTCAATGCTTTTAAATTCCCAAATTACTCACACACAAGAACAAAAAAAAAAAAAAAAAAAGCAGCAGGACCAGAACTAAAATAAGACCCCATTCTATTTAAATAAAGCTTTAGGGAAAAAACATTTTAGACATGTACAAGTTGAAAAAAAAGGGGGTTTAATTCCTGGATGTTAGTTTTTTTCTCAGGATACCGATGCCGATATCAGGTTGACAATGTGTGTATGTATGCTCCAGAATGTGGGGTAAAATCCACAATGCAAGCAGGAGAACTGGAGAGCTCTCAAGATTACCTGACAGCATTTCGATAGTTGTTAATGGATTAGGTCACATTAACGTTACCAAAGGAGGATTTAACAGGCAAGAAATTCCGGATTGACTTTCTGCATAGCCTGCTGAAGGTGGGTCACTCACTTTGGGTTGGGGAGTGCAGGGATTGGCCAGCTGGAACTGCATGCAGAATCAGAAGTTCAACAAATGATTCATGAAAATTCTCGCCCAAGTGATGTGATTATCTATACAGATGGCTCTGTGTTGAGGGGTAGACAAAGTGCATAGGGGTTTATAGCAAAGGTGAATAGACGATGCTTAGTGCAACAAAGCATGGCATATGATATCACAACGTCTAGCTTGAGAATGGAGGTGAAGGCAGTCACTGCTGGCTTGAGAATCAGCTGTACACACATGCCGTGATTGTCACTGACTCACAAAGCATGTTGAGAAAGATGGAGACAATTATTCTCTGTGCAGAGTGGCAAGCATCACATAAGAGGTCCCAGGTAGTTAGTATCCTTTGGGTATTCTCTCCAGGTGATGCTGGTGTGTTGGGAAATGAGCAGGCAGATAGACTGGCCTGTTCTGCACCACTTGTTGGTGAATTGATGTATGACAAGCTAGATATTGTGAGGGCCCTCTTGGAGCAAGTGAACAGTGAGGAAGCGCAAATAGATCATTACGATCTGCTGAGAATGGGGCTGCGAGGAGTTACCAGGGGTTCTGGCTGACGCTCAACACTCAAGGGGAGGGTGAGACAGATATACAGTTACTGGTGTCATCAGAATTGGAACTCTTTGCAGCTGAAGATGGGGACAGAGCACTTATGGGGGCGACCCGAGTGCTCTGATGTTGATTCTTAATTCAACATTCAACATTCAGCATAGATAACACATAAAACACTGTTGAAGCCATTAGCACTGTATGATTCAGAAACATAGCAGAATAAATCTGGATACGGCCTTGTAGCAGAATTATAAAAACAGATCTCAAAGGATTATTTGCACTTGTCATACATAAATACTAGTTCAAGGGGTGTCAAAGACTGTGGTGACACTGACATCAGGAAGGAAGGAAGAATAGAGAGAAACTGGAGGAGGATTGTGCTTGCAGTCAACAGAAAACTGTGTAGGTCTGAGAAGGAGAAGGAGATTGGAAATAAGAGTTAATATTTTCATTTTTTGTTTTGTGTATTGGCTAATTATGAAGCACTAAAGAAATTCCATAGCTCAGCTTGAGCCCATCAGTGCCATCTGGCACTCAAGTGTCATGATTTGTTTTTTTAAGTGGGAGTATGATTGTTATTGCTCGACTGTTACAGAAATTCAAACAAAAACAATGACATTTCTCACACCCGCTGCTCCCAGATTTTGGGTAGATTCTGAATGTTACCTTGTTGTTAATGCAAGCTAGATCCATATCAGCTGTTGCATATCAGTGTTTTAGGGATCACATTATTTTCTCTATTGCATCCTTTTTTTTTTAACAGTTACTTATAGCTTTCCATAATTATTTTTAACTGTTGACCATTGTAAGTATATGTGTCCTTACGTTTGCATGTGTGTATGTATAAATGTATTCTGAGCCAGAATAATATTGTGTAGCTTCTGGGCTACAGCCCAAGTAGGAATGGTCCCTGAATTACAACCTAATGCCCGTCTTTTAATCCAACAGTGTAAATAACAATTATGTTAACAATTGTTGAAACTTATAAATGTTACATGAGAGAGAGAGAGAGAGAGAGAGAGAGAGAGAGAGAGAGAGAGAGAGAGAGAGAGAGAGACTGACTAGTTATATATTCTTAGTTCATGACATAGATGTTTATTTAGTTCTTAGTGCACTTATTTAAGTTAACTTCATACTAAAGATTATTGAGCTTTCTCTGATGTAATAATCTCTGTTTGTTAGCAATCTAACAATGATTGAGTTTTAAATAAGCTTTCATCAAATCTAGCAACTGAATTGACCGAGATATTGTTTCAGTAATAAATGTACTCATTAAAGAGAGGAAGAGTATTACTACTGTTCTGTCTCAAGTATATGTGTACACATACATGTATGTGTGAGTATGTACATATATGTGTATACATTTTGTATAATATATAAATAATAAATATGCATATTGAAGACTATTAACTGTTTTAGCTGATAACTTAAAAAAAATGATCAAAATATATTCATGTTGTGTAGACTGGCTGCTAGAGCTTTTTAGAAGAAGAAAAAAAAACACACACACATGCATTCATACACACACACACAAATTTACACATAACCAAGCAGTTGAGCTGGTGTCACAGATTGATTGTTTCTATAATGAATGGTAACAGATCTAGGAAAGATAACTATGTTTAGAACTATTCAATGATATTTTGAACTCATTTGCAATTTCTTACAACACAAAAGGTATGTTAGTTTTCTAATGTAAGATGCATGAAGTATGCTTTTAATTATTTTATTTGTGTACTTAATTATTCCCAAAATAGTGTTCATATTTTGTTGATTTTGATTGTTTCTAGGTGCTGGCTACCTCTGTTTCCTCTCATCATTTTCTCATTTCCAGCAGGTAGTCTAGATTGTTGCGCTTTTTAATGTGATCTTTTGTTACAAAGAAATGGTGTGAAGACGCTGAGTAGGTAAACAATTTATCTGGAGTGCCATCAGTCTCGCAGACAGCTACTGTTAATGTTGCCACAGCTCACCACAACAGAATATCACTATTGTTCACTGCACTTGTTTATGAGTGACTTTATGGTGACAATCTCACTCTTATTGCAGCTGCATAATAAAGCATTTGACTGTTCACACATGTTTTTAGAATTTGCTGGTTTTTGTGATTAGTCAAGCTTTTCTGTACATTTATAAAAGGATGTTAGAATCATCAAGTACTGGGTCATATCTGTTTCTAGTCATAATTGCGCTATGTGATTGCTGATCCTAAAGTAGTATATTGCACAACTTCGAAATGCAATCAGATAATTTGAGAAAGCAAAAGAAGCAAAGAATAATTTTTTATAGGGAGAAGATTTGATAGGGTATTGTTGTAGGCATGGTGTTCACTTTTTGTAAAATTATCTGTGATATTTGCATCTAGGTGTTGTAGACATGACACCCCATGTGACTAGAACTGATCATCTTGTTTTTGTAAATATATGTCTCTGTATGCGGTTTGTTTTAATGTGTGTACATGTATGATATTTTGCATTAATCTTGTAGCTGTTGCTGTACATTGTCATTTTGAATAAACTATATAGTCTGCAATGATGTGCATGTCCATCGCCCTGTTCGGTGTAGCATACACAAATTATAATGTAATACCATCACCAGTGTTACCACTAATTCACAGTCTGATGTTTTACTAGTTTTTCTATAAGGTTACTTGGTCAGACATTTCACACAATCTAACACACTGATAATTATTTCCATTTAAGATGTATCCCATTGTTGTGTTTCTACATGTCAGTTTGGCACTTTGAATATGTTTTATCTTAATGACAACCCATTCTGTGTTATCCACTTTTTTATTTCTAAAATAGTTTTCTAATTAAGAAAAATCATAAAGAAATCACATAAATTAAAATGTGTGTAGTAAGTATAATATTTTATTATAATGGTATCTTCCCCTGCCCTACTTGTGTTGGATCCATTCTTGCTATAACATTATGTACCTTTGCAAAGCTATTACACTGTTTTATTCTGCTACTGTCTCCTCGTCTTTCATCATCATGCCAAGAAACTAGAACCTGTCCAGCTGTAGTGACTACTGACAGCTCATCTTTCATCATCATGCCCAGAAACTAGAACCTCTCCAGCTGTAGGTGACTACTGACAACTCATCTTTCATCATCATGCCCAGAAACTAAACTCTCCAGCTGTAGTGACTACTGACAACTCATCTTTCATCATCATGCCCAGAAACTAGAACCTCTCCAGCTGTAGTGACTACTGACAACTCATCTTTCATCATCATGCCCAGAAACTAGAACCTCTCCGCTGTAGTGACTACTGACAACTCATTATTCTACCACATCTGTTAACCCTTTTTGCCCTGCGAACACTAAATAATAGGTCATGAACCGCAGGGAATTTCTGGAAAAGTATCCATTAGAAAACAACCATTTTACACAGCTCACTAATAATTCATTTAAAAAAATGTTTTCAAACTACATTTTTAATTATTTTCTTACATATATAAAGATATATAAAAGGGTCAATCAGTAAACATGAACTGAGTGAAGCATTAAATGAAATACATTCCCTGGTGCCTAAAAACAATAGTAGCAGGTGTCTCATGATATGACCCTATGACCTATATCACTAAGGCCTCCAGTTGACATCAACTTGGCTTTAAAAAAGTAATTGGAGTCATTAAGAAACCTCCCTAAATGCTATAATTAGGCACTCTGTACATATCCTGGCCTTTTCAACATAGTACAGGTGCAAAGAGAACCAATGGCATTTAACTGCACTTTTCAAGAAGAGGTCCCTGCAGACAGGATGATGTATCGGAATTTACGGGACTAAGTCACAGACTGAAGTGATTTGAGTTAGTCTTCTCATGGCAACAGGGTTGTCATGCTTCTGTGTTCATTCATAAGAACATATATTAATATCTTAATTGTTAATAAAAACTATGTTGCTGTTATAATAAATATGTCAGGTATGATACTGACATATCATCATCATCATCAAACAAGCGCTCGGCTCGGTGGACATGTTTTACTGTCACCACACAAGCCAGGATCATTCTTGACATAATCACTAATGTCATCAGTCGTCCTCTTTCTTCTGGTCGTCACATTATGCATTAGCCAGTGATCATTGACTGGGGGGTGGGGGGGGGGGGGGGGCTACCGTGGTGTAGTGATTAGACAACTGCCAGCATATCCGAAGGTGCTGGACTTTTTTTGAAGAAATTCCCAGGTTGAGGAAGCGTTAAATAGCTGCCAGTTTACAATTCCTGGAAAGTAAAGGTGGCCAGCATGATACTGACAATATTCCTCCACCAAGTGCCGATTGGTCTATCAAATGTAGGTCTAGCCCTATATACCCAATATGCCTAAAGGCATGAAAAATGGTTCTTTAATCATTCACTGAGATATTTTATCATCATGGCAGTTTAAACCCCCCTTCCCAACCCACTTCTGCTCTCCCTTTCTCTCTCACAAACACTCACACACACTCACTCTCTCAATTTTTTTTTTCTGTGTTATTATCTGGACTTGTCTGTCTGTTGGCCTGTCCCTTTTTTCACACATACACATACAAAGGTAGGTAGATTGTTAAGGTTTGCAAGGGTTAGGTAAAGTATTTATTTTGAAACATAAAGAAGCCATATGTTGTGATTACAGACAACCTGTTTTGTGTCTTGAATGTATCACACATTGTATTGGTGAATCTGTCTTTCATTGCTTGTACAAGAATGGCATAATTAAAATCTCATAGTATTCTCCATGCCATTTAGCATTACTGTGAAAGGATGTATTTCATTGCTTCTTGTGAGACATAAATATTATATTGAGTTACTTTAAAGCAAACAGAGTAAATCCAACTTCTTGTGTGTGTGTGTTTTTTTTTTTTTTTGGTCCTCAGTTCCAATCTTGTTATTTGATTATGACTTTCTTTCTGTTTGTAGTTTTACATTTTCCAGCTCATCTTAGTTGTGATTTACTTCTTCATTTCTCATATTTCTTCAAATGTCCTTATTTTTTTTTCAGGAGTATCAGTATCTGTTATATTAATTGATATTGCTTTATTCCCACTACTTTAAATTAATTTTCATCATGTATGATTCAACATTTTCAACTTATAATTCACCTAGGGCATAAATATAAAAGAAAGAATTATCTCAGAGTATTGTAATTCAACATCTGATTTATAACTAGATTTAAGAATTGTTAATCTGTGAAATTGAGGAGAGAAGTTGTTGATTAAGATAATATATACATTTATTCAAGATTGTAAAGAGTTGCTTGCTAGCAGTGTCCTTGTGAAGTTATCAAAGAGTTGCTTGCTAGCAGTGTTCTTGTGAAGTTATCAAAGAGATGCTTGTAGTGTCCTTGTGAGGTTATCAAAGAGATGCTTGTAGTGTCCTTGACAGGTCATCAAAGAGGTGCTTGTAGTGTCCTTGTGAGGTTATCAAAGAGGTGCTTGTAGTGTCCTTGTGAGGTTATCAAAGAGATGCTTGTAGTGTTCTTGTGAGGTTATCAAAGAGGTGCTTGCAGTGTCCTTGTGAGGTTATCAAAGAGGTGCTTGTAGTGTCCTTGTGAGGTTATCAAAGAGGTGCTTGTAGTGTCCTTGTGAGGTTATCAAAGAGATGCTTGTAGTGTTCTTGTGAGGTTATCAAAGAGGTGCTTGCAGTGTCCTTGTGAGGTTATCAAAGAGATGCTTGTAGTGTCCTTGTGAAGTTATCAAAGAGATGCTTGCAGTGTCCTTGTGAGGTTATCAAAGAGATGCTTGCAGTGTCCTTGTGAAGTTATCAGAGATGCTTGCAGTGTCCTTGTGATGTTATCAAAGAGGTGCTTGCAGTGTCCTTCTGAAGTTATCAAAGAGGTGCTTGCAGTGACCTTGTGAGGTTATCAAAGAGGTGCTTGTAGTGTCCTTGTGAGGTTATCAAAGAGATGCTTGTAGTGTCCTTGTGAGGTTATCAAAGAGATGCTTGTAGTGTCCTTGTGTAGTTATTGTTCTTGTGAAGTTACCAAAGAGATGCTTGTAGTGTCCTTGTGAAGTTATCAAAGAGATGCTTGCAGTGTCCTTGTGAGGTTATCAAAGAGGTGCTTGTAGTGTCCTTGTGAAGTTATCAAAGAGATGCTTGTAGTGTCCTTGTGAGGTTATCAAAGAGATGCTTGTAGTGTCCTTGTGAGGTTATCAAAGAGGTGCTTGCAGTGTCCTTGTGAAGTTGTCAGTTATTAATTAGCAGTGTTCTTGTGAGGTTATCAAATAATTGCTAGCAGTGTTTTGCTGTAAGTTAGGAAACAGGAGACCGTTGATACATCCCATAGCTCTGGACATTTTGCATGTCTTTCCTTAACATGACACATACTACTATTCTAATTTGTCACGCGCCAGTTTTTTTTCCAGACAATTGGTCACATGACACAGCATCGGACAAACATGTTCCTTTGAATAATTTTCATGCACAGATTGTCTATTACTCAAGCTGTCCACTACCCAGTGCTGTATTGGTCTGCCCCTGCCTTGTCTTCCAGGAACTATATTTTATACTATAATTTGTTTCTAAGACACTGTCACATCTATATAGTTAAAGTAGTTTAATTTCCAAGACTTGAATTGGTTTATGTGTGCATTTTCGCTCAGTTTGTTTTTTGGTTTTTCTTAAATGTCAGTGTTTTTTTTTTATTCTAAGAAGTTTCTGCAACATTTGTGTTCAAATACTGCAATTTGTTCTTTAATGTTTGTGAATAGTCCTTGATGCTTTGCAATACCAAAACAATGTTTCCTCGTGGTAAATTTGTACAAAAAAAGACACAAATAATAGATTGCACAATTTTGTTACCCGGCATATTTTGCTTCGTCTCGTCAGGTTTATACTACAGTAGCAATTAAATCGAATATAGCAAATAAGTGAATTTGTTATAACTGAAGGACAAATTCAAACACTCTCAAAAGCAACTGCCTGTTTTACTATCATGTCTTTCTGTAAGTTCTGGGTGCAGGTAGTGAATAGTTTCTCAGAAGATTCCATGATTTCTTATGTTGAACACAAAACAAGAATGAAATCTACATTGTACTTTCTGTAGTTCTCAAAGATGTGATTACACTGACTGACTTTCTACCCCACCAGGACATCCCACAAGCGATAAACACCCAATGACACAGAGTGCCACCATGCGGGTGAGGATCACCGTGGAGAGGTCCCAGAAACTGCGTTCAGCCTTTAGGCCATATTAATGGCCAGGCTATATTGTGGCTCCTGGCAAGAGCCAGAGTAGGGCTCCAAATAACGAAAAATGTTGTCCTAAAAAGGACAGGAAATTTAATAATCTCTGTTTCCCTTATTGAATATACTGTCCTTTATACCTTTGCTCTAACCAAAGGAAAACTATTTGTACTTCTTGAGTACATGGCCGCCAACCCCCCCCCCCCCCCCCCCCTCCCCCTCTCCTTTTTACAAAATTTAATTTAATATAAATTAACACACTTGATGAGAGGTAAAAACGAATAGATGAACAAGTCCATAGAGGAAAGCAAAGGAATAAACCAGTCAAACAGTAATCCAGTCTCCCTTAGGGAAATCCACTTCAAGATGTGGAGTCCTTCACCTTGATGGAGATATAAACAAATGATTACAAAAAAGCAAGAAGAGCTTTTATAGCACTTTAAAATCTGTGGAAGTCAACGTTTTAAAAAACTACTAGCACACTTAACTGGAACCCACAGGGTCAAAGACATAAGGGCAGGCCACAGCAACAAAACACATAGAGAAGACAGCTAGAGAGGACAGTTTTGAAAATTGAAAGTGTGGGTTGAGTTGTTTGAGACAGCAAAATGTTAGATGACTTGAAGTAAACATTATTTGTCTGTGTGTTAAATCTTGGTCACTGCTTTTCTGTGTACTTTATTCACAATTTTACTGCATTTTTGGTTAATTCTCTATATTGTGTAATGTTGTAATTTTGATTTTTATTTCCATGTTATAAAAGTATTTTTCCTTTTCATTTTCTCGAGACATAGAAATAGCTATTTAATTATTCATAATGTAGATTTAATATGGAATTGGTTAAACATAAGGCAGTACAAAGGAGCTAGGCAGCAGATGTTCTTTGGAATTTAATACACTACAACTAGCAAATTTAACATACAAATAATACATCTGACTGATAGCTTAATTGGGAAACACCTATGGTAATTCCATTTCTTTGTTCTTTCTCAAATAGTTAAATACGAAATATTAAAAAGTTGGTAATTTACTTAAGGATTCTTTTTTCATTCCCCAACCACCCTTTTTTCAAGTTGAAAAGGGGAGGGGGGAACAGTGACACCCCTCTGTCTCTCTACTTATGTTAGGATTAGTACCTTGGCAGACATGTTTCACTTTAGAACACAGTGTAGCATGAAACTGATTAGATGTCATAAATCTCAGTTGCAAAACTGATCTCCAAATATAAGGAGTGGTTATTCTAGTTCAGCATTAAAACCTGCCGGCCAGCGTGCTGTTGACCATATCAGCCACTGAGTGTTGATTGGTCTATAAAATATAGGACTAGTCCCATATGTCCAATGGGCCTGAGACCTGAAGACCTTTTTTTAAATCTTATTAAAACCAAGTGGAGACTTGTAGACTTGTAGACTTGAGGACAACATTTGGACAGTTGGTGTGACACACTGTCTCTTCACATGTTGACTGCAGATGAATGGCTGGCTAACCTCCCATCCTTGACAACAGATATGGTAGATTTCAAATGCAAAGACTTGGTTGTAGCAGGCTGCAGCTGGAGCAAGGAGAGCCTAATGGATATATGTTTATTTATTACACTTTTCTGATTTAATGACTTAGCTGATAAAGTTTAAGAGTCCATGGTTGAAATATGCCATTACCTGGCTGAAGAAAATCTCAATATACTAATATAACTAATAGACTATTCTAGAAATAACAGTAGCAAAGGAAGATAATGTACGAATCAAATGGTATGTGAAAATGTCTGATTAATTGTCTTACTGAATTAGACTCTTATTTCAGACAAGTAGGCATGATAGTGTTGTAAACTATTTCTCATTTAAGATAATGATGTTTTACTAGTGTCAGTACCTAACTCTATAGCTTTAGATATTCTTGCTTACTGTGAAATTGTAAATATGTTGCCTTTTGTACTTGCTATTATATGCAATATCTGTCACTTACTATTGAGATACATTGATGTGTGTTCTAAATCTGAAAATTGGTGTCCTTGGTTCATTTACTGAAATATTCATGAAGTGTTGCACATATTTCTAAAACTATATGTAGGAAATACTTGATAGAACAAAATTAGGCAACGTCTAAGATATTGTTTAGAATCATCGTAATGCAGAGGTTAGCTTTCTTGCCTTTTTGCTTACCCTGTGTTGAAAACCTTCTTTAGGCAGGGATTCTTTTAAAATTTGGCAGGCGTTAATGTAAATCTAGCCTAAAATTGGTACTAAGATGTGTCTGGAAAGTAACGGCAGCCAGCATAATAATGATATTACCCATTTATTGTCGATTTATCTGTTGAAACATGGGGATGATTGAAGACAACACATTAGAGACAGCAGAGAGAAGCGGCTAAACCATGTTCTGTCTCAGTAATAAACATGCACACATACTGTCTCCATCTTTTGCTCCAGTTCAACCTTTACACATGGCAGATATAGCTATTTGTGTGGGAGATGCAACACCTAAAGGATATACAGAGAGAGAGAGAAAAAAAAGCATATAAAAAAAATAGGAGGCAATAGCTGTACTGAGAACTGTAAGCTATGGCAACACAAGAACTGTCTGCAGTGTTTGGCAATGGCAACACGAGAGCTGTCTGCAGTGTTTGGCTATGACAACATGAGAGCTGTCTGCACTGTTTGGCTATGACAACACGAGAGCTGTCTGCAGTGTTTGGCTATGGCAACACGAGAGCTGTCTGCAGTGTTTGACTATGGCAACACGAGAGCTGTCTGCAGTGTTTGACTATGGCAACACGAGAACTGTCTGCAGTGTTTGACTATGGCAACACGAAAGCTGTCTGCAGTGTTTGGCTATGGCAACACGAGGGCTGTCTGCATTGTTTGGCAATGGCAACACGAGAGCTGTCTGCAGTGTTTGGCAATGGCAACACGAGAACTGTCTGCAGTGTTTGACTATGGCAACACGAAAGCTGTCTGCAGTGTTTGGCTATGGCAACACGAGGGCTGTCTGCATTGTTTGGCAATGGCAACACGAGAGCTGTCTGCAGTGTTTGGCAATGGCAACACGAGAACTGTCTGCAGTGTTTGACTATGGCAACACGAGAACTGTCTGCAGTGTTTGACTATGGCAACACGAGAACTGTCTACAGTGTTTGGCAATGGCAACACGAGAACTGTCTGCAGTGTTTGGCAATGGCAACACAAGAACTGTCTGCAGTGTTTGGCTATGGCAACACGAGAACTGTCTGCAGTGTTTGGCTATGGCAACAGACAGCTGTCTGCAGTGTTTGGCTATGGCAACACGAGAGCTGTCTGCAGTGTTTGACTATGGCAACACGAGAGCTGTCTGCAGTGTTTGGCTATGGCAACACGAGAACTGTCTGCAGTGTTTGGCAATGGCAACACAAGAACTGTCTGCAGTGTTTGGCTATGGCAACACGAGAACTGTCTGCAGTGTTTGGCTATGGCAACAGACAGCTGTCTGCAGTGTTTGGCTATGGCAACACGAGAGCTGTCTGCAGTGTTTGACTATGGCAACACGAGAGCTGTCTGCAGTGTTTGGCTATGGCAACACGAGAGCTGTCTGCAGTGTTTGACTATGGCAACACGAGAGCTGTCTGCAGTGTTTGGCTATGGCAACACGAGAACTGTCTGCAGTGTTTGGCTATGGCAACAGACAACTGTCTGCAGTGTTTGGCTATGGCAACACGAGAGCTGTCTGCAGTGTTTGGCTATGACAACAGACAGCTGTCTGCAGTGTTTGGCTACGACAACAGACAGTTGTCTGCAGTGTTTGGCTATGACAACAGACAGCTGTCTGCAGTGTTTGGCTATGGCAACAGACAGCTGTCTGCAGTGTTTGGCTATGACAACAGACAGCTGTCTGCAGTGTTTCGCTATGACAACAGACAGCTGTCTGCAGTGTTTGGCTATGACAACAGACAGCTGTCTTCAGTGTTTGGCTACGGCAACACGAGAACTGTCTGCAGTGTTTGACTATGGCAACCCGAGATCTGTCTGTTGGCTATGGCAATACGAGAACTGTCTGCAGTGTTTGGCTATGACAACAGACAGCTGTCTGCAGTCTTTGGTTATGGCAACACGAGAACTGTCTGCACTGTTTGACTATGGCAACACGAGAGCTGTCTGCAGTGTTTGACTATGGCAACACGAGAACTGTCTGCAGTGTTTGACTATGACAACACGAGAACTGTCTGCAGTGTGTAGCTTTGGCAACAGACAGCTGTCTGCAGTGTTTGGCTATGACAACAGACAGCTGTCTGCAGTGTTTGGCTATGACAACAGACAGCTGTCTGCAGTGTTTGACTATGGCAACACGAGAGCTGTCTGCAGTGTTTGACTATGACAACACGAGAACTGTCTGCAGTGTTTGGCTATGACAACAGACAGCTGTCTGCAGTGTTTGGCTATGACAACAGACAGCTATCTGCAGTGTTTGGCTATGACAACAGACAGCTGTCTGCAGTGTTTGGCTATGGCAACAGACAACTGTCTGCAGTGTTTGACTATGACAACAGACAGCTGTCTGCAGTGTTTGGCTATGGCAACAGACAACTGTCTGCAGTGTTTGGCTATGGCAACACGAGAGCTGTCTGCAGTGTTTGGCTATGGCAACACAAGAGCTGTCTGCAGGGTTTGACTATGACAGCAGACAGCTGTCTGCAGTGTTTGGCTATGGCAATACGATAACTGTCTGCAGTGTTTGGCTATGGCAATACGAGAACTGTCTGCAGTGTTTGGCTATGACAACAGACAGCTGTCTGCAGTCTTTGGTTATGGCAACACCAAGCATGGCTTGTTATATTTTGGTTTGCTCCTGCAGTTAAATATTGTTGTGCAAATTCAGTGTTCTTTAGTTAACTTGCTTAAACTTGCACTAATAGATATGTTTTTGTAGCCTTAAATAAAGACACTGTTTTTCTCACTGAATCAAAATTACTCAGCATAAAGGATCCACATAGTTTACTAGCAGAACATTTAATATCTTCATATGACCCACAGTTATTTTTTTTTTTTTAACATCATTGCTAGTTAGTCTGAGAAAACTCAGTAAACATCTCTATCACAGTTATGCTTGCTAAAAGGTTAACAACTCTAGTCAAATTAAGTAGTCATTTTTTTCTGTGCTCATTTATGATCACCAGAGGGAAAACTAATTGTTACAGACTTACTGTTGACATCCATAGATGCCATGGTAATTTTATGATCAGCTACTGTTTATTTGTCTAAAAACTGATGCAGAATCTCAATCATTTTGGTTTTCTGCAGCTAACAAGATCCATAATTCCCAAGTTGCCAAGTTTAAGCATCGGAGGAACGTGAATGCACTAACCTAACCTTTTGCACTGAAATGGCCCTTGTTTGCACTACCTATTCCTACTTCTGCCTGCCTGCCTGCCCAGTTTTATGTCCTTTCATCATTATAATTTTTTTCCCTGAAATTATTTAACCTGAAAATGCATTTGCTTGCTTTTTTTCCTTATATGTATTTATGGTGAACTGTTGCCAAAAAAAAACGTATTTATAGACTGCAAAATAAATGTCTCTTCATTGTTGATGTTTATGAACATATATTTCACTAAGCTGTCTAATAGTTCTCCAGTGTGTCGTTATTGTGCATTCATACTATGAATCAAAATGCTGGTCATTCTTTCTTCATTACATTATTGTAATTGGTCATTTCTAGCTAATGAACACATGGTAATGATGTTGAATACTGTCATTTTAAAAATAAAGATCATTGAAAATAAGCTATGAGTCTTTTCACCAGATGTTTGTTTCAAAGTTTGTAAGTTATTTTATTTTTTCTTGGGTAAAATGTTTACTGGCAGTGAGTTAACAGTGAGTCAGAAAGCAGTTGACCAGAAAATTGTAAACACTTCTCAGTATTATTGTCAGCAGCTGTGCTCAGCTAAAAGCTAAATAACATATGTTTTGAACATAAAATCTCAGTACCTTTCTCCATGTGTCCTGACATGCACCAGCCTCAGTACCTTTCTCCTTGTGTCCTGCCATGCACCAGCCTCTGTACATTTCTCCTTGTGTCCTGCCATGCACCAGCCTCAGTACCTTTCTCCTTGTGTCCTGCCATGCACCAGCCTCTGTACATTTCTCCTTGTGTCCTGCCATGCACCAGCCTCTGTACATTTCTCCTTGTGTCCTGCCATGCACCAGCCTCTGTACATTTCTCCTTGTGTCTGCCATGCACCAGCCTCTGTACATTTCTCCTTGTGTCCTGCCATACACCAGCCTCAGTTTATTTCTCTTTGTGTCCTGCCATGCACCAGCCTCAGTACATTTATCCTTATGTCCTGCCATGCACCAGCCTAGTACATTTCTCCTTGTGTCCTGCCATGCACCAGTCTCTGTACATTTCTCCTTGTGTCCTGCCATGCACCAGCCTCTGTACATTTCTCCTTGTGTCCTGCCATGCACCAGCCTCAGTATATTTCTCTTTGTGTCCTGCCATGCACCAGCCTCAGTATATTTCTCCTTGTCATGCCATGCCTCAGCCTAGTACATTTCTCCTTGTGTCCTGGCATACACAAACCTCAGTATATTTATCTTTGTGCCCTGCCATGCACCAGCCTCAGTATATTTCTCCTTGTCCTTTTCATGCCCCAGCCTCAGTATATTTCTCCTTGTGTCCTGCTATACACAAGTCTCAGTATATTTTTCCATGTGTCCTGCCATACACAAGCCTCAGTACATTTCTCCTTGTGTCCTGCCATACATAAGTCTCAGTATATTTTTCCATGTGTCCTGCCATACACAAGCCTCAGTACATTTCTCCTTGTGTCCTGCTATACACAAGTCTCAGTATATTTTTCCATGTGTCCTGCCATACACAAGCCTCAGTACATTTCTCCTTGTGTCCTGCCATACATAAGTCTCAGTATATTTCTCCATGTGTCCTGCCATACACAAGCCTCAGTACTTTTCTCCATGTGTCCTGCCATACACAAGCCTCAGTACTTTTCTCCATGTGTCCTGCCATACACAAGCCTCAGTACTTTTCTCCATGTGTCCTGCCATACGCAAGCCTCAGTACTTTTCTCCATGTGTCCTGCCAAGCCTCAGCCTCAGTACATTTCACCTTGTGTCCTGCCATACACTTCATCTCTAAATGTATCCTGCCTGCCTCAGTTCATCCCTCCATGTATCCTGCCATGCCTCAGTTCATCTCTCCATGTATCCTACCATGCCTCAGTTCATCTCTCCATGTATCCTGCCATGCCTCAGTTCATCTCTCCATGTATCCTGCCATACACCAGCCGCAGTCCATTTCTCTAAGTGTTTTGCTATGCACCGGCCTCAGCACGTCTCTCCCTGTGTTCGGCCAATCACCAGCCACATTAATCTCTCCATGTGCCATACACCAGCCTCATTAATCTCTCCATGTGCCATACACCAGCCTCATTAATCTCTCCATGTGCCACACACCAGTCTCAGTACATTTCTTACTGTGTTCTAAGATGTACCAGTCTAAGTGCATTTCTCCTTGTGTCCTACGCTAAAATATTCCCCGAGTGTCCTACCTTGGCACAAGACCTCTGCACCATATACATATTTCGGTGAAGGATTGCATCAGTCTTCTGTGTGTCCTATTACTACACATACCCTTGTCTTGTTGGCATTGGGTTTTTTTTTTTTTTTTGAAAGCAACACAGAATTGTTATTGCTTGCTGTCCAAGTTGACATGTATGCATTGTTTTAAGATTCAGTCAGTCTTAAACCAGTCTCTTTTAGTGTTTCATGAGGAAAGTTGTTAAACTGTTTGGTTCTTTTTCATGAGAAATGTTTGATGTGTAGGCTCTTTTCATTCATTAAAAAGCAGTCTCTGAAGAATGAATAAGATCAGTGCATTATAACACTGCATTATGTTATGAAAATAGTGGGCGTCTTCACTCTCATTGTGAAATGCTGCTCATGAAATAATTATACTAATTTTCAGTTAATTTGTGGTTCTGGTAAGTTTTTGTAAAGTTTTTCATATTGATTGTATATTGTATGTTAGGTTCTATACATTGCCGTACACAACGGATGGTCTGTTAATAAGTTGTGTTTAACTTTTGTGTAGTTTCTCAGTTTTATGATAAACTAATCCACTACCGACTTTTATTGAACCATAAAGTTAAAGTTAAAATCATTTCAAGCCTAGTTTCTCATGATAACAAACATTGGTTCAAACAACTTTTCCAAAGAAATGTACAAACTTCGAATAAAGGAACCGCTTTTGGGTTGTTAGTATTCACTGGCTGTCAACTCTGGCAGAAAGTTCTGGTTGTTTGTCCATTCTGGACTTGAATCTTTTTTCAGAACTTGAGTTTTGCATGTGCATCTATTTTACAGATCTTGTTTATTTGTATGTAGACAGTTCCACACCTTTCAAGCAGATGCTCTTTGACTGTACAAGAAACAGCTCTATTTACTAAACTTTATCTGATTGTTAGAGGGGCAGTGGCTCTATTTACTAGACTGTACAATCTGATTGTTAGAGAGGCAGTGGCTCTATTTACTAGACTTTACAATCTGATTGTTAGAGAGGCAGTGGCTCTATTTACTAGACTTTACAATCTGATTGTTAGAGGGGCAGTGGCTCTATTTACTAGACTTTACAATCTGATTGTTAGAGGGGCAGTGGCTCTATTTACTAGACTGTACAATCTGATTGTTAGAGGGGCAGTGGCTCTATTTACTAGACTGTACAATCTGATTGTTAGAGGGGCAGTGGCTCTATTTACTAGACTTTACAATCTGATTGTTAGAGGGGCAGTGGCTCTATTTACTAGACTTTACAATCTGATTGTTAGAGGGGCAGTGGCTCTATTTACTAGACTGTACAATCTGATTGTTAGAGGGGCAGTGGCTCTATTTACTAGACTGTAAAATCTGATTGTTAGAGAGGCAGTGGCTCTATTTACTAGACTTTACAATCTGATTGTTAGAGGGGCAGTGGCTCTATTTACTAGACTTTATCTGATTGTTAGAGGGGCAGTGGCTCTATTCCTTGTCCGTGATAATGGGGTCTTGGAAGCCACATGAAGAGCCTTGCCTGTCCACACACAAAAGTGATTCAGGAGGGTTCATATGAGAATAGCTTCCTCATCTCAGAGGGAACTTTATGACTAAACATGAAGAAGTCTATCTACAGAAGGTTTGCTGTAAGTGGACTGAGAATATATGCTTCTTTGAGAGATGACAAGCGAAAGAGGAGAAGTATAAAGGAAAAACTCAAAGCAGCTGTTATCCATCAGAATTTCATTCTGTCATGTTACAAAAATCAAATTTGAAGTCACCTTTCACTGTCTGTCAGATGTCTGTGGACACACTTAAACTAGTGATTTGATATAAACAAATCATATTTGAGGTTTCATTCTGTTTGTACTTAGAGGTGTCACTTAACTAGTTGACTTGTATTCTAGTCCTTTCATTATCGCTCTCATGTGATCCATTCCAAGTGCAGTCATCATCATCTTTATCTTTCACTTCTGCTTTTGCCATTCAGCATTGTGGGGAGGAACAGGGTGTAGTCCAGAACTAAATGGGTAGCACTGATTGTAGTCATTCGGTGTAGATGTGTGATGACATTAATGTCATCAATCCAATGTCTCCTTGGGTGTCTTCTCTTTAGGTATAGCACCTGTGTTAGTAGCTTTTGTGGCTGCATTCTAATGAGATGACAAAACCATTTGATCTTCTACTTCTCAGCAACTTTTGTGCAAGATGTTATTTTCACAATCTGTCTGATAGTATCATTTCTTATTCACTCTTAGATATTAAACTTAGCTGTTTTCATCTTATCTCTGAGGTCTTATAATTTTACATGGGTAAGTCTTTGATAATGTTCAAGTTTGGCACTGGTAGCATAATGTTGGTAGGAATATGCTTTTTATAAACTTTTTCTAGGAAATCTTCCATAATTACCTGTTATATTGTCAATCTTGTTTTAATATAGATAAGTGTAAGTCTTAATTTTCTTTTTTGGTAATCAGTTATAGATAGATTTTATGTCATGATGATCCTTTAGATTTAGTGTGAGCCCTGATTTTCTGTCTTGATAATCCATTATAGGTAGGTACGGTGTTAGCCTAATGGATGTTCCATTATAGGTAGATACAGTGTTAGCCTAATGGATGACCCATTATAGGTAGATACAGTGTTAGCCTAATGGATGGCCCATTATAGGTAGATACAGTGTTAGCCTAATGAATGATCCATTATAGGTAGATACAGTGTTAGCCTAATGGATGACCCATTATAGGTAGATACAGTTTTAGCCTAATGGATGATCCATTATAGATAGATACAGTGTTAGCCTAATGAATGATCCATTATAGGTAGATACAGTGTTAGCCTAATGAATGTTCCATTATAGGTAGATACAGTGTTAGCCTAATGAATGATCCATTATAGGTAGATACTGTGTTAGCCTAATGAATGTTCCATTATAGGTAGATAAGGTGTTAGCCTAATGGAGGTTCCATTATAGGTAGATACGGTGTTAGCCTAATGGACGACCCATTATAGGTAGATACGGTGTTAGCCTAATGGATGACCCATTATAGGTAGATACAGCGTTAGCCTAATGAATGATCCATTATAGGTAGATACAGTGTTAGCCTAATGGATGACCCATTATAGGTAGATACAGTGTTAGCCTAATGGATGATCCATTATAGGTAGATACAGTGTTAGCCTAATGGGTGATCCATTATAGGTAGATACATTGTTAGCCTAATGAATGATCCATTATAGGTAGATACGGTGTTAGCCTAATGAATGATCCATTATAGGTAGATACGGTGTTAGCCTAATGAATGATCCATTATAGGTAGATACAGTGTTAACCTAATGGATGTTTCATTATAGGTAGATACGGTGTTAGCCTAATGAATGATCCATTATAGGTAGATACGGTGTTAGCCTAATGGATGATCCATTATAGGTAAATACAGTGTTAGCCTAATGGATGACCCATTATAGGTAGATACGGTGTTAGCCTAATGAATGATCCATTATAGGTAGATACGGTGTTAGCCTAATGGATGTTCCATTATAGGTAGATACAGTGTTAGCCTAATGAATGATCCATTATAGGTAGATACGGTGTTAGCCTAATGAATGTTCCATTATAGGTAGATACGGTGTTAGCCTAATGGATGTTCCATTATAGGTAGATACGGTGTTAGCCTAATGGAGGTTCCATTATAGGTAGATACAGTGTTAGCCTAATGAATGATCCATTATAGGTAGATATAGTTTTAGCATAATTTTCTGTCTTGATGATCCATTATAGGTAGATACAGTTTTGACCCAATTTTCTGTCTTAATGATCCTTTTTAGGTAGGCACAGTGCTAGCCTAATTTTCTGTCTTGATGATTTTTTTTAGGTAGGCACAGTGCTAGCCTAATTTTCTGTCTTGATGATCCTTTTTAGGTAGGCACAGTGCTAGCCTAATTTTCTGTCTTGATGATCCTTTATAGGTAGGCACAGCGCTAGCCAAATTTTCTGTCTTGATGATCCTTTTTAGGTAGGCACAGTGCTAGCCTAATTTTCTGTCTTGATGATCCTTTAAAGGTAGGCACAGTGCTAGCCTAATTTTCTGTCTTGATAATCCTTTATAGGTAGGCACAGTGCTAGCCTAATTTTCTGTCTTGATAATCCTTAATAGGTAGGCACAGTGCTAGCCTAATTTTCTGTCTTGATAATCCTTTATAGGTAGGCACAGTGCTAGCCTAATTTTCTGTCTTGATAATCCTTTATAGGTAGACACAGCGCTAGCCTAACTTTTTGTCTTGATGATCCAGTAGATACAGTGTTAGCCTAATTTTCTTTCTTAATGATCCATTATAGATAGATACAGTGTTAGTCTAATTTTCTGTCAGAACAATGGAATCAGTCATACTGATATGTTAAATAAGCACGGCAAGGTTAAAATAGTTGACATGTAATTACGTGCAAGATACTGTTAATATTTTAACATTGCACTGAAGTTTCAGAAAAGATAACTGAATGAGTCTTTAGGTGTCATTTGAAGATTCTCATCACAAATGATGACATCAGTTGCTCATTCAAAGATTCTCATCACAGATAATGACATCAGTTGCCCATCATTTGCAGTTTCTGAGCTGAAATCAATCAGCTTACAATACATGACAAGCCTTTCCAGGCAATGTTAAATTAATAGTATTTGAATTGTTAACTCACAATTTTTATTTCTTTTGGATAGTTGAATGCCAACAAAATAGTACATTATCTACGCTGTTCAAACTTAAACAGTAAACATATATGGTACTTGAGGTCAGTTATGTTCACAATTCAAAGAGACCACACTGTGTTTACAACAGACATATGTTAGTAAACTATTTTCTTACAGTCACCAACCACAGTTTTTTGTGAATTTTTTTCTATGTCAATTTGAATTTAGTGTTTATTGGCTTTTTCTATTTTAAATCTTATTTGTTAGGATAAATGTGTGGTTTTCCCATCTATATTCCTTGTATACATTTACACATTCTCACAACATAGATATGTTACGGCTTTAATATTTGTTAGAAACAGCCTTTTCATACGCACATTCATAATCTGGTATCCCTTCACAAGAGCTCATTGGCTGCATTTCTTGTACAGCCTTAGTGGCAACATTTCCTTCATTGTGTGTATGTCATGTTTCACCATCAATAAATGGGTACTGTCATATTTCACAGTTTGCATTGGTTTCAACTGAATGACAGCCAGCTGATTGTTTCTTTCCCCCTCTAATATACCTTATATAAGTTTGGGACCAGTCAGAATGTGAACATATTTCAATTGTGTCATGGAAAATTTAGATTCCAGAGGAAATGTCCCTAGTGACATTTTGGCAAGTAGTCTGGCTGTGGAAGTTGTAATTATGGCACTTTGTGTTTCTAAATTACAACTTATGAACATCAACATTGGATCAATATCCTTATTTCATGCACATTATTTTATCGACACAAGCTTAATCATTTAGTCCTATTTTTTTCCTGTTAATGTGATGACTGTGTTGTTTTAAATATGTTTCTTGTACATCTTATTTGCTGCCTCTTGAGTCTTGTAAAATAAAAATTAGTTTAATCCATATATTATACACTAACTTTCTTGCTATCAGTTGTGTATTATTTTAATATTTCTAGTAATTATACTCACCTACTAACAAAACAAAATCCAGAATAGAAAATACACAAACTGCACAGTCTCACTTGAAACTGAGGGACAATTTTGACCTAATCATTTTTTTTGATTTGGATACTACAGATTTCAAATGTGTCTTTTCTGGCACCCAATTTCTTTTTTAAAAAGGAACAAAAATGATTAATTAAAAACTGATAGGATTGAAATAATCCATTCTTATTATTCATGATTTTAACATTCATTAAAGTGTAATTTTTAAATTATTTTGTCAATGTCTTGAAAGAAAGGAAGAAGAAAATTTTACTCATAACTATATTGTATTTTCTATTCAGTACATTTTTTTTTTCTGTTTATGAACATCATGCAAACAGCTTAAAACAATGACTCCCTTCTGGAATCTTGCAACACTCAGTGAGTGATAGTAGCACTGTAAAGTTGATTCACCACAATCCAAGGTTGTTTATAAGAAAATACTAATGAACACCTTTGCTTCTTTTCTTTTTTCTTCAAAAATTTCAGAGCAAAAAACGGCTGGAAATTAGAAAAGTGTAATAGGAATTTGGGTGTGGCCCACCTTTATATATTTGGAGAAATATATCAAATGTGCTGAGTTGTGAAATGATAAATTTCCCCTCCAATCTCCCTCTGTCTGAAGACGTCTGGCTATCTCATGTGGAAGAAGCTGCAACAAGCCCGGCACATCCAAACTTGACAAGCGACGTGACGTATAACAACTGTGTCTGCAACTGTGACAGAAATGCAAGCAGTTTTATTCCTGCAATGTTTAGTCATTCATATTCATGTTATACATCTATCGATATAATGGACAATCAAATGAAATCTGTCCCATTTGTTTCATTACTAATCTGTGAAGTTATTACCACTTATGACAGAATTGAACAAAGCAACTATTAGGAAGCAAGCATGCATCACCAGGGGTCATCAGAAAAGTAGTCCATGACATTCAGACCATTATCCCACTCTAGTAAAGTGTTAATGAAGCATTTGAGACTGTTTTCATTTGATCATGCCTTTTACCTCTGTGTATATATAATTCAGCCATTCATGTTTAAGTGTTAAATTGATGATGCACATGTTTTTTCATTTAACCCTTAATTTTTTTTTTTATATCAGATTTCAAGAGTAAGCATATATTTCCAATATGGATAACCAAAATCACATGCTTTTGCATCTTTTAAATAGAAAAATGTCAAACCTGAACTATTTTCCCCAACTATCTATTTCTGATGTTATTTTCAAACCTAAGTTTCTTTGTTCTTCAACTGCAACAAAAATGTCACTGTAGTGAGCAGCTGCTACTGAACATGTTGATAGAAATACAAAGCTTCTTCCTGCAGGCTGCTGTAATATTGTGATATTATTGTATTAAAGAAGTCATTTCTTGCCCTTGATTGAATTTCACTTCAAGTCTAGAAATATATTTTCTATAAGTGATGATTCCTTCCCAAGATTACTAGCCAAGCAAAGAATCCCTGATAACTGAACAGTGTGAGATCTGTCTAAGACAGTACAGCAAGCTAAGCTATCTCCCTTCACTTTCTGTGTGTACAAAATGTGAACCCACTTGAATACAACTATTTCCTAGACGAATATCATGGTATTTTAAATCATATTTTTAGTGTGGAACCTGTCATTTCAGTTTGAACTTTATTGCTTCAAGAAATTTTACGAATTGAAGGTTTGGATTTTACCCACATATTACTTGTGTGACCAGCAAGTCTGCTTTGTGATGATGGTGACACAACTTTGTGGTTGAAAAGTACAAATTTTCCAATCTTAGTGATTTCATGCTATTGCTGATGTACTTGAGACTATTGGTCTTTATCTTCCAGGATAGGTGTCCAAGCCACATGAGACTGGCTGTACACAAGCTGGTTACATGGGTTTATTTATTAAGCTTTCTTATGGGTTTTGTAATCCACAAGACAAATAATAATATGCAGAAGTGGCAGAATTTGTAAGTGCTTCCGAAACTAGTGTTAATCAATAGAGGAGAAAGCATAGTCACATGCTTGAAGTGTAGTGACATTATTCAGTAAATGCCACACACAAGAGTTTGATCATTCTAATTCCATTATTGCCTCCTTCAATGGATCAAGAAACTTGAAAGTGTCCATGTTGTATCAGGAATCAGATCATCAGATCCCTACATCTTGATGTCATCATCAGTGGCTGTTTTACACTGTCACTGAAGTTAGCAACCACTGTTGTCTACGCTGCTGCCATCTCTAGAGTTATTTTATTGTTTTTATTAATTTTTTTTCATCTCACACACTTTGTTTTTAAACTGTTACTGATGACTGATATTTAGACATTTCTTTGATAATGATAAATAACAACGATATAACTTGTGGGCACATTTTCAAAGGCTCACTAAATGTCTGAATACAAATGTGTTGATTGTTACCTGAACAGCAAAACAGTATCCTCACTGATTCTTGAGAGTTTACTAACTGAACTAGTGATGGCCACAGTTGTGATGAGTTAATGTCACTGTCTTGTCCAGTTGTATTTATGGCCTATAGTTGACTACTATGAGCAGCATTTTATGTTGCTTCTAATATGATCTTAAAGTTAACTTATTGTGTGAAAGTACTTGTCTTCACAGAAATTATAGCTTATGTTTTTGTTTTTGTAAATGCTTGTATGAATGAACTTGATGCATAAATGACACAAGATTAGTCTTTGGACTTTTCCTTTGAAAACACCATCATGCAGTTATTGCTGAACATGAGATCATTTGTTGTGATGGTCTGTTGATGAGCCCAAAGATGAGTTGTGTCAAACTATGACACCAAAATCTGTGGACAACAGTAGACATTTTAGCAGGACTGGGATACACAACAACAATCTGTGTATGGTATCTTTGCTTATTAATATGTGTAGTGTAGCAACAAAAGTATCCATTCTCTTTGGTATGACAAAGTGTTTCTGACTTTGTAGTGAAATAAAGATTTTCTCTGTGTCATTGCAATAACTGGAAACAATATCTATCTTAAAGAATCTTTGGACAGTTTCACTGAGAATACCGCAGTTAGAAAGTAAAGGTTGGAGGAAGATGGCAAGGAAGCTTGTTGCTGTTGTAATTATTGATTCACCAGTTTAACTGTCATATTTTTGGCTAATGACATGCAGTAATATTTGCACAAGTTGATACAGTGCTGCAAAGACTTTCCGTGGTGTGCTTTTGGATAGGGCTGCTTTTCTGGGATGTCACCAAATGATTTGTCTTCCTAAAGGAGTTATAAGCACAGCTGACACTCTTTTGGATACTTTGGTGGTTAAAATCTGTTAAGAAGCTGCTTGCTGTTGAGGTTTTCAACAAATGTACTTTAATGGGGACGTTCATAGAAAATAAAACAATCATTAAAAGAGCACACTTACTCATGCTTGAGGAAATCTCCATCTCTCTTTTTTATTTATATCTCTTCATTTGTCTGTCTCTTCCTTGCCCTATTTCTATCTCTCACTATCTTTCTGTCTTTTTCCCTCTCTCTCTCTCTCTCTCTCTCTCTCTCTCTCTCTCTCTCTCTCTCTCTCTCTCTCTCTCTCTCTCTCTCTCTCTCTCTCTCTCTCTCTCTCTCTCTCTCTCTCTCTCTCTCTCTCTCTCACTGTCTCTCTTTCTCTCTCTATCTCTGTGTCTGTCTCAGTCTCAGGGCTTACACTTCTGAGCTGTCAAGACATACTGTTACAAAATTATTTACAATAAGTGTTTTGCTGTATACTATTTAATAATTTAAAAGTATAGTGAAATGTTCATATTTACACCACACATTGCTATTTCTCTTCACTGCTAGACAGAACACGTCCCAGAAGTGTGAATCAAGGTTCAATCAGTCTTTGAGTTGCACCAGATTTCTTTACAGGTTTTCCTGCTTACTTAATTTAATAATGTAATCATTTATAAATATGACATAATGTGCAAAGTCACCTCTCAGACGTCAAGAAACTATGTAATAAGAAAATCAGTTTTCATACCTGCTTGACTACATAAAATCAATATATCTGTCTATATTTCCTGCTTGACTACATAAAATCAGCATATCTGTCTACATTACCTACTTGACTACATGAATTCAACATATCTGTCTACATTACCTACTTGACTACATGAAATCAACATATCTGTCTACATCACCTACTTGACTACATGAAATCAACATATCTGCCTACATTACCTACTTGACTACATGAATTCAACATATCTGTCTACATTACCTGCTTGACTACATGAATTCAACATATCTGTCTACATTACCTACTTGAGTACATGAATTCAACATATCTGTCTACATTACCTACTTGACTACATGAAATCAACATATCTGCCTACATTACCTACTTGACTACATGAATTCAACATATCTGTCTACATTACCTGCTTGACTACATGAATTCAACATATCTGTCTACATTACCTACTTGACTACATGAATTCAACATATCTGTCTACATTACCTACTTGACTACATAAAATCAATCTGTTAGTATATAATAAACACTTTAGAGTATAAAAAAAGAAGTTTAAAGTTAACAATTCAAGGTTCAGTTATGATGATGTGTCAGTAGACTATATAAAGCCAAGTACTATATTGTTTATAGCATGGCTACTGGTGAGAGTCTTGAACTGGAGAAGTTCAAACTGACACAACTATGACAAATAATAGAGCCTTTGAGTAGAAGTATATTGTCAGTCTGAAATCTGAAAAACATATCACTCAGTTGTACAATTCAGTATGTGAAATAAACATATCATTATCGTGTAGCAGGTCCCTTGCAAAATGAACATATCAGTTTATATTTTATATGTTTAAGTTAAATAAACATTACACTCTTCAGTATGTGAAAGTAAACATGTTAGTTTGAATTCTGAAATAAACATCAACAAACAAACAGTTCTGTCAGTGAAGTAATAAAATCAGTGAATATAAATCTGAAGACATATGCCTAATAACTCAGGTGACAGGTGGAATGATTAATAATAACCATAGCAAAAACACAACGTTGGGGGGGGGGGGGGGGGGGGGGGGGGGGGGGGGGGGGGCTAAAAGAAGAACATTTGTACAAAAATTCATGAAATAAGTTCCTTTCTACATGAATATGTAAATACAGTTATTAAAACGGTTACCATCTTTTGGTTTTACAGCAATGTGTCTTGGACTTGCATTTTAATAAATAGGAAGTTGTGCGAAAATATTATGTGGAAAGGCTGCATCTACTCACAGTGGGGATAATGATTAGCAAATTGCAGTGAAAATATTCAAGAATGATTAATAAGTACTAATAATAAACATTTTTGAAAGTAAAATGAACTACCCATCAACAATTAAGACAGTTACTAGGTGTATGGGGACACTCAGTACCAATTGCCAAGAATATATAACAAAGAAGCCATATTTTATTAAATGTAATATGAAATTCTGCCTTTTCATAACTTGAAGTGGTTATGTTTGCATGAACGGTAATGAGCAAGTGGACCATTTGGAATGGGAAGAAACATGGACAGAGCAGATATTAATGCTGTACGGACTGGGCTGGTGGATCACTACGAATCTCACTAACCTGATTGCATGACCTAGGAGTAAAGCATGGAAGCACATCTATGTCACATTTGAGAAAGGCCTAGATAAAAAACATTATAACCAACTCCTCACAGAGACAATCAGCAAAGGTCCTTGGTACTGCTGCTGCATCAGAGGACTGAGCATGCATGGTAATGCCCAGTGTGCAGTAATGTTGATTGTGATAAGATAAGATAGTGAAGTATAATGAGTGGATTGTTAATCAAGTAAATACTCTTTTTCCAAGCCATCAAGCATAGTTGGTACATGGTGCTGCCCACATACTCTACAGTCCAGTCAACACTTGATTAGCAATGTGGCTGATATCTTGAAGGCCACCTTTACTTCCCTGAAGCTTGTACTCATGTTAGGTTGAGTTGACCTGGGAATCCATGTCAGTCTGAAAACATTATCTGTCTCCATGGATACCTGAATGCATGACTACCAAGCCAGTAGACAATCAGGTTTGCAACATTACTATCAAAGCTCTGTCCTTATCAATTTCCACGCTTGCTGTTAAGTGTCTTAGGAAGGAACAGTTTGCAATCCTTTGTCATTCCTGTTGATGCTCAGTCCATCTTCTCCAAGGGCAACTTCTTGCTTCCACATCAGATCTTTCCATGTGCCGTGCCTGTGTTCTCAGTTTCTCAGTGATTTTCTGGGTATTGTTTCCACAGTCTGTCTGATAGTATTGTCTGTCATTTTGTCTCAGGTGGTTAGTTTGATGGCTTTCCTGTCTGATAGTATTGTCTGTCATTTTGTCTCAGGTGGTTAGTTTGATGGCTTTCCTGTCTGATAGTATTATCTGTCATTTTGTCTCAGGTGGTTAGTTTGATGGCTTTCCTGTCTGATAGTATTATCTGTCATTTTTGTCTCAGGTGGTTAGTTTGATGGCTTTCCTGTCTGATAGTATTATCTGTCATTTTGTCTCAGGTGGTTAGTTTGATGGCTTTCCTGTCTGATAGTATTATCTGTCATTTTGTCTCAGGTGGTTAGTTTGATGGCTTTCCTGTCTGATAGTATTATCTGTCATTTTGTCTCAGGTGGTTAGTTTGATGGCTTTCCTGTCTGATAGTATTATCTGTCATTTTGTCTCAGGTGGTTAGTTTGATGGCTTTCCTGTCTGATAGTATTATCTGTCATTTTGTCTCAGGTGGTTAGTTTGATGGCTTTCCTGTCTGATAGTATTATCTGTCATTTTGTCTCAGGTGGTTAGTTTGATGGCTTTCCTGTCTGATAGTATTATCTGTCAGTTTGTCTCAGGTGGTTAGTTTGATGGCTTTCCTGTCTGATAGTATTATCTGTCATTTTGTCTCAGGTGGTTAGTTTGATGGCTTTCCTGTCTGATAGTATTATCTGTCATTTTGTCTTGGGTTGTTAGTTTGATGGCTTTCCTGTCTGATAGTATTATCTGTCATTTTGTCTCAGGTGGTTATCTGTCATTTTTGATGGTAGTTTGGCTTTCCTGTCTGATAGAATTATCTGTCATTTTGTCTCAGGTGGTTAGTTTGATGGCTTTCCTGTCTGATAGTATTATCTGTCATTTTGTCTCAGGTGGTTAGTTTGATGGCTTTCCTGTCTGATAGAATTATCTGTCATTTTGTCTCAGGTGGTTAGTTTGATGGCTTTCCTGTCTGATAGAAGTATCTGTCATTTTGTCTCAGGTGGTTAGTTTGATGGCTTTCCTGTCTGAATACATTTTGCTAACCCCATATTTGTAGATCAGTATGCACTCAAGGCTGATCTCGTGGGTATCAATTCCAGGCTGGTTTAACATGGCTGCTCAAATGACTCCAAAAGCCCCCTTCTAGAGGATTTGAACACATGGCCAACAGACGACGGGCATGGCTACACACCTCTTTACTACACTCTGGTAATAAGAACATATTTATCACACTTGCATGTTCAGAACCACCAGTTATATATGAAGATAACATTTACAAAATTGGATATAAATTATAATAGAACATACTATGTGCGGGAAAATTAAAAAGCTAGTCATTAAAGAGCTTTCATTGCAGTTGCAATGTGTTGGGAGTGTTTTAGGAATAACCAAGTAGAAAATGTGAATAGTGAGTGATATGCCACAGTAGGTATGTTTCTTTTAAGAGAGAGAGAGAGAGAGAGAGAGAGAGAGAGAGAGAGAGAGAGAGAGAGAGAGAGAGAGAGAGAGAGAGAGAGAGAGAGAGTGGAAACTTTGAATACATAGAAAATCAGATGAAGAAATCCTCATATAAATGCATTTATGTGGGTCCACTAATCAATAATAAAAATTACAGCAACAGGTATTAAGCATGTTATAAGTTGTTAGTAAAAAAAATGTGAATTAGAGAGTCATTAAGAACCCTCCTTGACTGAAAAGCTGTATGTGATGTAGTATACAACTTACTGATAGGCAAAGCATACAATTTGTCAATAACAGAGAGGACAGCTCTCAAGAAATAAACGAAAGTTATAATAGGTGAATGTTTTTAACTGAAATCAAAATAGAAATCAAATAAATTTCACAGACATTCATGAACTCAAAAATATTTTCTGATATTTGATGCTCCAGTGTTTTGTTTTGTTACTCTAAACCACACTTTTAAACACTGCTGGTAATTTAATGACTGGTAACAACTGATTGTCACTGTGATTTATATTTTGACAAGAAGTATCACATCTGCTGAAACCTGATTAAAACACAAATTTGCCAGATTTTCCAACATAAACCGCTACCTAATGTCACAATGTACACAGCTCATTTTCTATATCTGCTGCAGACATTCTGGTAGGCAACCATTTGTTATGCATGTTGCATTGTGTGTGGTTTATTTTTACCTTCTACAATTTGTTAATTTACGGACAACAAGCCATCTGATGTGACAGCTTCATACGTTGTTTAATGAGCAATTTTAACAAAACATATAAATAGACCTCCTAGGTCTTTTCGAATTAATTCTTGCACAAACCATACTTTAGGGTTTTTTAGTTCCTGTTCACTGCCTTCTCTTCAAAGTTCCATGTTTTTTTTTTCAACTGCATCATGATCTGTAGTTTCTGCCATTAGTGTCAAAATCTTGACTTATTTACTCACGTTATTTTTAATGTAAGTTTCAATAAATATGGTGCACACTGGCGACCCAATTTGATCTATTCAAAATTTACAAAGCTGGATTATATAACTAAGAAATCTAATGTGAATCATTGTAGAAAGTTAGAATCTTGTGAAAGTGGGATATTTTAGATTACAAATACAGAGATAAATAGTCTTTAAAAAAACTGACTATTTATTTTGTTAAGATTTGAAACACATGCTAGATTTACTAAAGATTAATTATATTTTATTTTGAAATTTCAATGAAGTCTCTGGAATGTTTGTGTAGCAACTGCACTGTTGTTATGTCTCACATCAGGATACCAGCAACTTCTCCTCTTTAAATGAATTCACAAATATCTAACTCTTGTCATTGAGTACATTTGACATAAACAATGTAGTGCCAGACTACACTTTGTCAATAACAATTTGTGAAGCACACTTGTTTGATGTATAGAGATTACACACACACACTGACACATATATGTAAGTATTGTATTATGTAATTAAAGAAGGTAACCATGTTCAATGAATACCATCTCAAGTGCATATTTCACAATGATGTTATGTTAGGTGTAACCAATGTGATCAGTCATGCATGTTTCACATTCAGCAGACAAATCTGATAGCTTGGTTTTGTTAGGACAAACATGGCTTGTGTGTATGTATGAGAGAGAAAGTTTAACATGTTTCTGTCTCTGTGCTGGTTGAGCAACTTTCTTTATGAAATGTTTTCCTGTGGTCCAGTACTACTGATAAGAATAACTCAAAAAAAATGATGGGCTTTGTCCATCAGCTGACATTTTCTCAGACAGCAGAACACGTAGTCCCTTTTATATCTAGAAGTGTTTCAGGCTATATGGGGGCCATTTCTATATTGGTGTAAACTAATCATCACTTGACAGGTGATATCATATCAGAAAAAAGGAGCATGCAGATTGGATATGCTAGATTGCTGAATTTTTTTTTAAATTTCTTTTAACCAATTCACTTAAATTGTGACAACAGAATATAATTATATCAATTCTCTCCTCCTCCTCCTTCCTCCATAAATTTATGGGTAATTATGCTGATCTTTCTGAGTTATCACAATCACTTTTGTCATAATTAAAAATGTAATAAGTATACACATGTAATCATATTTTTATTTATTATTTTGCCATGTTTATTTCTAAGTTTCCTTGTTGTCAATGAAATCATTGATGAGCAAATTGTCCACAAAATATTGACATTGACAACTGAAGGATTAGAGTTCTCTGAGAATTACAGTAAGGTTTTAAAATTTGTGAAACAAGTCAAAATGATGAAATGTTTGACTATATTATATACAGTGTTCTGAAATAGTTTTGTTTATAATTTTAGTCTGATTTTAGCTAATTTCTGCAGCACTTGTTTTTCCTGTTAATTGATAGAACTCAACCACTACTCTAGGATTTACAGCCTCCTAATTTGTGGTAGGACACAACATTTTTTTTTTTATTAGTATAAATTTACTTTGTTAGTATCTGATTTTCCTCTCATGCTAGTTCCCAAGTTTAACTGGATACATGAAAGAACACTAGACCTATAGTACATGAAGCTATCAAAAGTGGTCAGAAAATGGCAGGAAGTCTTTCATGGCAAAGTAGTTCATAATTTGTAGCAGATTCTGGCACATCCAGTGTGGCTGATATTTAGCCATCTAGTGCTTTTTTATCTTTGATGTCCTGATTGTCTCTAGGTACAACTAATGTGGTTGTCCGAAAATCTTCCATGCAATTTTGTAAGTGTTTTTGCTTTGTGCGTGTGTTGATATGTGATATCTGTATCATGAACAATGTGATCCTTGACTCTGCATGTTGTTTGGCTAATTGCTGACAGGACTTGTAAGACTGACCATAGATGTAAGTAAATTATGAATGGGGTCATTCATTATGTGCTCTCTGATTATTTATAGCCATCAACAAGTTGCATGATATATTTAGACATGTGTGTTTTATGACTGATCACATACATTAGTCAGCTGCATGACACATCACTGAGATCTGTGGCTGTGTAACTGATCACTGACATATGCGTGCTGTTTTACTGATCATTGACATTTGTGTGATTTACCACTGACATCTGGGTGCTGTGCGATTAATCATTGACCTGTATATGCTGCAGTTTTATTGGTTATGTAGGCATGGTCAAGCTACATCATTGGTAAATGTGTATAATTAATTTTGATCATCCATCATTTACATTGAACTTGTCTGGGTCTCATGTCAATCTTCTCTCTTGTAGAAAGATATGAACACACTCTGTGTTCAGCTGACACCCGTTTGTTGGCTATTCTGTGTTCACATTTCTCTTGAGATATGATTTTCTCTTAAAATGTGAACTTCTCATCAGATATGAATTACTTGGACTTTCAAATAAATCTGTCTAACATCTTTGTAGAGGAGTAAAGAGACCGAATATAAAACCACTAGTAAGAGAAGTCAGTGCTAGTTTGTTGAAGTATATCATGCTAGTATGAGTTGAAAATGTTTTTGGAAGTTCGGCACTTCCTGAATGAGAGAGTGGAACCAGATAACCAAACACAAGCAGATGTTACATATGTAGGCTTTCCTCATTGCTATAAAACACTGATATGAAAGTCAATACAGACTGCTAATTATTATTTTTGTTTAACCTATTCCTCAAAGTTCTCAAATATATTTAACCCTCACCCCTTTTTTTTTAAAACAAATATCCCACTTTTTTTTTGGTTTATTTTTTTTGTTTGTTTAAAAAATGGAAACCATTGACTGCATCTGCACCCTCCATGTTATGAGGTTATCAGTTATCCCACAGTTGACATGTTTCATCACCATACTGTTGTGCCATATTACATCACATTGGGCTCATTGTTCATCCACTCCATTGGAGCCTGTGCAGTTATACTGATCACTAAACCATACTGTTATTCAGCAAGTTATAATAATGGTTAGAAAGTATTGTATTGTTCAAAAGGCTATTATTTTTTTTTTTCAGAAACAAAATTAGTAAGATGAAAACCTAGCCTTCTATTATAAGTGGTGATAAGTTTGAACTGTGGTGGTGATATATGAAAAGCCCACCACTGCACAACAAAACTTCATTCAAAAAAATATCAGATAAAATCTGTTTGTTTTACTGACAGTTGTCACTGAACTATCTGAAATACTCCATACAACACACTCACTTAGAAGCTGCCAGCTACATACTGCTGAAGATGAGATGGGCAAGAAATATATGTTGCCATGCAGGGTTTACATGTAAAGCAAGGTTTCTTCTTCTTCTTCTTTTTTCCCCTTCAATCAAATCAGACATACTTCTTCTTTTTTCTTCTTCTCTGTTCGACATCAGTCATGCTAAACATTGAGTCTCGTCTGGGTCACAAATTGTATTGTGCGTTTAAGGTCGCCACCGGTCCCCCATATCTTCTCTCGCAATGTGGCTTCCTTGGGCCAGATCCACAGTCTTTGCTGGGAGAGGTAAGGGCAGTACTGTAGTATGTGCCCAGGGGTCTGTCTGTCTGCTCCACAATCACAGGCAGCAGATTCTTCCTTGCCTATCCTGTACAGTTGTGCTCGAAGACCACAGTGTCCAGTTCGAAGTCTAAAAATTGTTGTTTGTTCTTTCCTGTTGAGTTTGTTTATGCTGTTACTCTCTGGTCTGTAATCTCCATTCTGCCTTCTCCACTCCCGCTTGAAAGACTGCTTTAGCGCTGTTTTGGTTTCATTGTAGCTGTGTTGTGGATGAGGTTGTGGAAGATTACTCCCAGCTTTTGCCAACTCATCTGCTCTCTCATTTCCTTGAATACCACAGTGGGCTGGTATCCACTGCAAGACCAGTTCTGCTTCCTTGGAGAGTAAGCCAATGTTGGTCCTTAGATCTGCAATTAGTTTGTCTTGTTTTTTGCTTGATAGTGCTTGGAGAACAGACAATGAGTCACTAAGTATAACAATTTTGTGCCCTCTGTGTTCTTGATTGATGAGATGTTGGACTGCAGAAAGGAGGGCAGTTGCCTCAGCTCTGAAGTTAGTGCAGATGTGTCACCTGCTGGTAGAGAGAGAGAGAGAGTTTCTGCTCTACTGCTAGGGGGTTTAATGTATATTCAACAACTCCCCTTTCTGACTGCTTCTGTATCAGAGCCGTCGGTGAAAACCTGAGTCCAAGTGGTGTTTGGATACTTCTCATTAAGCATAGCAAGAGCCAGGGTTCTCTGTTGTGTCTCCATCTGGGCATCTTTTGAAGTGATCCCTGGTACCTTTAGGACTACATTTGCCTTCTCTGGCTTGCTTGTCCATGGTTCTGGCCTAAGTTTTTCGCACAATGCTGTATCTCTTTCAAGCAGATCTCGGTGCTGTCTGTACAGTTCTCTAGCAAGGTGGTTGGGGCTCCGACGCTTCAGTCTGTTTTTTGTTCTCTCTTGAAATTTAAATCAGACAAACTGTATATGGAGCAGGCTGGAATCCTGGGGCAAAAAATCTTGCCAGGTGAGGAGTTTATTTTATGTGGGCACAGATACTGATACTTTTAGGTTAGCAGATCCTTTCATTTTATTCACAATGGATTATATTAGTGTTTTCTGACATCTGATCATCTCATTGTACTCACAGTGGGCATGTTAGTGGTTTCTGACATCTGATCACCTCATTGTATTCACAATGGGCTATGTTTGTGATTTCTGATGTCTGATTACCTCATAGTATTCACAGTGGACGTTTTAGTGGTTTCAGACATCTGATTATCTCATTGTATTCACACGGGTTTCTGACAACTGATTATCTTATTGTATTCACAGTAGGTTATATTAGTGGTTTCTGACATCTGATCATCTCATTGTATTTACAACGGGTTATGTTAGTGGTTTCGGACATCTGAGCAGCTTCTGTTTTCACTGCTAGTTTGTTTATTTCATCCTGTTAGTTTGTATTGATTACTATGGGTTTGTTTTTCTTGCTGTGTCACACAAAGTATTAGTGACTAGAATCCACAAATTTAACTATTTACTAACTAGAACTATTTTCACTATGTAATAATTTCAAATAAACCTGATGATCTCAGTTATTGGTAGCATTAACTACTCCCTGACTGTTTTGTGATGAGAATGAAGCATCAAGAACTTTCTAGCATTCACACTGGTATTTTGTTTCTTCATTTTGTAATTATTTGCAGACTGCACCTACTTGAGCCAGTTAGCAAATCTCCTACACAAACCCAGTTGATGAGTTTTGTTGATAACATGAACTGTATAAATACAGTGAAGCAATGAAACTAGAATCAACAGGCGAGGTTGTGATTCTTCATCTCAAATTAGTATTGTTATCATAACCCTTGAAAGTGTGTGTACTAATCGTTAAAAGCCAGCGTCTCACAGAAAGAAATCTGAAGCAACTAAATGCTGCTATACTGAGCTGCGTACTCTAGACTTTGTGGCTGAAAGTGATCACAGCTGACATATATTCAAGTCTAAGCTTCCATTAGAAAACATTGACCATGTATTCATTGTTTCTGACACCTGTTTTGACACCAGTATGTTGCCTGAGGGCTGTTATGTCTCAGAGTTTCACAATTTATAGAATAGTTTAGTTAACTGAAGTCTTGTGAGTTCAAATATTTGGGACAAAATACAGTAGACCTACACTGTCTTATTGTTTTGTATGCCAGATACCATGACACCATATGTACATTTCACTGATATCAATGTATTGTGGCAGTTGATGAGATGAAATCCCTCTATTATCACCACAATAAATGTTGACTAGTTACAGTTTGATTTTTTTGTGACACTTATTTTTGGTCTCAAAAATGAAAATGTATCATTTTCTACAAAGTAGTAGTAGCTTGTGTAAATATATTTCATGGTGTCACGTCCTATATATTTCTTGCAATGCAACTGAGAGCATTACAGTTAATAGCAGAGCAGATCACGGTCATAGAGACAACTGATGCAAGCAAATATTCACAACAGCAGAAGAAAAAGCTCTATTCTCCACCTTCAGATGAATCTGGTATGTGTTGCTAGTTTCATATTTTGTATAGAGCACTCAGTATTTGATTATTGTTGTGGTCAATGTCATGCTGGCCGCTTTTCAGAAACTCATTTCAGAAACTGTCTCACTGAGGCTGGATCAGCCAACGTAGTTTTATTTTCTAACTATAATGTGAGGGCTGGACAGGATATTTTGTGTGAAAACTACTGCTGCTGCTAGGTCAGCCTGGAAGCCCAGATCAGTTTGTATATATCTCTGTGGGGATTCAAACACACGATCGCCAGACAAGCAGGGAAGCCACTGTCCTCCCGTTGCTGTCTTATTCGACAAAGTCAATGAATAGGTCATGGACCTTTTCTTTTTCAAGTCTCAGTGTTTACTGGGCTGCTAAACCCACACCCTTATAGACCTATGGCAACTCTGTGTGCTGTGTAGTCAGTTTTGTGCCATCCACATTTACTTCCCAGAACATTTCGTTGTAGCTATTTTAGGCTGAGAGTTTAGGTCAGTTTTTTTTCTTCTAAATCTATACCTGGATGGGTTTTTGATCATGTGATTTCAGGTCAGCTGGCAAGCGTTGATTTGACAAAACATATGTGAAACAGTCAGTCAGTACCAATCAGTTCTGATTCATTTGTTTACTGATTTTGAACAGAAAGGTGATACAGTGTTCTGTAAAGCCCTCTAGGAAAATGTGAAACAACATGATACAAGAATTGTTTTTTTTAAACCATGGAGAAATTCATTGGTGTATGCATAAATATGATTCTTCACACACACACACACACACACACGCGCGCGCACACAAAAGATAGAATATTGATTGCACACATATCTGATGGAGACAAACTGGACATCCGTTATTGTCAATATTTTTAAACACCAAATTAGATAGAAATTATTCCAGAAGCACTGACGTCTTCACCAAAAAAGAAAAAAAACAATAATAAAGTCAGGCTACCAAATTGAAAAAATAAAATAAAAATCAATTAATTAAACACAGCTGTGACTAGGAAGCTCAAAGAGAGGGGGATACAAAACACAAAGATACGCACAAACATTTTGGCCAAACTCTTTATCAGTGACAGATTGGT
Organism: Candidula unifasciata; assembly: GCA_905116865.2. Classification (NCBI taxonomy): domain Eukaryota; kingdom Metazoa; phylum Mollusca; class Gastropoda; order Stylommatophora; family Geomitridae; genus Candidula; species Candidula unifasciata. The sequence continues at coordinate 182,133 of CAJHNH020000092.1, forward strand.
TTTAGATGTTAAATGGACTGTCCTGAATGACCATGGGAGTGATCACCTACCATGTTCAGTCTTGATTTCTAAACTCAGTGAGGTTAAGGTTGGGAGAGCACGCAATACCTTCCAGTATAAGTGGACCAACAACATACTTGGACGCCTCAGACGGGGAGCATGCAAAAGAACTGCCAGAACTAATTTTCTACAGCCCCCATTGTGGACTCCAGAAATAGAACAGGCATGGAAGGCAAAGAGAGCCGCAGTGAAGCAGCTATAGAAAGTACGACAGACACCCTCAAGCTCACGAGAGGAAGTGGAGATGGCGGAGAATGTGAAAAAAGATAAGGTGGAGGTTTTCAAGCGCTGGGCTGCAGAGGCCAAAAGAGCAAAGTAGGACACTTTTGTGAATGATATGGGAGGCGATAAAACATTGGGGACATTCTGGAAACTGCAAAGGCAGATGCAAAGAAAAGATTGGCCTATGACAGTCGGAACAATTTGTAGAGACAATGGTGTGCGTGTGACAACAGACAAGGAGAAAGGGGAGGCTTTTCTCCATAAGTTCATAGTTCAGACAGATCATAATGATGTAGACATCAGGAATGCAGTTAGAAAGGAGTTAGCTGGCACCTTGAGGAACATGAATTATGAAGACATGATACAAGTGGAAGATATCAAACAAATCTTGAAAAAAGCAAAAGACACTGCACCAGGGCCTGATGGTGTCAGGTATGGTCACATGAAGGCTTTGAGCGATGTAGACCTGGCGGAGATGGTCGACTGTTTTAACCAGAGTATTAAGACAGCATCAGTACCGCAGGACTGGGTGCACAGCTATCTAATCCCACTACCAAAACCTTTTAAAGATCATTCTAAGCTCAGTGGCTTTAGAATCATCACCTTACAAAACACATTTGGGAAGTTCATGGAGAAGATAGTTGCTGTAAAGTTACAAGAATTTTTGGAAAGGGGGAAGCTTCTCCCAAGAGGTCTGGAAAGTTACAGGCCAGGAAAGGACACTTGGACAAATGCGGCCACTTTTGCTTTTGACGTCTATGAAGGGTTCCAGAACAGACAGGAAACTATGGCGGTAGGACTGGATCTCGAGGATGATTATAACAGAGTGAGATACGACATCTTAATGACTGCACTGAAGGAGAAGGAGGTCAATCCATGGCTGGTGAATTGGGTTGCAGCTGTCCTGTATTCACATCGGGTTGCTCTCCAACAGGGCTCATGGACCTCTGAACCATGCACTTTGGCCCCAAGACTGCCACAGGGATCCGCCATCTCGCCTGTGCTCTTTAACGTGTATACGAGCAAGATTGCAAGCCTAGAAGCACCAGGAGTTGGAAGGATACTGACTTTTGTGGATGATATATTTGCATATAGGCAGGGGGAAGAGAGGAAACAAACAGCTCGGGAGCTACAAGCGACAGTAGACAAAGTGACTGAGTGGTGTACAGAAATGAGAGCTGTCGTCCACCCGGAATAGGCATCTGTTTTGTGGTGTTCTCTAGACAACAGAATCGTTAAAACTAATGTCCCAAGCCTCACGATAGATGGTAGAAACATCAACAGAGAGAGCAAACTGAAGTATCTGGGAATTATATTTGACAGGAGCCTGTCATTTAAGGACCATGTGGAGAGTGTTGTGACAAGATGCCAAAAAGGACTTAGTGCACTCAAGATTATGGCTGCAATTGACATAGAGCAGAGAATGCTTTTCACACTATATCAGCACCTGATCCTGTCAGTGGTGGGTTATGGCCTGGGACTGCTTACCGTCTCAAAGAGTCAGATGGACAAACTAGAGCGCATACAGAACGCAGCTATGCGGGTCATTCTGGGTTGCACCAGAAACACCTCAGTGGTGTGTATGCGATACATCCATGGTTTGCCGACGGTTGCAGGTAGGCACAAGGTGCTGCAGGCGAAGTCATATCTCAGGGTAGCTGCAGACACAAACCACTCCCTGCATGAAGCTCTGGGTGCAGTTAAGGGTCAGCGGCTGATAAGAGGGAGGTCATGGATGGCTTAGGCAGAAGACACAATCAGACAGGTTTGCATCCTTGAGAACATTAGGCGAGGAAAGGAGTGGGTCGAAGTGCCACCTGAGCAGTCAGACTTGTGTAGAGTCATAATCACGCTGAGCCGGGAATGCAGAGACTGGCCAGCAAGTGCCACAGAGGTAGAGATTCAGCAATTAATTCAAGATAATGCTCGCTCAGAGGATCTGATCATTTACAGACGGTTCAGTGTCAAGAGGCAAAAGAAGTGCTTGGGGCTTCTTAGCAAAAGTTAATTGTCGACATTTAGTGCTGGAGAGCCTAGCATATGATACCACAACATCCTGCTTAAGAATGGAGGTGGAGGCGGTCACTGCAGCTTTCTGCTGGCTAGAGAACACGACATACACGTATCGTGATTGTAATTGATTCAGAAAACATGCTGAGGAAGATCAGAACAGGTATGCTTCGTGCAGAGTGGCATGCTTCACTGCGGAGGACACGAGTGAGGAGTATTGTCTGGATTTTTTCACCGGGTCACCCCGGTGTGTTGGGAAATGAACAGGTGGACAGACTGGCTGGCTCTGCACAACTTGGTGGAATACTGCTACATGATAGGGCAGATGTGGTTAGTGCCTTGTGGGAGAGCGTGTACAATTCGGAGGAGCAGATGGATCACCAGTCTGGTGAGATTGATGCAGTTGGGGGTGACGAGAGGTTCTGGCAGAAGCTCGAGGGTCAGAGGAAAGGCAAGACGGATGATTAATCAGAAAGCTACTGGCACCAATAGTATTGTAACTCTTCGCTGGCTGCTGAAGATGGGGACGGAGTGCTTATGGGAATGCCTCGAGTGCTGTGATGTCGGTTCTTGAATCAAATCAAATCAAATTTTATCAGTGACAAAAATAAACTTTTAAAATAATAATAATCTTATGCTCCAACACCAAACAGAAATACAAACAAAACAAAAAGTGAAAGAACAAAATGGAACAGAAATACAAACAAAACAAAAAGTGAAAGAACGAAATGGAACAGAAATGAAAACAAAAAGAACAAGAAGAGTTGTGGAATCTGACTGGGAAACTAAGAGCATAACTTTTCCAGTCCAGACAGTTCTATTAAAATTATGGAATTATACAGTCTCCAGTTTTTAGGCCGTATCAACCTCAGAGCTATACTGATCACAATCAGTATGAAACCACCCTTCTGAGGATTGAACCCAGACCCTTGTCACAGCAGGTAAACCAACTAACCACTATGCCAATACAGCTTTCACTTCTTTTGTCCCACTGGGTTGTATTCCAAGGTCGTGCCTCTCTGTATTTGTCTTGCACGTCCCAAGTGGCTTGAGTGATTGAGTTTTCAATCATCATGCTGAATTCAGCAACACCATCGATTATTTCTTGGTCCTGCCATCAGCCCGGATGTTCTCCTGTAGAAGACCTTGTAAAGTTTAGTCTTGCTGCATTCTCATTAGATGGCCAGACCACTGTTTTTCTGTCTTTGTCCTTCAAGCATGGTATTGTTGAAACCTTCTAATGCTGATAGGGACATGGTCTCTTCTTGTGATGCTGGTGACCTTTTGGAGACAGTGCATAAACAGTCATTATTTGTTTGTTTGTTCCAGTGTCTGCTCATTGTCCAGGTTTGGCACAGACAGAGGTGAGGAAAATGCTATTAAATTATTTAGGAAACTTTTGGATGTCTGAGTAGTGGGGCTAACAGATGGCAGTGCTCTCAAGTAGGCAAAAACAAGTCGGTGATTCATGAAATGGTGGTGAATCGGCAACCTTGACAAGACAATAAGAGCTTCATGTCAAAAGACGTGTTATCAGACATGAACATTATACAGGTAGCCAAGGAAGAATAGTAAACCAACACAGAACTGGCATTATCGGCACCACATGCTTGGGGGGGGAATATAATGCTAAATGTTGAAGTAAGAATCAACATCACAGCACTCTGGACACCCACAGAAGTGCTCCGTCCCCATCTTCAGCAGCGAGCGAAGAGTTCCAATTCTGATGGCGTCAGATTTTGAGGGTGATAAAGAAGAGGGGATCTGAGCGTTTATGGACTTGCCCGATGTGCAACAGAGGATGGTCCAACAATTGACTCATTTTCCTTAACAAACCAAGTACCGAAAAACAAAAGATGCCAATCTGTTTGCATTTCTTGTTCATTTAAAATGATAACATAACAACAACAAAGCTTTGGATTTGATTTATTTAGGTGTGTAACATCATAAATACAGACAATAAGAGTAAAGTCAAAGCAAAATAAAAATCCTGTATCTATCTTGCTGCAGATAGCCTGACATTATTGACTTTCTTACAGTTTTGAAAACATGGTTGCAAAACAAACCTTGACCACTGGTGTTAGAACTAGGAAATCAAGACTTGTCCTGTTGATACAGTACTATAAATCTGTGAATGCCTCCAGCCAACAAGCCATGACAGTGTATAGAAGCAAATAAATGTGGCACTGGTGTCAAACATGAAAGTTACAATTTAAATGTGACTCATTTAAACGTGACATGGAGCGCTGACATTTTTGTGTGTGGCCAAGATGTTGCATCACTGCTAATTCAACCATGCAAAACTACATTCATGTACGAAGTATTTAATACAGAACATGCCCAGGCACATTTCTTCATGAGCTCCACTACAACTTGATAAAATGTTTTGTGGATCATCAGACATTTGTATGTAAGTTCAGCCACAATAATATGGTTCAAACCTTGGACAACAAGTGACTGCTTAACACCGTGAGTGCACTCCAAACCCAAGCAACGTGCATACAAGCATACAGCTGAAAATAGAACAATAATTCCATAGCAAAATGTTTTGATTACACACACACTAAATGAATCATCCTTGAGATAACAAACTACATACTGAAAATGGATTGTATTAAACTATAAATATTACTTTATGTTTAAAGAAGAAAATAAAGAATACGTGCATTTTGTAGATATGGGTGGGAATATCATGAAGAAGAAAACAATTATTGATATATCAACAGAGGCAAGTGTTACAAGATCATTCATCAAAACCATGTGCACCAGACAAATGAGACGTAATCTGAAGTACAACAGAAGAAAATGAACAGACAATAAAGTCTTAATGGGCATCGATGAGTAGTTGGCCATCATATAATGCCTGTCCCATCACAGCAGGTTGGAAAGCCACTCAGTCCTTTGTAGATTCCCTGATCATGTATTTTCATATTTCTCTGACTAAACATTTGACAGAACTGGCAGTTTTCACAGACTATACAGCTGGGCAGATTAGTAAGGATTATCATCACAGTACTCTGTACAGATCCATAGATGCTCAGATCTCCTCCTGAAAAGCTCCACAAGTGTAAAACGACTGATGACGCCTGTTCTATGTTGGTTAATGAAACGTCTTGCCCCCTTAGTGAAATGTTCATTTCTTGCAGCTCCCGTCTGCACCCCCATGTCCATCAGTCCAGACAGGGATACACAGTCATGTCCTTTGGCGGCTCGTCATCACGCTAAATGCTACGCATGGCATTGATAACAGTGCTTCTGTCCAGTACTGGACCAGCCATCGCAACAGTAGTGTCAGAAAGATAATCTGCATGCTCATTCCCTTGAACACCCTCATGACCTGGCACAAAGATGAAAGTTAAGACAGCTTTTTGCGAAGTGCTTTGTTCTGCAATCCATTCTTGCCCGATAAACCAGTCTGGATTTTTTAAGCATATTCATCGAGTCACTAAGAATGCATACATGTGTGTGATCTCTTGAGTACCAAGCCATAGCCCTTGTTACAGCCATAGTCTCCATTGTAAGGCTACTAGTTGTAACAGCAAAGGCGCCATTCATCTTCTTGATGGTTTTCCCCCTTGAGCTTACTGTGAATGCCTATGCACTTTACTTGCGTCAAATTATTGACCCATCTGTGTAAACTATAGCATCACCTTTATCTGTGTTTTTGTCACTCAGTGTTCTGACTAAAGTGACAATGCCAGGAATCTGCTCTCTACAGCTTCCATCAAGTGTGAGTGGATTGTAATGTTCTTGTTTGGTGCAGGAGGCATGGGAACCATTCAATTCTTGAATTAATGACACCTGGCAAGAGATAAGGGTAATTCCCAGCACCACTGTCTGTAATCAGCCAACAACAGCTGCCAGTCAACCAGACCAATCTGATCAGCAATAAGACGTAGAAAACTAGTCCACCACACACAACCTGCCCGGACATTACAGCCCATGTTCTCTCCCACAGTTCCAGACAGGGAAACAAGCCCATGAAGGACAACTGCTAAACAAGGACTTTTTTAAACTCTTTTATTTTGACATCTGAAGTATGTCTCATTGCCTGGATCCTCCCAAACAATAAGGCATGGTTTTATCAGACAAGATTATTTTTGCTTGTCCAACCACTGGCTTGTTTAACTACCCAAGAACTGCTGAATGCAATAACAAGTACAAACATGTTTCTAAATGCAATAAACTATAGACATGTTACTTGATGCGAACAAACAGTACAACAAATGTTCCGAAAGCAATTCTTATGCCAACACGAAACAAAGAACAAGTGCCTTACAGAAGCAGACAGTGCAATGTAATGGCACAAGAGAAATAGTACTCCCAGTTATGTGTGTAGGGCTAGACTTTTAGACATAGTACATTCAATCATAACAGGTAGATACAACTGCTAAAAGGAGGAACATTTGGTAAGCTAATTTATGACAAATGTGATCAGGAGTTTAAGTAAAAAAAGAAAACTAGAAGAATATATGTGAATGTGTATCCTGAATTCAACAAATATTTTGTTAGTCGCATCTGACAATGTTTGTCTGTGAATACTTCTGCACTGCATCAGAGTGAATTTGTTTTCTATACAAGTATGGAGACATCAAAAGGCAAAAAATACTTGTACTACCAGTTGCTTGTTCAACTAATGTGGAAAACAATACACACCACCTGACAACAAGGGAACAGGACAAGTGATGAATACATTCTGTTCAATAAAAGCAGTGATGACAGAAATATTTTCAGAATAATTACAACAAATGTTTAAAGGACCCTTTGCATGCCTTCAGATGTATTAGGCTATTTTATAGACCATTTGGCACTTGTGACACGGTCAACATCATGATGGTAGTAATTTTCATTAATAAACCAACTGGATTCAGCTGTGTTGTCATCATCATCATCATCAGGTGCCTTGCCGACTGACATGTTGCCATAAAAACTGATAACATTAGCAATGAAAACAAGACAACAAAAATAAACAGTTGATATAACCCGGTCAATTACATTCAATACATACAGACTTCTCTCTGATATAACATTAACTAGTGTCCTTACCTCAGCTATAAAATGCACTAGACTCTGAAAGAAAGGAAGAGGAGTGCTCTACTATTGAAATCATAAGGTTACAGTTTGATGTCACCTCTCTCTAGCCACGTGTTTCATTCAAATGTGGAAACAAATGCCAGCTAGCACCTTCCACACATTGACAAGGCCAGTGTTGCTACAGAAATGTTGAGTAATTAAAAACCTAAATATGATAAGCAATAACCAGAAACCAACAGATATTTTAATGCGCAGCAGGCCTGAGCAACTTGTCGAGAACACGCAGCCCATTTTCTTGATATTCTGATCGCAGCAGCCAAAATTCATCTTTGTCCTTCATAATGTCAGCTAATACAGATCCACCCATAAAGACCATGTGTTTTCTGCGAGGAGGGTCCTCTATGCGGATCTTGAATTTCTGAAAATATAGGTAATATCTTAATGTCATGACGGCTTACTGACACAGGCAAACAAATTCAAATATAGTTCTATTGCTATGCCATTCCATCTTTTTAAGTACATAGCAATATGTAAACTTCTTCATACTGAATCTTGTGTATTCTAAACATAGTCCAATCTACATTTAAAACAAAAGTAGCTTCCTTTAAACAGTGATACAGCTAGAAGTAGCCAGGTGAAGAGTACCACCTCAAGTAACAGTGTCCACATTCAGGAAGCTAAACAAAGAGTACCAACTCATGTAACGGTGTCCACATTCAGGCAGCTAAAAAAAAAAAAAGAGTACCAACTCAAGTAACGGTGTCCACATTCAGGCAGCTAAACAAAGAGTACCAACTCAAGTAATAGTGTCCACATTCAGGCAGCTAAACAAAGAGTACCAACTCAAGTAACAGTGTCCACATTCAGGCAGCTAAACAAAGAGTACCAACTCAAGTAACAGTGTCCACATTCAGGCAGCTAAACAAAGAGTACCAACTCAAGTACAATGTCCACATTCAGGCAGCTAAACAAAGAGTACCAACTCAAGTAACAGTGTCCACATTCAGACAGCTCAACAAAGAGTACCAACTCAAGTAACGGTGTCCACATTCAGGCAGCTAAACAAACTAGTGCAAGCTAATGAGATTGAATTGGAAAACAAATGTAAAAGAGACTGCAAAACTTTCAGATTGTAGTCATTCACCTATTATTTTTTTTTTTTTAACATGTCTTGTAGGGAAGACTTAATTATCTTCAAATACATAAATAAGACAGAATTCATGTGCTATATGTCAGTTAATCTGTATAACATATGTTTCAGTAAACTAGCAGAATATATTATTTCTCAAATAAATATATTTAAAAAACCATGTTATATCTAAAATGTTCTTTGCCAACTTTCTTTTTCAATTTCAATCAACACAGCATTTATCAAAAAAACACTTGCTCTTATATTTTGTAGATAAGTTTTTACAGTGTATAAAAAGGTAGCCATTTTCATGCCTCAAAAGTCACAGGTTGACAGTATTACTCTTTAGTGTCTTTGTTTACAGGTTATTAATAGTTCTATAATACTATAAAATTCTGATCATGACCTGAATATTTAGAGCAGTCAAAACTGTAATGTACTTACTGACAAAGAAGTAGTATTCCCTTTCAAGACTCGTTCCAGATACAGCTGTTTGATCTCCCTCTCTAACCGACTTGGCAAGCCAGGGTACATGGTGGAGCCACCAGACAGCACAATGTGCTTGTAAAAGTCAGCACGCAGATCCATGTCTGCTGCCTGAATTGTGTTGAAGAGAAGCTCAGCCACACCTACACTGTCGACGTTAATAAGATGAGGCTGGAAAAGGGCTTCTGGAGCTCCAAATCTTTCACCACCAACCTTAATCACTCGGCCATCTGGAAGCTTTCAATAACAACAACAAAAAAGTGTGTTAACTAAATCAAAACATAAGAGACTAATCTGACACAAGAAAACTCATGAGGTGACAGAAAACCAATGAGGTGACACAAGAAAACCCATGAGGTGACACACAAAAACTCACTGTTAACCCCTAATATTTAACCAAATAAGATTTAGAAACGCAGTTTCACAATTCTTATTATCTTTGTTAGATTTCAGGTGCAGGTAATTTGGCAGCAGTTCCCTTTGCATTGATTTTGAATGGAATAAGCATGATACCATTCAATACCCAATGGCAAACTACTGAACATGTTGAATCAGGAATTGACATCACAGCACTCGGGACACTCCCATAATTGCTCAGTCCCCCATCTTCAGAAGCGAAAAGTTCAGATTCTGATGGTACCAGTAACCGTCTGATTGTTTACCCATCTCATCCTTCTCCTGAGTGTTTAGCGTCGGCCAGATCCCCTGGTAACTCCTCACAGTGCCATTCTCCTCAGACCGTAATTATCTATCTGCATCTCTGCACTGTTCACCCATTGCCAAAGGGCTCTCACAATATCTAACTTGTCATACATCAGTTCACCACCAAATGGTGCAGAGCCAGCCAGTCTATCTGCCTGCTCATTTTCCAACACATCGGCATAACCTAGAGAAAATATCCAAAGGATGCTAACTACCTGGAACCTCTGAAGTGATGTTTGCCACTCACACGAAGCATGCCTACTGAACATAAAATTGCCAAGTAAAATCAAAGCTAATAAATGCTGAGGCAGGTGTGCAAACTCATCTAAAGGATATCCTAGTAACTTTAACTCTAGAATGATAACAGAGCTTGACTGCTGGCAGGATGCTGTATGCTGAGGTACCAAGGCCGCAAGCCCAAGCCATCAGAACAGTCTCCAGACTAGGGTTTTCTTCTTTTGCATTCATCTGTTGGCCCGTTTAAAGCATGACTGTGATATTTATGCCTTTCAGCCAACACATTCGACTCCTGAAGGAATTATTTGACCAGGTTAACCTTCCCAGAGACTGGGATTTGTATTCTAGCTCTGAGATAAAAGTCACAACAAGAAATGGATCATATTTTTCAAAAAAATATGTGGTGGGCTTATACTACAGCCAGACTCTTCTATCTTCTTCTTAAAGTCCATGCCTTGTTGCATTGGTAGTCATGTCTATCCACAACCTTCTGTCTCATGTACTTTCAATCTGATCTGACACAGATGATCGTTTATGCCATGATGTCAATCTGTCCAGCATCTTCTCTCTTGGTCTCTCTCTGCACCTCTTCCCCTCCAGCGTTCCCACTGTTACGATGTACTCCAGCTTTCTCCTTCTCATGACGACCAAAAAATATAGATTGTCTCCTCCTGATGTCGGTAATCTCTTCGCGAGTCAGTTTCTTCCAAGACATCTTCATTACTTTTTTTTTCCACCATCGTCTATAAAACCACATCTCCATAGTTTCAAAAAAAAATTTGCACTAATCAACCAACTGTCCATGATTCACTTCCGTATATCAGGATAGAATTTATAAAGCTTTAAAGAATTCTCTCTCTCTCTTGTCTCACATGATACAGACATACTGTAAAGAATATTCTTCATTGTGTAAAATGCTACCTTTGCTTCTTCAACACTTTGCTGACCAGCAGACTAGTGCACTAGTGTCTCTCATTAACAAGGCTGTTAGGAGATTTTGATAATATCACTGGCTTTCTAATAACATTCACTACAAAATCAAAAACGAGCATAGGGTTTTGAAACCTTCAGAGCATCATTACAAATCGTCGCTACACAGAAAAAAAGATATTTTATGCAAATATGTCACATGAACATGCTGGCCATCTTGAATTTGTTTGGTTATTTATAGAAATTTAAGATGTTTTAAAACCATATTTTTTTGCCAGTTTTTAGTGAATCTGTTCAATGTCACTTCAATCAAATGTTGGGGACATGGTTGACGATATATAAAATAAGCTCAATATGAGCAATTATTTAACGTTGACCGAATATTTCAACATTAAAAGCTATTATAAAAATATGAATGAACTAAAACAAAAATTCTTTTCATTTTTATTTATCTCTCATGTTACAATAAGCATTATTATAAAAGCTCCTCTAGTTGAAGTCTCAGCTACTTCCTTCATTAACTGGAGCTAAAGCTGTAGACCTGTGCAACAGTCTTTGTTAAGAACGTAGATAATCCTCAACTGTGCGGTATAGCTTCAAACCGGTTTTTGAGCATAGATGTGTATTGCAGTCTGGGCAGTACATACAAGTCTGGCTTCTTTTACCTGCAGCCGTAACCACTATACAGTCTGATCTGTACCTTGACTTTTTTTTTTTTTCAAATGGCACTCAGTAAGTCGTGATCCTGTGACCTTGAAGGTGTTACATTGCTCTGAAGAACAGCAGGTCCAATAAGAGCAAGACTGACATCCTGCCTGAACCTCTGTTGTGATCTTATTCATACAGCTGACAGTGTTGCAGCTTACATGCTCATTGACCAGAGCAGTGTCAATTGAAAATAATATAACAGCACGTACCAATTATAGGATCTATGTGGGTATGGGGTAGCTTGTACCCAGCTGACTGAAGTGACCAACACCGCCCTTACTGTTGTTCTATTTTTCTGTAAAAACTGGCTGGTTTATTCAGGAACTCCACTTTTCCTAACTGTCTTGTCCATAACATCATTGCAGTAAACAGTAGATATCAGGTGAACTTTCTTATTGTCAGGTCAGGTAATGGCCAAGATGACTTTATCCTTTGTCACATAAAACAGGATGATCTGCCTTTCCCAGTTTCATCTGCTTTTTCTTCAAAAAAATCACATCGGCACACACCCAATTGTGCCTGACATGGCACCTTGCTGTTCTTCATATGGAGGAAGATTGTCAAGCTTAACAAGTTCATTTTGAGCAGCCTTTCTCTGTTTACAAACAGCATTTTCAGCTGTAGAAATAATCTGGTCTCTTGTGCCACATCCACTTTATTTCAGGTGTACCTATGTCATCTCCACCATCAAGTCTATTTCGCTGTTGCTACTTTCAGTTGCTTTACGACGATAACTTTCACTGGTGTATCACTGCTTAGCCAAGAATCATCGCTTTTAGCGCTACATTCGCTGGCTGATTTGGAATCATCAATACTACAGATCTGGTTTTCATCAGACATGATAAAAAGGCTGAATATGCGCTGGTAACAAAAATTATCAAAATTTCACTGAAAACGTTTGTATCAGCTTAAAGCGATATACCGATCGTAGGTGCAACCATTTTTTTTAATAATATAAAAATACCCGGATGAAGCTCAATTTGAAAACTATCACTAAGGTCGTCCGTTTGCAGTCTACATGTCATAAATTTGATGATTGTCGAAGTTGGTCACCAAGGGATATGGCCGGAAATTCAACGATCGTCGAAGTTTATCAGGAAAGTGTTAATACATCTTCCATCTGATGTTATCAGGGCATCCAAGTACCTAAACATATCAACTTGCTTGAGGATTGTCCCATTTACTTTGATGCTGCATTTAGGAGGGTCCATTTTCTTTGTAATTTCTGTTTTTATGCTGTTCAAACTTAAGACCCTTGTTTTGGATTTTCTGTTGCAATATATCTATCATTTCTTGCAGTTGTGTTTCATTTTCAGAGATCAAAACTATATTGTCAGCATTCTTAGCATATTATGAATGGAACCCTCCCATAAATATAATAACTATTAATTCACTTAAGATGTTTATAATTTGGGAATTATATTTCCAAACCATTCATATAATTTTATGTAAGTGCGTTCATGAGAAAATAACTGATGTAGAAAACACTTGAACAGACAGACTTACTATGTAAGGCTCTACCAGGACAGTTGTGTCTAAGGCCAACTTTTGTTCCAGCTCAATATCATAGGCCACATAGCACAGTTTTTCTTTCATCATGCGAACAGTTTCAAAATCAGCAGAGTGGTTAAATGCATACCCTCGAAGTAGCAGCAACTGAAAATATACCATGTAATTCTCCAATTAAATAAATGTGGCAGAGAAAAAAAAAGGCTTTGAAACACAGATGGCAAGCTAAACTCATTTTATAGATACTATCTTCAGAGTTGTCTAATATTTTAACTTTCTACTAATAAAGATTAGAGTTGTCTTCCTCTATCTGATGGGATATATACTCTTTTGACTTGCATGTATAGAAAAAAAAATAGAAAAAAGCAGTAAAACCAGAAGTCTTGAAGGCAAATACACACAGAACATCACAGAGTTATAGTTCAGCTTTGCAACACAATATATTAACAGAAAACTACCACAAGAAGCTTAAAAATCACATCACAAGTACAAAGAAACAAATTTAAATTACAAATGTTTAGAACTGATTAAATCATAAATTCTGATGAAACAAAAGCCAGTTATATAAGTTATATAAAACACGGGGGGGGGGGGGGGGGGGGGGGGGGGGGGGGGGGGGGGGTGTTAGAGGTTGGCTGGACAAAATAAAGAGTCAGTAACCGAAAAATCTTGATCATATTAGACAATAACACTTTGAATACTCACAGGAAATAAATGAATAACACATGGTGCACTGAAAGTTAGTCTGTTGTTACACAGAAATGTGGAAGATGAGGCAACACAGAGACAGAAATTCAAATGGTGACATTAAAAGATACACAAGGTAATGAATATGTCTGTGTAACTGACCATACATAACGTTAACCAATATGAATATTCCCACGCCATATCTGTCAATTAAGAACTGAACACAAAACAGTCTAAGAATCAGACATTTGAGCTCTCTGGTGCCTGGAGTAACTGCATCCCTTCATGTTGGGTTCATGACAGTTTTAGCACTGTGAAGTGTTGAAATGCTCAGGTTACAATCAATTACTGAGAGGACTAAACGGTGGAACACGAAGACAATACTATAATAATAAGGACTGCCTGGTCTACATGAGACTTGTGTGACAGGCTATGACCAAACATTTCCTGGTTATTTATTCCCTGAATGACAACCCTCTGCTTTTTGTGAAGACTACAGCTCCTCTATCTTGATGTCCTGTGTTTCACTCTTGCATTCACAGAAATGGTTTTGGTTTGATTAAATAAGTAAACGACCTGTTCCCATGCCTTGTCATATCGGGCATATGGGGCAAGCCCTGCATTTGTAAAGTCCAGTCAGCATTCAGTATGTGATGTGGCTGATAATGTCCTTGAACAGCTCCTGGTACTCATGTTTAGACTGAGACCACCTGGGATTTGTGGAGGACAGAAACTTTCGGCCCACAGGCTAAAGGTGTATTACTCACAGTTCTATCATACTTCCCTCTGATCAAGTAAACACTAGATAACTATACTTGTTTTATGATACATGTTGCTCTCTAGTGAGTTATTAACCCATCAAACCTTAATCAGATATCTTGTAATGTCTCTTCCTGCTATATCCAACCTCCTAGTCAGATGAGGCAATGCAAAACCATCATACACTGGGCAAAAATGAGTCACACCATCACCAGAATCCACAACCACCCCAGTCACAAGACCTGCAATAAAGTGACAACAATTATAAATTGTTCATAATATACTGGAAAGTCACAGATGAAAGTCAACTGTTAATCACATTTTCAACTTGACAGCAAATGGGTCACCACATAATTGCCAGCCAAACCATAGGAAAAGCCCATTGTGGTCTCCTGTTTAAAAAAAAAAAAAAATTAAAACAAAGTGCAGTCTTCACAAAGCCAACAGCATATTAAGTAAGTAAAAGACCCTTTGCCCACCTATGGCACATCGGGCATATGATTCTAAAGTTATATTCTTTTCGGACCAATTGGCACTCGATAGAGTAATATGGTGATTATCCTGCCAGTCACCTTTACTTCCCAGGATTTTACCTGGTACCCATTTTAGTCTGGGTCAACACTAATAGCATACACATGCAATAAATGTATTGGGCGGCCACCAGAAGTGCTAACACAGTCTGCCACCAGAGCAACAGCTCATCATAACAATAATGGAAGCATCAACAAACTGGCAGTTGCGCATGCAATATCCCATGAGTCACCACAGTTCTGTGGCAACAAGCTACTCACCATTTTCTGAATCTCCAGTTGCCAGCATAAAGCGCTTGGGCACAGTCGAAAAGCATTCCAAATTAAATCTGCAGCTCAGTGTTACACCATGTACTTAGCTCAGCAGTTGGGTGACAGAACTATACAAATTCAGTCCACATACAGGGGAGGGTGAAGGACAACAGCTAACTGTGATTTAAAGCCACCTCTAACAACAACAAACTTTTTTTTTAACTAAAACATTTGGCCTGCCTATTATCCATTTCAAATGCCTCTAAAGTCAACAATATCAGTCAGCATGATGGTTACCAACACAAAAAGCTGTACAAGAATTATATTTAATTATGATGTGTTTCTATAACATGCTATCTAACAAGGTTCACAATCTGAGTGAGGTTAATGCTATATCAGAATGGGCAGTTTCAAAGGCTCCAATTGCACATGATGTTACCTTGAGCATACAGTGTGAGAACGGCTTGGATGGCAATGTGAACACTGTGGAACTGGTATTTTTCAAACATCAGCTGTAAGCAAATAAACATTAGGTGCTTTAACCTCACATTGCCCAGATATGCTTACAATATGCATATAATTGTTATCACTCAAAAGAAAAGGGGAAAAGGGGGTGGGGGGGGAGGGAATTTTGATAAAATATGTTATCAGTTAATTTTAATGCTTTGATAAACGATTAAAAAAATACAGAATAATTTAACATTCATTATCATTTAATAATTGTCCCTGTTAACTATACATCACTATAGTTGTTTCCCCTGCGTGTATCTCTGAAGGAAACCCTTCTCTTTCTCTGTACTGTAATTATCACAAGTGCCAAGGCACACGTTTAGAGAGCCAGAGTTAAAATGTGACCGTCAAGTTTAGGTCAGCCTTCTGAGCAAGGGAAAGACCATGCATGCAAAAGATGGATGACATCATGAGCGTTAGAAAAAACAATCACATAATGTATTAGAATGAGCAGACAGATGATCCTTTCATTTCACAACATTCTGTTCAGGTGTCTAAAGGAAGAGAAGAAGATAGTTCAAGCTTTCAGAATGACTTGTTCATGTGAAAAGTGGGTGCCAGGCCCGTAATTTTATCTACCAATTAGGTAGCTAGGTAGTTTGTCCCCTCCAAGATTGTAGACGACTGCAGGATCAACAGCTCAAGGATGAGAATCAAACACAGGTCAATCCCCAAAAACCTGTTCAAACACATGGCAATTATACTGGGACCCTCAACATTTCAATAACAAACCTAAGTCACACTGGACATCACACTGGCTGCTTATATTTCCTATGACATTCCCTGTTCTCAGTTTTAGGCTGGGTAAACCTGGCAGTCAGGGTCAATTTTTCTTCCCAAAACTGGTAGGTGCAGATTTGAACCCAAGAACTTTGGGCCAGAAGGAAAGTGTCTAGCTACTAGGGCTAATATGACTCCTGATAGAGTGGGCACTTCTGCGCAAAAAGAAACAATAAACATTCATCATCAAGTGCCTTGCCCGACTGATGTGAGCGATCATGCCTCTCCACAATCTGCAACTGTGTGTATCAGTTCGTGTGCTGACACCCTTCCAAGCCAATACAAAAAGCTGTGAAAAATCTTCTTGGACTGTCCTACTGTTTCCCTTTCCACAGATCTTTTTAGTGGTTACTATATGTTCCAGTTTCCCTCTTCTTGTAATATGACCACATATACACATAAAAATGATGACTGGTTCTTTCTGTTTGTGATAAGTTGTCTTCGAGCACTCGCCTCATTCAAAATAACTGGGTTGCTCTTTTTAGCTGTCCAAGGAATTCTAAAGATTCTTATGTAAAACCACATATTTGAGGCATCAAGATATTGCTCGACTTGTTTATTGTTAAAAATTCCCAGTTGCATGTTATAACTGGCTGTATATAGCATGAGAGAATTCTTTTCCTAACCTGCAATGACATGGATTTATTGCACAAAATGTTCTTCATTTCATTAAGGCCTGTTCTATTAAATTCTTTGATCTCTGTGATACATCATTTATTGGATGTTATCCATGTGCCTAGACACTTAAAATCTCTACTTGTCCTAAAATAACACCCTAAAGTTTTATTATACATTTAGTCACTATTCTTTTCTTGGAAATCACTATTTCTTTTGTCTTCCCATTAATTAAACTGAGGCTAATTTTATTACTTTCTACCACCACCGTAACCATCAATACCGGTATTGACTGACTTGTCGCTATCAAGACGATGTCATCAGCATAATAAAGGTTGTTTATGTTATGACCACCAACCACAATTCCTTGCATATCCATGACATGACAGATCTCATTAAATATTCATTGTATAAATAAAACACTGTAGAGTGAAAATAGCTGAAACAGAAGAGAGTTTACAGAACCTTAAGAACCAAGTCAATACTAAGTATGAGAAATACAATATGAGGATAAGCATTGATAAGACAGAATCAATGGTAATAGGTAGACAAGAAGAAACCATATCAATTACAGTAAATAACACACAAATAAAACAAACGAACGAATTTAAATATCCAGGGTCATTTTTTACCTCAGATGGAAGAATGGATAGAGAAATCAACATACGATGTGCGAAGACAAATTAGGTTATGGGACAATTAACACAGCTTCTGACGCATAAAAAGATACACCTGTCAACCAAAGCAAATCTCATAAGAACAGGTTTTTTTTACCAACATTATACATTCTTCAATCTTCAAATAATAAAATGCTTTTGTACAGTCAATTAA
The DNA here is from genome assembly GCA_905116865.2 of Candidula unifasciata. Taxonomy (NCBI): domain Eukaryota; kingdom Metazoa; phylum Mollusca; class Gastropoda; order Stylommatophora; family Geomitridae; genus Candidula; species Candidula unifasciata. The sequence continues at coordinate 200,124 of CAJHNH020000092.1, forward strand.
GCATAAGTAAAGATCCTTCTTTACTTCTATAGCTCTTTCCCAAAAAGATCTGAGGATGTATATGGCACTGTTTGTACAGTTTCCTTCTACAAATCCACACTGTTCTTCACTCATTTTTGGTTTAATCTTGCTTCTTATTCTTCTCATAATTATTTTCAGTAACATTTTTGTCACATGACTAATAAGATTTATGGTACGACAGTCTTTACATTTTAAATTGCTTGGTTTCTTTGGCAGAGCAATAAATATAGATTTTAAAAGGCCATTATAAATGTACCCACTATTTGAAATGTCATTCAACAATTCTGCTATTATTTCAATTCTAAAATATCCCAAAGCTTCGATTTCTTCCAATGTGATGTTGTCTGGCCCATTAACAATTCCTATCAGTAAACTGCTATGAAAGAGGATGACAGATGCTTATCTGGCATTGCAGATCAGCTCATTTTAATTCATTCCACAAAAACATTGCATCCAACTTCAGATCATCTCCAAATCATGTCTTTCTTGGTAAAGGTAATTTAAAAACAAAAAACATCCATTCAATATATTTATTCACAGTACCTGTTAATGTGATGACAAACAACAAATGCTTATTTAAAATTCTAGCAAACACAATATTGTGTTGTTTTTTAAATAATATTACCTCAATCATTTTTTCTCTGTTTTTCATTGGGTTCATAGGAGGTTCTGTGAGTAGAATGCGTGTATTTTTAGTGTCAACATTCATCTTTTGTGGACCAAATGTGTGATCATACAGATGCGTCATGTCCTCCCAGTTGCGAACAATGCCGTTTTCCATGGGATAATTGACCTCCAACATTGAACGCAGCTCACTGGCCTCTTCACCAACCATCAGATCCTGAAACAGAAATGACTGTGTAGAGCAGAGAGGCTACGAAACACTGTAACAATACATTTAATGATGTTTGAATAGACCAATCATCCTGCTCAATCTGTACATTAGATATCAGCACACAGAAATGGCAAGGCGGTGTAAGGCCAACCGAGACTACACAACTATCAAACTGAAACAGTTCTCTCATAAATTAACACAGCACATAGTCTCTGTCTATAAGAACAGACCTTTTAGATGTGTCTGAACCAAGTCAGTTTCACATCAACTAGTCAGATTTATGGCAGCAGCTCTAGTATGGTTGTCTTTAAACGCCATTTGATTGTTTACAAATTCATATCAAAAACCATTGTAAAATCAGTCCATAAAATTATTTATAACTTGACTTTTTTGTTATAATTCATAGGAAATAGTCCAAGCTTTATTCATATTTTGACATCAAAAGCTGTTTTGAAAACAGTACATTTTGTTTCCAAATGATGCAAACACAGTCCCTTAACTGTGTTCCCAACCTTACCCTGCCAGTGTCACAGACTACTGAGAGGCAGAGGGTATTCATGAAAGAAAAAAAAATGCAGTACCATCATCATCATAAACCACTTCTGCCGTTAAGCATCGTAGGGGAGGAAAAATTTGCGATCCAGTGCACGTTGGCATCCACTGGCTATTGTCATGACCTGAAGGTGTATGTAGTGTGTCTTTAATGTCGATCTATATTTTCCGTGGCAGTAGTCTTGCTCTTGTAGCTGATCTTCTGAGACGTAGTGCTTGTGATGGTATTTGATCTTGCTGCATTCTAACGAGATGGCCAAACCACTTGATCCGCTGTTTCTCGATGAATCTAGTACAAGGTGTCGTTCCCACAATTTGCCTGATAGTTTCATTATTCACTAGCTCTCAGATGGCTAGGTTGGTTGCTTTTCTCAGGCATCTTATCTTGCAGGTGGTGATTTTGCATATATGAGCTTTAGATAGTGTTCATGTTTGGCACTGGTAGCTTAATGTTGGAATGAATATGCTATTAATAATCTGTCTCTTTGCACTCATAGTAATGCTTGGATGAATGGTGACAATTGGTATATAAGTGCACTTGCTTTCTGACATCTTGTTCTACTAACTTGCACTGTTTCGGTTTTGTTTGCATTTATCTTCATGTTGTATTTACTGCATGCTGAGTTTAACCTGTTATTGTGGTCTTGCAGTCTATCTTTTTCAGAGTAGAACAAGCTTTGGTGGTCAGCAAAAAGTAGTTCGTTTAATGTGGGTGAATCGATAACTTCTCCTGATGTGTTTACTTAATCATGATTACAAGGGTCTATGTTGTATGTATCAGAACTTGCTTCTTTAGATATTCTGTCTATATAGATGTTAAATAAAAGTTGGAAGAGCACACATCCTTGTCTCACACCTGTGTTGACTGTGAACATCTCTGATATGCCTTCTTGTGTTTTTACTGCACTTTGGCTTGTGTGGTACATGGCTATGATGTTCTCTAGTAACTGTCCCCGTACCCCGTAGTTCTCAAGAACAGACCACAGTTTGTTTCTATCCACTCTATAAAAAACCTTTTCCTGATCTACAAACACAATATTCTGTTTAGTATTATACTCAATGGCTTTCTCACACACTTGCCTCAGAGTAAATAATGCATCTGTGCATCCTCTACCTTTTCTGAAACTGAACTGTGATGCACTCAACTGTTGTTCAGCTATGGGTCTAACTCTGTTCTAGTAATTTGGCGTACATTTTTCCTAGGTGACTCAGTAGTGATATACCTCTGTTTTACATTCTCTCCTATTACCTTTCCTTTTCCATAACGGTACTCTTAGTACATGTTGCCATTCAGCTGGGACTTTTCTTTCTTCCCAAGCTATATTAAAAATTATAGTAAGCCATTCAACACCCACTTCTCCGCATGCTTGGATCCCTTCTGTATTAATTCCACACAGACCTGGTGCCTTGTTTCTGGGGCTGTTCTGTATAACTGCTCTTACTTCCGCTGCTATGATATTTGGTTCCTCTTGTTCGCAGCTTCGAGGTACAAAGTTAAAATTATCTACGTTACCTGTGGGGTTGAAGAAGTTGCCCATCTTGCCAACCTCTGTTGTGGACTAAATAGAGGTATGACTCTTGTTGTTGTTGACAGTTGTTGGGTTGCAGCTTATATCTCTTTCTCTTATGATTTTTACATGTGTATAGAATTCTCTAGGGGAGTTATTGCTGAGGGTAGCCATCTGTTAACCATAATTTCTCCAAGATTCGTCTTTAGATGTTTTAATTTTGTATTTTGCTTCTCTTCTTACTAATCTGTAATGTATGTAATCTTGATGTGATTTTGATTTTAACCATTTTTTATATGCCTCCTTCTTTCTGGATACGCTGTCTTTAACTTCGTTGTTCCACAAAATAGTGCTTAAACGTTTTACACCACCTACCCTTCTGACTCCGCATTTGGTTTCAAGTGTGTTGAGTATAGCCGTCCTAAAACATGTCCACTCTGAATCGATGTCTGGAATATTCGCCTGGAAGGTTATTTAGTAGCCCTGTCATTTCTTGTTGAATCTCATCTTCAACCACATTATCCTGAAGTATCAGTATCATCATAAAGCTAAAAGCCTCTTCTCTCTCCCACCCCACATCATCTGTTTGTATCATTCATTTGTCACACAGAGCATAGAGTGTACTCCTCCATTTCCTTTTATTTAGTGTAATCTTTTCTATATGGATGGGATCCAGTCCAACACCTATGGCTTCTCTTGTTATATCAATAGTCTTTGCAAGGTTTCTCTTGAATTTTCATTTCTTCAATCCATTTGTTTCTTATTTCAGTCAGTTTATGTTTGGGGAGTATCTGATCTGATCTCAGAGTGTGTCCATTGTAGTTTCTAAAGCAGCATTGTTTTGCAGGATGGGGAAGCAGGCATCTGCCAAATTAAAATCTTCACTAGCAATCCCCCCTTACCTTTTCAAATAGAACTAACTGCCCTAATGACGTCAAACAACTCTGCCAGAAAATAAAAAGGTGGATTTAAACTACATGAAATAATTATAACACAGCAGAGAATCTTAAGTACTAAAAAAAAAAAAAAAAACAGTTACTCACTTTGATTTCAATATCTCCTACTTTTGTGGTTGATCTGATCATTGGTCTTCCAACAAGAGAAGGAAAAATGAAAGCGGGAAAGTTGGAGCCAGCATATCCACACTTGACAAACTGAAAAATATCAATAACATTTTAGAGGTAAAATGTTTATCAAAGACCCAGTTTACAATAATCTGTTAAGCATAACAAAAACAAATATACACACACTAAAAAAAACAAGTAATGTATAGTTAGCTGATGGTGAATGCATTAGTTAGTGAGTAAAATTGTGTACTCGGATAAGTAAAAAGTAGACTCAAATGTTTACAGTGTCAAATGGACATGTTAGCAGGAGTATTTGTAATCATTACAGTACATATATCATTGTGTATGATCATATTTTTAGGTATAACTCCTGATGTGCACATGAGAGAGAAACAAAATCTGGTGTGAATACTCTTTCACTGACTGCACATCTGAAACTCTATATAAGAATAATGCAACACCCCAATTTAGTTCATTTTCACGCAGACATCTCTATCGATACATTTAAGCAACACTGCAGACAGGCAAAAGTCAAAGTCAGGCATCTAAACGTGCATCTGAGTACCATCAGTTGACTCTGGCACCGGTTGCAAGCCACTGACTTAGTTAAAGATATCACACTGAAGACTTAGAGTGATATAGCAGCACGGGATTGTATTATTCTGCTTCATCACTTTAGAAAGAGGTTTTCAACAGCTTCCTTAACTGTGCAGTCATTGCCTCCAGGACGTCATGTGATATACACAGTACACATCATACCTTGAAAATGTGGAAAGTGGAGACCAAAGACTGAATGGAGGCCTAAGAAGACTGCATGAGTACTGCCAAAGATGGAAACTCAAGGTTAACTGTGCAAAGACGGTCTACACAGTCTTTACCAAAAGCCCCAAGTAGCAAAGAAGAATATTAACCTGAGGTTAGACAAACACCAAGTGATGAAAGAAGAGCATCCCACATACCTTGGAGTCACACTTGACCGGCAGCTCAGCCTCAAGAACCATATTGAAAACATCAGGAATAAGGCATTGAGGCGGTTACAGTTATTAAAGAGACTTGCAGGTACATCATGGGGATCAGACAAGGAAACTCTGAGGGGCTTATATCTAGGATATGTTCGCTCTGTGATAGAGTACAACAACTTACTGCTTACTAGCTCCAAAACTAACCTAGAGACTCTTGACAGAGTAAAAAATAATGCCCTCCGATTAATCTGCGGAGCTATGCAGTCTACACCAACTGCTGCATATTAAATCCATACAAATGTGGAACCCCTCGGGTTGCGGAGAGAAATAAGGCCACTTTAGAAATTTATGAAAGATGCGTTAGAAAAAATCGTAACCATCCTAATAGACATCTTGTAGAAAACTGGGAATACAAACAAAGAATAAAGCACAAATCGGTTTTACACTGTGTTAATGAAATTCAGGACAGATACCACCTCCCAGAAAGACGTCAAGGAATTCAGAATGTTGCAAGAAACCTACCACCACATGCTCGCTTTAAAGCTCCAGAAGTCTGAATTAAATTGGTAGGCGAGGAAACCAAACAGTCCGACCCAACCGCTCTTATGAACTCATCACTAAAGACCGTTGATTCTTACCCCCAAGAATGGATACATGTCTATACTGATGGATCAGCATTTAAAGCTACCATTAAAGCAGGTTACAGAATCTACATAGGTTATCCCGATGGATCTGTTGAAGAGATTTTTGATGCATGCGGGGAATTCTGTTCAAATTATGAAGCTGAAATAATTGCACTGGAAACAGCAGTATACCACCTAAAGACTGTAATGGATGTTTACCCTTCAGAGGTCCAAAATGTTGTCATCTTCACAGATTCAATGTCTGCCCTTCAAGCTCTGTAGGGCAGTGAACGCTGCAGAACTGATATAGCCAAGATAATCCTGGATGCTGATCAGCTTATTACCTCATACAACATCAGAATAGTGATGCAGTGGATTCCAGGTCACTCTGGCACACCAGGTAATGACAGAGCTGACAGATTGGCAAAGAAAGGAGCAACACAAGAATAACCACCTACAGCGACAACCCTCCAGACAGCAAAAACACTTATAAGAGCTATAAACAAAGAGACTTGGTTGAACAGATGGGCCATGGGAGACACTGGAAGAGAGGTTTATAGACATATGGCTGGCCCTGATCCTAATGACAGCATTAACCATCTAACAAGAAGGGACCAGGCCACCATCTTCAGACTTAGAACGCAACATACTCCACTCAATAGACATCTAAACAGAATACAGCCACAACACTCCCCAGAGTGCCAGCTATGTAACTACCCCTACAAAACTGTTGAACACCATCTCTTTGAGTGCCCAAAACTCAGTGAGACAAGAGGAATGCTACTCCCTCCGAGACCAGACAAGTGGAACACCTTGTACGGAGGAAAAGAACAGCTTGTGAAAACATGCAAATTCCACTACATGGCATTGGGCCAAAGGGCGAAAGCTCATGCGCCGCTGGATCGATAACAACAACATCATACCATATTACAATAAATCTGTTTGATTTTATGCTGCCCTACCACACACATAAAAAAGATAGTAGCAGTCAACAAAATAATATTAAGCTTCTGTTTCAATACGTTAGCTGCTACCAAATAAGAAAGTTTCAATCAAAAAGACAATAAATTACTGTTTGTTAATAGAGATTTGGTTGACAAATTCATTTGTATCATTGAGTTTTAGTCACACTTTTATGTTTATTTAGTTTCCACTATGAAGATGAGAAATCGTGACTTTAATTTTCTTGTTTCATATGTAGCTTTGCACCTTTCTAAAACTGTTGCTATCAGTAAGATGACTATAACAAAAAAAACTGATGATTAGGTCAGAATGAACAAAGCGGTACATGCTGAGGTACATGATGAAATAAAACTGTGCTGGAGATAGATGAGCACTGACAATGTTGCATAAACTATAACTTGTAATAAATTGTTTATGCAGTCAATGGACTTGTAGAATTATTCAACAGTAAAGTAGAAACCAACTAAACTGTCCACCGCAACATCACGAAAATATGAAAATGCAGGGAAAAGAACAGGAAGGAAATACAAACAATTCAAACACCCTTACCATTTTTGTACTTCCTTCTTCTTATATTTGTGAATTTTGACACCAATTCCGAATAACTTGCATGTTTATATTTAAAATAAAAATGAAAGTGAAAGGTATTGAAAATACTTATACTTGTGTATTACAGCTATTACGTTATATCCGCAGACATAATAAACAAACGTCCCGTCCGTGTTGATATCAGTTGACAAAATAATTCTACATGTTGTAGACTACGCTAGTCTTGTCTACACTTCCCACGCCCCTTTTTATTTTTTTGGAAATTCATGCTCCTATCGTCCCTCGTGAAGTGTAACAAAGGAACACTAATGTAATGAAGAAAGGCTACAGCAAATTTAAACAGACTATTCCCTGTCAATAACTATTTGAAGTATATATTATCAAGTTGTGGTTATTAAACTGTATGGCGTCAATCACGTTTCCTCTTGTGTGTTGTGTTACTCATCAGATCAGATCAGTCTGTCACGAGAGGACGATGTTGCGATGGTTTACAAAACTTCCGGGTTTATATTATCATTAAAACTGTTCCACACAAATTAAATCACTTACCCCTGTTCCATTGTCACACACGATCACTTTTCGTCCTTGGGAATCCATAGTGGACTGAAGGAGAAGGGCAGTAGAATAAGCAAAATATTAACTAGAACGACAAACGGCTTGACACGACCGGTCTAACTGTTCAGCCATAGACCAGCTTCTTCAGTGGCCAGGTACACCATCCGTGCACAGTTTCTCGATGTGTCGCCCAAAAGACGCTCCCATCAAATGGTTTTGATTTGGGGATTAAAAATGGAGGGGTTGGGGGGGGGGGGGGGGGTTAGGCGAAGATCTATGCCAACTTGCTTTAAATAATATGTTAAATCAGAGGAAAGTCAGGACGGACACACAGATTGCTACTGGTGCCACAGGAACTGGAACTCTGCACTAACTGCTGGAGATGGGACTGGGCGCTTATGAGATAGTCCCGAGTTGTGTGTTGTTGGTTCTTAACTCAGATATGTTGATATTTGTCTTTTGTTGTCTTTAATATTGTCTTAGTTTTTGGAGTAGCAGACCATCTAATTTGTAGGGTTACATTCTTAACTAATCGAAGGATGCAGTGGCGTAGCAAAGTCAGGTGGTACCCGGTGCGCGGAAAAGTTCACCCCCCCCCCCTCTCCCCCCACACACACACACACACACACATATCTATTTTTTAAACACTTTTTGCCATTCTGTCACCCTCTTAGTAATGACACTGGTGGCGGCCCGCACCCCCCCCCCCCTTTTTTTTTTCCACCTTCCCTCCTTTTGTCCCTACGCTACAGAAAAGATAATGCCCTTTTTTCCTTGTCTAGTAGAATATTAAATTAAGGATCAGCGTCATAGCATTCGAGACATTCCCATAATAGCGTCCGTCCCCATCTTCAGCAGCAAGCGAAGTGTTTCAGTTCCGATGGCACCAGTAACTGCCTAATTGTATATCCGTTACGCCTTTCCCTTGAATGTTGATCGTCGGCCAGATCCCCTAGTAACTCCTTACAGTGCCATTCTCCCAAGACCGTAATGATCTATTTGTGCCTTAGCACTGTTCACTCGCTAACAAAAGACCATCACAACATCCAACTTGTCCTACATCAATTTTCCACCAAGTGGTGCAAAACCAGTCAGTCTTTCTGTCTTCTCGTTTGCATCACCTGAAGAAAATATCCAAAGGTCGTTAACTATCAGGGTGTGAAGCAATACCACTCAACACAGAGCCATCTGATAATCACATCACCTAGGCGGGAATTGTCATGAATCTGTTGACATTCTGAATTGTACCTCAGCCAGCCAGTCCCTGTATTCACGACCTGAAGTGAATAGAGATTAGAACTCTACACAAGTCTTATTTCTCCTCGGACACTTTGACCCACTTCTCTGTTCGCCCACATTTACCAAGCCTGCACACATAAGTAATTGGGTCTTCAGATTGCGCCATTATAGAGTCGGCCGTATGCCATCCAAGATCTTCCTCTGTTCAGTCTGTGACCCAGGGCTTCATGCAGGGGGCGCTTCTTGCGTGTGCGCACGTGTGTACTTTAATGCAACATAAATCTGTTTTTAATTTCACCTGATCGGTCTCATTTTCTGATTTAGTCAGGCATATAGTGCTAAACCCACATTGTCATAAATCAATCGACCCTAATTGGACTATATGGATAACCTCACTTCTGCCTCAACCTCTCATGACATTTCCTGATGCAAATTTTAGAGTATATCAGACAGGAAAGGCCACACAGTTCATCTGCAAACACCCACACCCATGCAGATTTGAACCTAACCCTTCAGACCTGCAGGCAAGCGTCTAGTTACTGCTCTACCTTGAATCTGTCTTCCCTCTCTCAGTTTTTAAACTCATTATCAAGCAACTAACTGGCCACTTGTTTATTGGTCACTCCTGATATAAAATACCTGTCTCATCTCTCTCTGTCTTACCTAGTCCTTTATAAGTACGAGTTAGTTATTTCAGCTAACGATTGTTTTCAACCGAAAAAATTACTGTTTAATGCAGGAAAAGAATAATTATGTTTTCATGCTTCAGCGTCATCAGTTATCTATGTTAATGAATCTCTCTCTCTCTCTCTCTCTCTCTCTCTCTCTCTCTCTCTCTCTCTCTCTCTCTCTCTCTCTCTCTCTCTCTCTCTGACACACACCAACGTCTCTGACGTTTAATTGCAACCAAATATTAGACTCCTGATTCGCCTATATCACCAAGCCATAGATATTTAACCAACGAGAAGACATGACAGTCTAATTTTACGTTTGCTATTTGCTCAGAACGGCGTTGCCAAATTGTCTATGCTTTCATTGCCAACTCATAGAAACATTTTCGTGAATTAAAATTCACACTTGTTAGCTGGTAAATGGTTGGTTTATACGGTAGACCGAATCCCTTCCAGCATAGGTTCACCGAACGTTCTCATTTTTATTGGCATAACTTGTTCCTCTGTTAGACACGTTTATTTAGCTTAGTAGACTATATATTCATACTAGATCTCTTTAGGGTGGTATTAAATTGCTAGTAGTGTGACTGTTAGTATTACCTACATAACAGGGAAATACTGCCGTCTGAAGTTTCATGTGTCACACATTAAACTGTGAACATGTCTCCAGAAGTTAGCCCAACACAGTGTTTACAGTAGCAGCGCTCTACCTGTCCTATTCAATGTCACCTTATATTGCTACCTGTGCAGCAGAAGAATGCGTCTCTGTAATAAGCCAGGACTTGTGGAATGTATTGTAAATTCTTCATCCTCACTGTAGCAAATACATTTGTGATTCTGAAACATGGATTTGTATGTTAGTTTACTATGTTCGCTTTCTCTAGAATAAATAGGACACATGACTGTCATATTTCCTGCTAGGATTGTGTGTTTGTTTTAATGAAGGAATAATTGATATGCTCGCTTTATTTGACGTGATTAAAATGCTAGATACGTCGATTTTTTTAATAACAACAAATTACTGATATGTAGATATATATATTTAACAGTGCGGTTATTTTGTTATATATTAACAACATTTGTATCAGAAACAGCTGCAGTGATTTATGAATACACACAGTAAGATATACATAATAGGTTTGGAAATGTGGTTTATTTTAAGTGCGCTTGCGTACAACAGTATTAGATCCGTGTGGGTTCTGGGACCCCCGTGGGGGTGAGGGAAGGGGAGGGAGGCAGAGACCCAATGCCCCACCCGACAAGCATGTCGCAAAAGTTGAATAACTGGGGGGGGGGGGGTGGTGGTGTTTCTTTTATAATCGGGGTGCATTTGCCTGAGAGGTGCGAAAACAGTCTGCATAGAAGTAAGCGATGTCTGCCAAACGTGTGTACACGCAAAATGTGTAAGGATAACAGGATTAGCGGTTGACTGGATGGCGCGACCGAAGGTATCAACCGAGAACTAAATTAAAGACGGTCAATGCCAGCGGTTTTCTGCTGGCCTTATTTCCAGGGTGTCGCCAACACAAAATATAGGCTTCACTTGAATGTTCCTAGTGTTTCAATCGTATTAAACCAGGTGACCTGACTTTGCCAGCACACACGACTTGGGTGTAAAACATCGGACGTGTTATGTGTTTAGTGTAGCACATACGAGTTGGAATATATCGTCTTCTATTTCGCGTTTTTAACCCTCCCCCACCCTATAATCTCGTAGCAGACAATACAGCAACAAATAAAACGATCATGAAAATTGCGAGTATATTAAAAACACATATTCCGCAACATCAGTATTGCTCTTGATATTGTTCACTTGGACTAGAAAAGAGTATATTCACTGTTCAATCAAATATGTGCAGTTACGATGATGTACATATTTATAAACTACGTGTGTTCAGTTGAAAAACTATTCATTATGCAAGTGATATTTTGAACTGACTCTTGTGGGTGCATAATTATTTCTTCAGTGCGATAGACAGCATGATTTTCGCAGTTGCTCGGACATTGTTTTTTGGAGCTTTGGTCACTGTTGTTGTTCCAGTCGGAGCTCAGTGCGATCCTAGCCACGCTGTTGTTGCCGTTGCAAGTGTATTGTCCACTCTGGCAGTTGTAACGATTGTCCTTATTGGAGTATATTTTTTCTTGAACAGAAGAAGGCAAGGTATATTGTTTCTTTTTTTTTTTTTAAACTGTGTAAACATTCTTTTGAAACATGACCTTCGATAACAGGAGGGTAGTGTTTTCATTCATTTTCGATCTGACGGCAGCCTCTACAATGCTCGGGGACTGAAAGCCAAAATCAGAATAAGGAAGGTACTTATCAGAGAGCTGCTTTTTGCAGATGATGTAGCAGTTTCAACTCGCTCAGATGAGGAGCTGCAATATTTACTATCTGTATGTGCTTATGCATGCTGTGAGTTTGGACTAACAATCGGCTAAAAGAAGACACAGACACTATGGTAAAAGGTGCTAGTCTACATTGATGGTGAAGAGTATGAGAAAGTTGTCCATATAACATATCTGGGATATTAGTTAGTTAGTTAGTTATTCCTCTTGTGCCAAAGATGGCGCATAGGGCAGAGGTCATAGCTTTCCACGTCTGTCGGTTCGTTGCCACTTGATGTAGGTCTTGAGTGCGACTGAGACCTATGGTTGAGCTCTCTCTTGTGATGGTTCTACGGAGAGTTTCTTTTGGTCTTCCCTGTTTTCTTTTACCCTCTGGTGACCATATGAAGGCTTGGTGGGGAAGTCTCTGAATGTCCATTCTGAGTACGTGACCGATGTAATTCCAGCGACGCATTCTAATAAAATCAGACACAGTGAATAAAAAACTATCACTGGACTAAGACATTAACATCAGGGTAGGTCAAGCAGCAACAACAATGAGCAGTAACAAGAAAAACTAGGGACAACAGAAAGCTGTCAATTAAAACAAAAACTCTTGTCTAATAGACTTGTGTTCTCCATATTCTTCCTTATGCAAGTGAAACATGGTCAACTTATTCACACCTGGAGAAACGGCTAAATGGTAACTGGTTTTCACGTGCGATGCCTAAGAAAAATACTTGGCATTAAGTGGCAAGACAAGATCACAAACACCGAGGCACTGGAAAGGCAGGTATTACAAAAGTGTTCTCCAGGCCCAGTCTCAGAAGGCCCATGTGGCTGTGACACGCCTGGAGAATAAAGGATGGTAGAGTCTCTAAGAACATCCTCTATGGTGAATTGCAGATGGGTAGAAGATGTCGAGGTCGTCCTCTACTACGATAAAAAGATGTGTGCAGGCGCTACGTGAATGATACAGGTACTGAATTATATTCGTCTGAACAGAATGCCATTGACCTTGCTGCGTGGAAGGGGAAAAATCAAGCAGTGAATGAGAGTCAAGGAAGAAATTATCGCAGAAAGGATGAGAAGAAACACACTAAATACATATGATGACAACAGTGGAACTGATATCCAATGCTCTAACTGTGGAACACTTTTTTATAAAGCGGGCGGATCTTACAAGGCACACTCGACATGACCATGGACTGTGCCTCCCAGACCTCCATTATAACACAGTAGAACACTGCCTTCCAGACGGAAAGGGCCAACATGTTTTTAGTTTATTACCCTTCCCATAACTGTTCAGTGTTATAACACAAGTATTTCCCACAACTGGGGTATTGCCATACAGACCTGTATTGTTTTGGCCCAGCAACTCTGTGGCGTGTCTCGAGAACATGATCGTGTGAACATTTAACCAGAGGTGGAGGTAAGGGGGGTGGGGGGGGGGGAATGGGGGAGGGGAAGGTGCGGAATTAGAACCGTACATGCAACAATTAACCCAGTCAGTAGTGGGCGTTGAAACTCTAGCATTTGTTTTGGTTAAAGGTTGTACTAACCTCCGAAAGGGCTCTCGATCTTCGTCTTCCTTCTCCTCGTCACAGTCCTTCATCTTCATCATCTTCTTCTTCGTCTACTAATGCTGCTGTTGCTACTGCTGATGACGATGATGCAGTCTTCTCCTCCTTCCTAACACACTTCTCTTATTTCTAGCTTTCTTTCTTTTATTTTCATTTTTTTCTTAATTGCATTGCTTATCTGTATAGATAAACTGTTGTCATTTGAATCAGGTATCAAACTGTCGAAGAATGTTTATGAGATCAAGAAGAGAGCGGATGGACACAACAACTACGGTTTTACTGGCAATGAAAACGTGGTTTCGGTCGAAGGTTGGTTGTGTTTGTCGTAAACTACAGGCTGAATTGTATACCTTTCTTTCAATAAAATTATAATCCATAAACGCTTAACAATATAATAATTAATAACAAATCTTTTCCTCGAATACTGAGTATTTGAACAGTTTTGTTCATTGGTAGAAATTTCAGTATTCAATCATTTATTTTATGGCATTTTATTTTGATAGTTTCTTTCTAGCTACTAGTTCGCTGGATTCTTTGGTGTGCTCATGAAGTGAAACGGAGAAAGAGGAATGAAGCAAGAGGAAACGATGATGATGGTGATAAATGTTGAGATGATGATAAAGAAAAAGAAGAAAAAGAAGAAGAAGAAGAAGAAGAAGAAGAAGAAGAAGAAGAAGAAGAAGAAGAAGAAGAAGAAAAGAAAGAGGAGGAGGAAGAATGTAAGGAAGAAGAAGACTGTCCGCAGTCTCACCAAGGGGTGGCTGATTTGTATCTCACTTGGTCTGGCTTTTCACCAGTGCGTTACCAGGGAGATTTCTTGTAACTAAGCTATCGTCTTCTCAGCTCTTTAGGGTATTGGAAGAGCAGGGTCCTCTGCCAATTCAACAACTGGTAGACACAACAAAGGGGTGAATGCAGATGTTACAGATCATCTTGTCACAGCTTCTTGTTTACAGTCGTTGTTATATTTGATTCTGATGTGCATTTCTTTGCACTCTTCAAATAAATTGTTCAGTTATTGATTACATCTCTAGTATTAACCATACAAGGTGCATAGCTTTTCGCATTCATTATTGTTTTTATATTTCAATACTAAATCTACCAATGTCGGCGCTAGACCAAATAATAATTGTTTATAGCACACCCATTCACCAGCCTTTGTGTCTGTCGGTGACATGTATATGTTCTAGTTGTTTCGGTGCTAGCAACTGGCACCGGCGCAACTTGATTGTACCCTAGGCAAAGCAGAAAAACAAACCTTCTATGGAAACTATGCTGCTACTGCACATAGGGATTCATATATATCTATAAATCGTATAGCTGCATTTAACTCTGGTATGACTTTCACATACTGAAGAATGTGCATTCTATCGTGTACAGGTGTCACCACACCCAGACAGAAAGGACGAGCACACTTTCCAGAGCAGGTAAGCTAAAGATTTCTGGTCCTATTTGTATTTCTGTTCAACAGAATCATGGACGACGAGCCTCTTGCCTGACCTCAAGTGGTAACTTTAAAAAAAAAAAAATTGCCGAAACTCAATTTAAAAAAGGGAGAAAAGCATATTTGATCAAGACTGTTTTGCCTGTGCTTTCCAGCATTGAGAATGTGCAGCCGCCTTTTTCCCGTCCAGTGCACGGTTCTTTATTTAACCTGGGTACACAAGTTAAACAGAAACGGTGTATGTTTAAATTGCTTCTATGAGATTACTCACTGCTCGCATTTACAATCTTTTTTAAATAAAATCACGGCACCTCTAAATTTTCATCAATCATTTGAAAGGTAGATAGAATAGATGAGCCCATAAAATATCAGCAGTTATTTTCGTCTTTTTAGCCTGCTCATTAGTCTGTGTGGAAACTGGGTTTTCTTTTATAGTTCATCTTTTTCTTTTGTCGTCTCACTGATACCGGGTTGTAACCCAGTGTTGGGTTTCTGTATTTGTCTTGCGCTTCTCGGGTGGCTTCGGGGATGGATTTGTTCATTTTTTGTCAGGTTTCATCTACACCATTTATACATCTCTTTCTTGGTCTACCTCTCGCCTTCCTCTCACATGTTATACTGTGAAAAGTCTCATTTGCAGACTGGTGTGGCTGCATTCTCACTAGATGGCCGAACCATTTCATTATTTGTCTGTCAATATAATCCAGACATGGTCTTATTCCAAGTTTCTCTCCAATGCTGGTATTCGTAACCCTGTCTCGAATAATGTTGCTAGTGACTTTGAGGAGACAGTGCATTTCACATGTAGTTATTTTCTGTTCAAGTGCCCTATTCATTGTCCATGTTTGGCAACGATAATTATTAATCATTTGCTGTTTTGCTGGAGGGGAGACAGTTGGGTATCTAAGCAATGGGGCTAACTGGTAGGTGACAGCATTTGCCTTCTGTTATTGCCTTCTACTCAAGAAACATATAGTTCATCAATATTTAAAAACTTGCCTATATATTGAAACACTGAACTGTAACTATTCTTCTTCTTCGTCATCTTCCTATTTCTCTTTTCATCTGCTATCTGATATTCTTTCTATACGCCCCAACTATGAGTCTGTTAAACCTCACGGTGCCAGTCATTAGTGGTGATTTAAGCAGATAAGGAATGTCCTGATGCGTCCCATTCTCGATTCTCCTCTACTTTCAGTTGTGAGGGATCTAAAGGTACGCCGTAATATTGTTTTCAACGGCGTGCAATAAGGCTACATCTTGGTAACTGTGTGACTTTTATTATAACAAAACAACAACAACAAAAAACAAGCATGGCTGCGGACCCCTACCCCAAATGTACCCCTAAAGATTAGAGAACAAATGCCGAAGGACGTACACAAGATAATAATGTCTTAAACTGGTCATACTTTGCTGAAGAAAAGTACATTAAATGGAGTTTCAAACAGCGAAATCATTGGCAGACGACGAAGAGGTTTTAAAAAGAAACACACTTGAATTGTAAGACGTGGAGCGCAGAAAATATAAACCAAAACGAAACATGATTCATTCATTCATTGTCTGTCCTGTAGTTCCATTATATGTCACATAGGGGTCACAGTCTATTGATCCATTCCATTCTGTCCTCTGCAATCAGCTCAATATCATGGATGGAATACATTTAACACCTTCGGCCTCTCTCATTAACGTTCGTTTTGGGGTTTTTTTTTTTTTTTTTTGGACCCACCCCCACTTTAGTGCCAGTTTGTTGACTGTTTGTTTCTTCTCACGATGTGTCCAGTATAGAGCCATCTTCTGTGTGAAACACGATTAGAGAGCCATTAATACAGTCACGTGACTGATTAAGTTTGTCAGTTGCTATGTACTGGTAATGCCTAAGTAGTAATATATCTCCCCGTCCTTCCGCTCCTCCTTATTTTTCTTTTTCTTTTTCTTCTTCTTCTCCTCTCTGAGTGTGTGTGTGTGTGTGTGTGTGTGTGTGTGTGTGTTTGTGTGTATACAAAATTACTGATCGAGATTTAAGTAAGGTCAATGGAAAGAAAACTTGTTATTTTAGTTAAGGACGACGAACAAATCCACAAGCAAAGCCAGACGGAATGCAGACAACAACTAGAGCTAAAAAATAAAATAGTCAGGAAACTTAAAAAGTTACTTTGCCTTGGTTAATAAAATGGTAAAACTAATAAATGACCGAATGCGTCATGTCAGGGAAATAGTTAAAATATTGTCAGGTGATTGTAACCATATTGTCAGTCGTGTGTACTCTGGTAGTCAGAGGTTTGTACCCACACTCTAATATGTATATACTTACACTGTCATCTGTACATGAGCTGGCGGGAAGCAAAAATGCGAAAACAAGTAGGGAGACGAGGAAAGAAGTATGTCAGGGACAATAAGTAGTTTCCTGCTGAACTGCACAAAAAGGAAATGTCAAGAAAAGACAAGGGTTCTTCTGGTGCAGGAACAATGCCATATTACTCATGGCACAGGCGATAAATATGTGAATAGTGAATTAAACAACAACTACAACATATAACTAACTGGCAGCGCCTAGCCAGACCACTTGTGCGAACTGTAAATCCTTTTCTGAATCAAACAAATGGAATATAATAATCACTCTCAACATCCGTTTATTTTCATGGACACAAAACTAGCACGCTTCGCACATAACGATGCAATAACAATCAAAAATGTGTTCTAACAGACTATGTGCTAATGAAATCTTGATCGAACACATTCTACCTCCTGAATGTACCACCAAATACGAAACCACTGAGCCAGTTCATCTCTGTTGACTCTACCCGCCGTACTTACGTTGACTATATGAGGACTACATGTCGCTAGGACGACTGGCGATACCAAAGACGAAAGAGTCAAGACAGCCTTTTATGCTGCGCTGGGTCTTATATCAGCTTTTCTACTCACTGGCCACTTCCAGATATTTCAGTTCTGCAAATCTGCAAATCTGCAAATCTTGTTTTAGTTCGCAAGTGTAGCCAAATCTAAATTATAAACAAGCTAAACATATTTCACCAGCCTGTTACATAAATACTCACACTGTCATCTGTATATACTCGCACTGTCATCTGTGTATGCCCACGCTGTCATTTGTATGTGCCAGATGTTACGGGTCACATTGCTAAATGTTTATGTTTGTACTGACACTACCGCGCACGTTTAACACCCACTCTGCCAAATGACTAAAGACAGGATACGAAAAAAGGTCACCTTTTCAGAACTAATCTATCCAAGGCAAAAGAGAAAGTGATTCTAAGGAAGATTTCATTTTTGACGAAATACATTGGGAAATGTCGTTCAGCGGAAACCTTTTTGTGATGAGATCCCAGAAAGTTCACCTGCTCACGCTCTTGGGTGTGTGTCTCTGTGTGTCTGTGTGTGCGTGTGTGAAAAGGGGGAGGGGGGTGACGGACATACAGGAAGGAAGAGAGAGACAGCGAGACAGAAAGATAGAAAGACAGAGAGAGAGAGAGAGAGAGAGAGAGAGAGAGAGAGAGAGAGAGAGAGAGAGAGAGAGAGAGAGAGAGAGAGAGAGAGAGAGAGAGAGATTCCAAACGCGTACATCAGTTTTTCTAAACAAGAATTGCTTAAAACTAGTCTATGCAAAAAACTGACAAGAAAGGCTGTTTTTGTGAGATGTTGAATGCTGATTTGTTTCCTTATTATGTTTGATGGTCCACATTAAATCCGTATATTTTCTGCCAAAGAAAGCATTAACAGTTACCAAATTGACGAAAACCCGTTTCCTATTCCGATTCCTTTTGAGAAAAAAAAAAATTAAAAGTTCGACCACTTTCAGACGGCTGCTAGCTAGCCGAGGCTGCTAACAGTCTCCGCCTATATCTGTGGTCTGGGTTATTTGCGCCACTTTCGTGACTAAATTCTAGTATTTGAGCTGTCTCTGGGCTTAATGCTTCCTTTCGAGTCAGACCGCTCGTCCTCTACCCTGTTTTTAGCTGTGTATTTCTTTCCTTTTCTCTTACTTGGTGTTTCCTCTTGATTTCATCTTCCTCTTGTTTTGGCCATTCGTATTTTGTAGGGGAGCGAGCTTTTCTACACAACCAAAACACATTGAGTGTCTGTGTTGATATGTTTATGTCTGTGTATGCCAGACTGCGTGGTAACAAGTTAGGCACAGTGGTGAAGTGTAAACACGAGTACTGTTTTCTAATGATGAGGTATCCCCTGAAGACAATGACAGTGAAACATGGCCGTCTCCTCCCAGATCAGCACGTCTGTATAGAAAAGGATCTCTGGGGTCTCTTGATGAAACTGCCAAGTTTGTGGTGAGAAATTGTTTTATTTGTAATAGTTACCTACAGACATAAACATAATTATAATGTCGGCACAATTGTTGTCATACACTGTCAGAAATGACTATCAGAGGTATTAACACTATTTCATAGCAACAGAGGCATCCATGGCGCAGTAGCTAGTGTTGGTGTCTGATCAAGACGATCCGGAATTTGTAAAGTGCAATAAAGCGTCAGCGAGGCGGGGGGTGTTAGTCTTAGTAGCTTAGGATAACAGGGGAATAAAGCTGTAAAAAGGAAGTGGGGGGGGGGGGGGTCGAATCAGTTTATTGTAAGTTCGTGATGTTTTGAGGGCTTAGATGTTACAAGCTAGGTGTTGTAATGGCCTGAACGTTACAAGCTATTTGTTGTAATGGCCTAGATGTTACAAGCTAGGTATTGTTATCGTCTATATGTTACAAGCTAGGTGTTGTAATGGCCTAGATGTTATAAGCTACGTGTTGTAATGGCCTAGATGTTACAAGCTAGGTGTTGTAATGGCCTAGATGTTACAAGCTACGTGTTGTTATAGCTTAGATGTTACAAGCTAGGTGTTGTAATGGCCTAGATGTTACAAGCTAGGTGTTGTAATGGCCTAGATGTTACAAGCTATGTGTTGTTATAGCTTAGATGTTACAAGCTAGGTGTTGTAATGGCCTAGATGTTACAAGCTAGGTGTTGTAATGGCATAGATATTACAAGCTAGGTGTTGTAATGGTCTAGATGTTACAAGCTAGGTGTTGTAATGTCCTAGATGTTACAAGCTAGGTGTTGTAATGGCCTGGATGTTACAAGATAGGTGTTGTAATGGCCTAGATGTTACAAGCTACATGTTGATATGACCTAGATGTTACAAGCTAGGTGTTGTAATGGCCTAGATGTTACAAGCTACGTGTTGTTATGGCCGGGGGGGGGGGGGCAAACAAACGGTGCTGAATCACAGTTTGATCATCATGATCTGAAGAGAATGGCACTGCAAGAAGTAAACAGGGTGTCTGGTCGAAGATCAGCACTCAAGGAAAAAGTGAGGCGGATTACAATCATATTGCTATTGGTACCACTGGAATTGAAACTCTGCGCTTGCTGCTGAAAGTAGCAACGGGGCGATTTTGAGAATACCCCGAGTGCTATGATGTCGATTCTTAATTAAACATGAAACATTATCAATTCGTGTTTATGCATAATCGTCAGAAACGGGACAGCGAGTGATGACAGGCGCACCGCCACAAAGAGATCTTTGTGTCGAATGAAGCGCTCAGCTTCTCTCATAATTTTCTAAGGAAATAGTTTCAAGGGGCTTAAGACTTGTTTAAGCGCACAACAATAATAATTATAAGAATTACTATTTTGTGCTGGATAGCAGATCAGTATAACAATATATTTGAAATATGAAATGAATAAACAAATAAATCGTATATACATGTTTAGGCGCACCATTAGCCCTAAAATGGTGAGGGGGGGGGCCTCAAGGGTGCCTTAGCCCCCCCCCCCCCCCGATTCCAGTCCATATGAGTCACTATATATGCTGGATCCGCTAAGGCTGGGCAGCCGAGAGATTGGTTTCACCGAGCCAGGCAGAATCACTAGAGCGTTGTGTCTAGCAGAGCAGCTAGCAGTGTTTCTCAACTTTTTTTTCGCCAAGGCACCCGTGTCGGGCAAAAACATTTTCGCGGCACACCTACCCTTAAAGGAGTTTAAATACTTAGGAAAAGAAGGGGGGGGGGACAGTGCAGATTTAATGTTCATTTGTCTTTAATGCGATGAATGAAACTTCTGGATGAATTTTTCATTATTTCCTTAATGTTTTTGTGAAGTTTACTTAATTATACCTTCAAATTACTTGAAGGTTGCTCCTGTATCTTATTATTATTGTTATTATTAGTATTATTACTGTAAGCGTACGTTGAGAATGCATTATAGACGTTCTGAATACATCTGATTGCACAACTCTTTTTGGCTTCCTTCGCGGTATTTCTGTTTTAAACTGATGTCTTCGCTGATCTCAAGCAGATTTTGAAAAATTCTTGATTATTGCCGCGGCACCCCTGGCATACGCTCGCCCCCCCCCCCCTTTTTTTTCCCCCCGTGTGCCGCGGCACCCAGTTTGAGAACCACTGGGCTAGACGATATTTCTCGTCGTAAGGATTTGACAGTGAATCTTCGCTGTGTAAGGATATGATGAAGTGCAGTTACATGGAGAATGTTTGTGGTTTATTATCGTCACTGGTGGGAACTCGAGTCCTACGACTCGTGTAAATAACCACTTGCAACTCGACCTGGGATTTCGTCTAGTGACTCGACTTGCATCTTCAACCACTTGGTATGATTCATTAATTCTTTGTGGTACTAAATCTATGATGTAGGTTTGCTGAACAACGTACAATTTAAAACGTAAATAAAACAGGACAGAATAAACCCTGTTTTTGTTTATCAAGCTTTCACATTCGACTAGTTCAATCCATTAGCTTTGCCCCATGCACGACTTGCAATGGCTTGATAAGAAGTGACTTGACTCAGGACTCGAGTTAGGAGCATTCTTGATGACTTGAGATCTAATTTGGAACTTGGTGGCAATGACATGAGACTCAACTTGGACTTGAAAGGTGTCGACTTAATCACGTCTCTTGTTATCGTTATGAGGATTTGAAGATAAAACACTGTCTCGTCCATTAGACGGACACAGATGTTCCTAAATATCATAGGCTAAGTGTGCCTAGTTGTTATGTTACCTATCACCAGTCATTATTGTCGACCTTTTAAGGGCATTTAAGGGCAATCACTGTGGTGTTTGTTGCTGCAGGGCCCAGTGTGCCTAGTTGTTATGTCACCTATCACCAGTCATTAGTGTTGACATTTTAAGGACAGTTACAGTAGTGTTTGTTACTGTTGGGCCCAGTGTGCCTAGTTGTTATGTCACCTATCACCAGTCATTATTGTTCACACTATAAGGACAGTTACAGTAGTGTTTGTTACTGCTTGGCCAAGTGTGCCTAGTTGTTATGTCACTTATCACCAGTCATTACTGTTAACACATTAAGGACAGTTACAGTAGTATTTGTTACTGCTGGGCCCAGTGTGCCTAGTTGTTATGTCACCTATCACCAGTCATTATTGTTGACACTTTAAGGACAGTTAAGTAGTATTTGTTACTGCTGGGCCAAATGTGCCTAGTTGTAATGGAGGCCACATAGTATTAGTAGCATATCCATTGATGGGAAGACAAAGATTCATATCAACGTTGACACTCTAGACTTGCATACTTGGTTGACTTTCAGTATACTAAGCATTATCCGTGTATAATAAACATTATATAAAGTAATATCAATAACTAATCCACTTTGCACACTATATAAGGCAGCATCAACGAGTGTGTCCACCTCCGCTCACAACAACTACGACATTTACTTGTGTCCGAATCACACTTGCAAGATGGATCATTTGGCATTTAAAACTCATTCAGTACATTTACTTAAAATAAAAACTTCGAACAATATAGTCACCATCATATAAACTTGGTGATAATCATAGGTGGTCATAATTCGCCATCTCAAACGATCGCCATATTCACGGATCAGGTCAGAGCTCTTGTCTTGTCCCACTCACGTGGCCAGGTCATCCGTGTATTCATCTTGCTGACTTTTTGTTATCAATTTGACTGTCTGCGTCCAATTTTTGTAATCAGTTTGCAGTTTTGCCGTCTCTCGAAGGATCACCAGTTTTCTTTTCATGTAATTTCATGACACGATCAAATAAGTTAAAATAACACTTGCTTGGTATTGAGGGAGCTAACTGGGCTGGGGTGAAGGGTCTTTCGGGTATAAAATGGGTTGCAGCAATTTGTTATGGAAAGTTTTAAAAAAGAGAGAGAGAGAGAGAGAGAGAGAGAGAGAGAGAGAGAGAGAGAGAGAGAGAGAGAGACCAGCATGGTACTGACCATCGATTGTAGATTGTTGTCACAAAAATATGGAGTCGCGAAATTATTCCTTACAGTGAGGCAAAATATCATTAGTTTTTAAATCAACAAGAGCACAGCCGTGTGTGGCCTTGCAAGAACAGGCTAAAACAGTTGACACGCGTCTTGCTTCTGTCCGTCTGCAGAAACACATCTGCCACGTGCTGTGTATTTTCATTCATAATTATTATCTCCGCAGCTGGTACACATGAATCAGAACATCAGTTATTTTTGCATGATCCTGACAGGAGTTCTAGCTCAGGTCTGGAAGATTGGTTAAACCTGCGTCATTCAACTATTTGTATTACGGTCACACACTTTAGATCTTCGTATACAACAAGCAGTTGATGATGCATGCTGTGTTTTATCTTTTTTCAGGAGCAGGAAATAATCAGTGTAACATTAGAAAGCCAAGATATCATTGGGCTCGGTTTTAATATTTGCGGCAACTACGGGGACGGTATTCGAGTGAGTGAAGTGCACAACAGAGGTCCAGCAAAGGAGTCCGGAAATATAGACATCGGTAAGTCCCAGGCTTAGGTTAACTAGATCTGTTTTGCAGCAATGCTGTGGACACTTACAATACACGGGACTGAAGTTTACTTTGCAATGCTAGATTTGGGTATAAGCTGAATAAGCTACGAGTGAGGGCCTCACAATGTGCATGGGCCTAACAAATTCGTTTCCACGCACAATTTATATTTTTAATAATATTATTTGTAGGTTTATTGTCGCAGGCCTTTATTTATTCCAACTTGTAGCCTATTTCAACTGAGCAAAACGATCAGCTCGGTATGTATCAAATTCAGTCTTTTATTAACTTGGATCCTCTCGATCACTTTCTGCATAACCTGTCAGGTAACTGAGCCTTTTATATATAATTATATATTGCGTATTTTTTATTTTATTATTATTTGTTTCTAAAATAACAATTCCATGACATTATATTTTCTTCTTCTTCTTTTTTGTTTTTTCTTTTATGTATTCAATGGAGAAAAAGACAAACGTAAATAATATGTGTTTTAAGGCCGGGCTAGTCCCTGGAATGCTGACGTCTGGATGACAACCGTTTTGTTGTTTGCAGTGACCAAAGATGAAATCAGATTTTGTATTGTTGGGTGCTTATCACAAGTGCTGATGATAATTGTATTGTTCATCTGTTACATATAGACTGAGATTTATGGATACATATATGACTTCAGGCCAATCTTGTCACACAATGTTCTTGGGCAGTGTTAGAGAGACATTTCCGATGCATCAGTTGAGGAACGGAGTTCACGGTCTTTACTGGTTTGTCTTTATTTGATTACCGGCACCTTTAGGCGCTCCACAGCTTCCGCTCCCTGGTGAACAGATGAGCGCCAGGTTAAACAGTGGCGTGCAGTGACATGCCAGGTTTTAGGATCATGTTGTATGTATTGCAAAACACATCAGTAATGTTTCATCCTCTACATTGTGGTTTTGTAATCTCGTTCCAGGTGACAAGATTCTCAGTGTTCAAGTTTCTTATCAAAATATTGTTTATGAAGATGCTCTGACTATTCTCAGCTATGCCTCCCCTTATCCAGTGAAGATTATTATCGAGAAAGCCGTAAAAACAGGTTCTAATAATTTTGAGGACGGGAAGCAGAAAGGAAATAGCACCCACAGGATCACACATCCATTGTTTCGCAGCAGGTCGCTAAATACCCTGAAATTTGTGAATCCCCGAGACAATGCAACACATCCGAAGCGGGCGGTCAGTGACTTAAAATTAGAATCTGTGAAATATTTCCTTAACTGGCGCAGTAAAAACTCCAAAAAAGGCAACAATTCACAAGAAAACAGATCAAGTTTTGCGAAAAGGGTCCTAGCTCAACATGAAAATTCTGCCGAAGAATCCAAAGGTAAAACTGTAATAGCACAACATGAAAATGACATCCACACTAACAGTTCAATTTATGAAAATAAAAAGCCAGGTTATATGAAATTAAGGTCGACCTTACAGGAAACGGTGGCAGAAGTTACCCCAGTGTCTCACATTAACACTGAAAAAGAATATCATCAACAAATATCACACCCTGATAAACCAGAGCGAAAAACCAAGAGAGATGGTGACCTGCAGGAACACTTCGAAAACCAAACAACTACACCCACAAGACGACCATTTGTTTACCCGATTTCTGCAGTTACTGACGATGAGATTGATGTTGATGAGATGTTTATTGTTCCCGATATTCTATCCTGTGTTGAAGACGAAGAATCACCAGGGAACACTAGTCAGCTAGCACGAAATACTGAGGATATCACTATGCATCCTAATCAAGAGTTGCAGACGTCTACAGTGGTCAACTTATCGGATGACTTCAGGGGCGTCAAGAGTTTATTTCCAACTTTATCTTCTGACATTCTTGCTGATCTTCATAAACCTTCAGACAACATTTCAAACATGCCTGAAGCCCTAATAAATCCGTCTGTAACTCACCGGGACATTGCGACTGTAGTAGATACTGCTGCTGCTGCTGCGGGCACACACAACCTCTCGGCGGAGCTTGCTGCTGAATGCCAGGATGATTCTGTAGATGAGTTTGACTTAAATCAGACTGATCAGAATTCTAAAAGTAACTTCATATCCAGAGAAATAAGCTTGGCCGACTCACCTAATGGAGAGCTAATGGATCAAGAACATTCATTTCGCAACAATCATGACTTTGTTTTTGATGGTAAAGATCACATGACACCAGGGAACCCGTTTCTAGCTGACATAGCCAAACATGCACTGCAAACAGAGGTGACTCCAAATGCTGATAAGTGCAGTAATAACACCAACTACCCAACAATCTTCCCCACGTCTGCAAGTTTTCTCAACAACAACACAACTAGCAGCCATGGCAGCAGTAGCAGCCGAGCTAGCCCAGAAAACACAGACGAGTCTGAAATCAGTGATACCTTAGAGTGGTCAGGTAAACGTCTTGTTCGCAGTGCGTCATTTTCAAATATATTTGTTGATGACTAGTGTATGACTGCCAACATCACAGAACCAAATGAAAACAGAGATAGTGCAGCAGTACTACGCGTTTTGACAGATACCTCCTTTTTAAATAACACTAAAACAAAATGCTTTCTGCACTGAAAAAAAATTTCATGGCAGAAACCACAGATAGTTTTCACAGATATATCCGGCTAAACCGTCGAGGTTTTTACTGAGATATAAAATATTCACTGCGTTAATGCTAGATAGGTAAAGTCAGCAGTGGGGAACAGCGTCGAAAACGGTGCTCATTTATCAGCAGTGACTGTATAACCCACAGTGATGTCGGCAGTAAGTGCTAGAATGCAAGAAAGAAAAAACTAGCAACATCAACGAATTTTTTTTTATTTTTTTTGGGTGCTGATGACCAAGCCTTGATAGAAGGTGAAGCTATGAAATTGTAACAACACTTCATATCCATAAATAATGAATGTGAAAACCAATATATTATGAGAATATTATAATGTTTAAATATCTAGGAGCAACAGTGGGTAAACTGGATGAAGAAATTAACAGCCAATGCAGTAAAGCAAGCCTAATAATGGGAACACACGCACAGTATAATACAGTCCCAGCAAGCACAAAGAATGTTGAATCAAAAATCGACACCATACCACTCGGGACACCCGCATAAGCGCTCCGTCCCCATCTTCAGGCTCAAGCAAAGAGTAACTGTAACTGTCTGATTATTTGTCTTGCCCTATCCTTGAGTGTCGAGCGACTACCCCTGGTAACTCCCCGCAGCGCCATTCTCCTCAGACCCTAATGATCTATCTGTGCCTCTACTGTTCACTCACTCCCAAAGGGCCTTCACAACCTATAGCTTGTCATGCATCAGTTTACCACAAAGTGGTGCAGAACCGGTCAGTCTATCTGCCTGTTCATTTCCCAACACACCAGCATAACTTAGAGAAAATATCAAAAAGACGCTAACTACCAGGGACCTCTGAAGTGACGCTAGCCACTCTGTACGGAGCAAGCCTGTCTCCACCTATGTCTCAGCATGCTCTGTTTCTGATTGCTGAGCACAAAGAAACACCTCATAAGAGCAACAGGGTATGCTCGGCTAGAACTTGCTGTAATCATTAAAAGTGCCCCATATATATTTTACGTCTGAGTCGGTTAAGCGGGTGTATTTAGGATTTGTCCTGTTCAATTGTCACCCAGAATAAGATCCTGGCGGAAAGTTCTGGTTGTTCACCCACTTCTTGACTTCAGTCTTGTTCGAGTTTTGCATTGACATATAATTTACAGATCTGACTTCTTTAATTGCACTGTTGATTCCTCGCTTCTGGCAGACGAAGTCCCACTTTGAAGGAAAAACACCTAATTAGTCGCCTACTACGACATGCGTGTAGCTCCCCCCCCCCCCCCCCCCCCCGAACCTACACGAAGGAGGTTGGTATCATCATGTCCATTGTATTCTTTCATTTAGTGAAACATATTTAGTGTTAATGTATTCGGTTTTTTAACCATTTGACTGATTTTATTTTCCAGATGTTTACATCTATGCAGTTCTAAATGTTCAGTTGATGGGTTGTTTTAATTCTTTAACTACTCTGGGTCAGTGGTCTCTTTCTTGGGGCGTGGGGCGCTGAGCAACGATTAGA
Source organism: Candidula unifasciata (assembly GCA_905116865.2). Classification (NCBI taxonomy): domain Eukaryota; kingdom Metazoa; phylum Mollusca; class Gastropoda; order Stylommatophora; family Geomitridae; genus Candidula; species Candidula unifasciata. Next base: position 227,903 of record CAJHNH020000092.1, read on the forward strand.
AAGGGGGAGGAGGCGGTCAAGCTGTTTTGAAATTAAGTGCATTTATTCCGACTCAACAAAAGCATCATTTTGCTATTTCTTTTTTATAGAGCAGAATGCTGGATGGAGAGTGACCAAAAAGGATGCATACAAGCTTTCCACCTTTCACCACATATGTCTACGTAGAATTATAAACATTTTCTGGCCAATCTCAAACACTAAACTATTTCAAGTCACAAACCAAGAAACAGTATGATAACCAAGAGAAGATCGAAATGGCTTGGCCACGTTATGAGAATGAATCCTGATATACCTGCACAAACAGCTCTCACATGGATGCCAGAGGGAAAAACAAGTGGAGGAGGGCGCCTAAAAAATACATGGAGACGAACGATGGAAAGTGAACTGAGTGCGACATCTCTGACATGGACAACTATTGAAGATTGCACAGGACAGGAAAGCCCTCTCTAAAGCCTCATGTGCCACTGGGAGTAAAGAGAATTGATGATGATACTTGTAACCATCCGGATTTTCAGCTATAACAGTCATGAAAACAGAACAGCGCTGCCGTTGTGCTTTGTCCAACATTAGCGGATACCATCAAGACAAAACAGTGTCACCCATCATAGTGATATTTGGACACTCAATCGCAAGTTGATTGTTTCAGATTTTGTTTGACACTTTGAATGAAGGGCGTGCTTCTCTCCAAGTTCTTGGGATTTTTCTGTTGGCCCACCTCTGTTACTCACTGGGGGGGGGGGGGGGGGGGGGGGGGGGTAGAGGTTTGCCGTTTACTCCAGGGAAGCCACGTGAAAAGGCTGTGAGACCGCGGCTCTAGATATTGCTGTTTATATCCAGCTACTTAAACACTGGTGTACATGTGTACAATATTTTACTCTCTGGATTACTGAGGGTTTTGTGTGTGTAATATTTGTAACTGTACAAAGGCAGGATTGTTTGTACCTGCATCTGGGTATGGTTTAGTAATCTTACCCTTAACAAGAGTTACCCACATGACGAACACATCTGATTCTTAATGCTTTTTTTCTGTAAATGCCAACAACTAAATATCATCTGGAAAACAAAAAGCGTCTATTTGACTGCAGCAAGCAGAAACATGGGTTAAACAATGCAACCTGGCCATGTCAGAATGCGAGGAGTGTATTGTTCTATTTGATATCTCCAAACTAGTTAATATTATAATCTTGTTAAGCATTCCAAGCCCTCGAGGTTCATTGATGCAGATATCACCAACCTCCACTCATCTCTCTTTTGGCCTTCCTTTTCCAGCAAGTGTTTGCAGGTCGGTCTGTCTAGACGTTATCTCTCCATTGTCTTCTAGGTCTGCCTCGTGGTCTACGACTATTCATCTCCCTTGTGTATAATGTTTTTGCCTGACATCTGACATTCTCTGAATGTTCCCTAGCCATTTCAATTTCAGTCGATTAGACCTCATGATGTCAATTGTGATTTAAACAGATTATCAATTTCGTTGTTGCTTCTTATCTCCCTTCCCCGTTGTTTGCATCTTTAATGGGTCCAAAGGTTCTGTTTTCGAAAATTATTAATTAAGCTTCATCTCTTTTAGTCGTGCTAAAAGTTTCACAGACATATAAAACAACTGGTCCTATCAACGATTTATATATTTTGATCTTGATGTTGCGAGACAGAGACTGACTTTAGCAGATGTTGAAGGGTATATTATACTTTATTTCTAGATTGTATTTCTTCTCTCAACATATTGGAGCAGTTGAAGTTTGCACCCAATTACGTAATGTTTCTATTGGTTTGATTCTCATATTATTCAACATGTATGTGGCCAGAGTTTATATCCTTTCTATGTTTTGTTATTATCACGTATTATCTTAATTCATGACTAGTCCCATTTTGTGAACTGCTTCTTTTAGAAACGTTGTTTCCTTGTCTAGTTCATTTTCTCCGATATCAATGTCATTTCCATAACTAAATATCTTGTGGTTTCTCTTATAGTACATTCCTCTTTCAATTTCCTTATAATTTACTCTATTGCCAAGTTGAACAGAAGTGGGGACACAGAATTACCTCGCTTTAAAACCAGATTTTATTTGAAAAGGGTCTGACTTTCTGCTACTATATTACAAGTGTCGTCAATACATAGTCTGGTCATTAACTTCTTTGATATTCCAAAGTCTATAGCACCCCCTAAACTGTTTCTGTGTATACTATTATATGCTTTTTTAAACTGTATAAAAATATTATGCACATCTGTTCTGTATTCCCAATTTTGCTCAGCTATCAGCCGTAAAAATGAATATCTGATCCATTGTTGTTTGTCAGAAACATGCTCGGTAATCTCCCAATTTGTCTTCGACGTATGGTTTTAGCAGTACTGCCGATAGTATCTCAAAGCTTGTAAACAATAGTGATACATGTATTCCTCTATTTTATTTAAACTATTTATAATAAACAATTATATAAGTTCAGTTCTCAACTGCCTAAGGCCAGGTGGTCTAGTATCAATGTTTTTGTGTCCTTTTTAATGTTTTTGTCACCCAGTTATGTGTCATTCATTCTAATAAAATTATAGCTGTGCCCAGTTACTTCAAAACTTATCTCCTCCTTTCAGCTGACACAAACTTTACACTTTTGGGGCACTGAGACTTTTGGATCCCTAGTCTTTCATTCGTTACTGGATTGTTTCATTACTGACATCTACATGTGGGATGTTGTCATTGCACCAGAAAATGTGTAGAGGCCAAAAGAAATTAAAAGTGATATCAAAGAAATCTAACATTTTACAAATCAGTACTGATGTATGAAGCGGAAACATTGAGAACAACTAAATCAATTACTAATAACTACAAACATTCATTAACAGGTGCTAGCTCAGAATCATCATCCCGTAGCACTATGTGTCGTTGGCTCACCAGTTTCTGTTGACTATCTGATCAGCTCTTGTGCAGAAAAGAGGGAATTAGTAAGACAGAATCACACATGTTTAGCTTTGGGAGAGAACTAAACAAATTTCAGTGAATCAAGAGGTGACGAAAAGTCCTGGCTCTGGATAGGACACCCATTGGGAAAACCTGAGAACATACAACTAGAATGTTGTTGCATTAGAACCCACAAATAAAGGCAGACCAAAAACACATTGAGTAGGAAGCTAGAGAGTGGAGTTAAAAAGATAGGAAAGAGATGGGGTGAGCTGGATGCAACAGCAAAGGATAAGACAACTTAGTGCTCCACTGGGGATAAACAGCAGAAAAAGAAGACATTGCTGGCATCAACAGCAGGGCAGCGCCTTCTAACCTGTACTGCCTTTCACTTGCTTGAGAATCAGTTGTACACACATGCTGTGATTGTAACTAAGTTACAGAGCATGTTAAAGATGAAAACAGTGTGCAGTGGCAATCATCACTTTAGAGGTCCCAGATAGTTAGCATCCTTTGGATATTTTCTCCAGGTTAGGTTGGTGTGTTGGGAAAGAGCAGGCAGATAGACTGGCTGGCTCTGCACCACTTGGTGGTGAAATGATGTATGACAAATTAGATATTGTGAGGGCCCATTTGGGAGCGGGTGAACAGTGCAGCGGCGCAAAGAGATCATTATGGTCTAAGGAGAATGGCTTTGTGAGGAGTTACCAGGGGATCTGGCCGACGCTCAACACTCAGGGAAAGAATGAGACAGAGATACAATCAGACGGTTACTGGTACCATCGGAATTGGAACTTTTCACTTGCTGCTGAAGATGGAGGACTGAGCAACTTATGGGAGCGTCCTGAGTGCTGTGATGTTGATTCTTAATTCAACATTTGTAACCTGTATTCATACCTTACTGGGAATTTTACAGATTGTTTCCCCTGACATCTTTTTTTGTTGCCTTTTGCAGTGAGATAGTTTCAACATTTCAGTTCATCTAATAAAGAATCTAATTACTTGCCTGTAACAAATCATAAAACAATAATCAATCCAAAGAAGAATCATGAACAAAATGAATGTTGTATAGTAGGGAGATCCCACATAAGATAGTAAGTGCAAAATGTCCATGCAAGAAAGAAAAGTTCTTGCATTCTCTGTCAACTACTGTACTTGTTTAAACCTGGCACAGATGTATACTATTCCCATCCTAAACGATGGGAGTTCAAACACCCCACTCACTCACTCCTATTACACAGATAATATATGCAAATAAATACATGTGAGTAAAGATAGTGTTTCCTGTTGTGTGATTTTCCTGCACGTAGCTCCTATTTTAAAGTCAGTTTTTTTCACTCTTCTTGTGCTTTATTTCCAGATGCTCTAACTGCTTGTATTTATCCTTAATACAAACTAGGTAACACAGCATTTCATAGGATACAAAAGCAGTCACATCTACAGAAGGTGACAGCACTGGAGGTCTTATAAGATCTATCAAAGTTAGTCAACTGGGGAATGCCTAGTTGAGAAGTCAAATTAGTAGTTTCCAATGACATCCTTTATTCACAACTATTTTTTTTAAAAGAGGGCGCTAACACAAGTTATTTTTAAAAAAAAATTCAAACCGATCAAATATTTTTGCTGCAGGGAAAGTCAATGGTAGGAATGTAAAGCATAGATAACATAAATGAAAAGATAATTTCAAGAGGCAAGACAAACAACAGTATGACAAGAGCACAACCAAAGTGATAGAGTCTGTCACAGTTCCCCAACAACCACCCTTCACTGTGGAGATAACACTTTATACTACCCATCCCCAAACAATCAATCTTAACTCAAGCTAAACCAGGGACTCAAGGTATGTGAAACAGTTTGTTTACATAACCACAACAGTTTTCCAGACCCTTCCAGTTGTAGACAATAATTACCTTCACTGTAAGACCTAATGACTTTACAAGTTTATTTATTGTTCAATTCATCAGTCCTGGACATATACTGGTGTAATTCCACTCTGTCCCATTACACTTCCACGGCAACATAAACGGTCTGGAACAGAATTTGGCCATTAATAGTTAAATAAGAGAATTAAAATGCTCTGAGAAACAGAAATATAAGGAAGCATGTGAAAGTGCTCACATTTTGAGTTGATTATTCTTCATAAAGTCCTCAAATTTTGAATAGTTTTTCATAAGGTCACCATCATCTTGTTGTGTCATTATACATGATACAGAGCTTGCAGTGGATATTGTTACTATTGTATACAGTGTAAATTTTTTCTAACATCACGGATAGAATCTAAACCAGAACATTTGTCCTCTCACCAAAGTGTACCTTAGATTTTCTCTGGATGTCCTTGCTTCCTCAGTTAATTTCTCCGCTTCCCCTCAGGTTGCGTCAAATATATTGTAATCTTCTGTGTGTCAAATATATTGCAATCTTATGTGTGTCAAATATATTGCAATCTTCTGTGTGTCAAATATATTACAATCTTATGTGTGTCAAATTTATTGCAATCTTCTTTGTGTCAAATATTTTGCAATCTTCTGTGTGTCAAATATTTTGCAATCTTCTGTGTGTCAAATATTTTGCAATCTTCTTTGAGTCAAAATGTCAAATGACTTGATCCCAGCGGTTGTCCAGACGTTTCTCTTTATTTCTTTATCTTTCCTGAAGTCTTAATTTACGGCCTGTCATGGGTTCTCATCCAACTGTTTCACAACATTTGTTTTATATCACAAAACAGCTTAATCTAATGATCACTGTGGGATCAAGGGAAATAAGCGATGTAACTATATTTAATATTCAGAAACATTAAACTACAATTAAGTATCGAATGACAATAACAAATACAATAAACACAAATAAAAATCAAGTGCATTTTTATTTAACTACTTTATTATCAAATAATGTTAATAACTGTCATTCAGTCAATTTGCAAAAGCAACGTTTTACTTTTGGAAAACTACACTGCAGTAATATATGCAACAGTTCATTTCACCATTCAATGCTAGACGAAACACATGCACATTATTTATTTAATTCCGACCACTTACACAGCTAGAGCTGTTTTAACGAGTATGTGCGCGCACACACATTTACAAAAGCAACATATAATTCCACTATAAGAAATGTCTCCAAATTTACTGCTGTAACAATCATTTTAAAAGAGGACTGCAACATTTTTCAAAAATATGTAACAAATCTAGAATTCAAAATGCAGTCATGAACTAACTACTCTGAAGCAGTTCCCTTAGGGTTCTTGTAGTGTTTAATGTTTGTCATCACCCAGAACATGGGCAGCAAGATGGCAAAACACATTCCTCCACCAAGGATAGCCTTTTCCTGTTTCAAAGAAAAAAAACATAACTTCAAATCATCTAAAATGTAGTTGTAAACATACACAAAAAGTCAAATCAACTTAAGTAAACAGCAGCTTTTATAAATGATTTATATTTTTTTGTTAATGAAACATTAAGTGAAAGAAAACTTATTTCTCTAAAAAATATATATTTTAAAAACCATGTTATATCTAAAATGTTCTTTGCCAACTTTTTTAAATTTCAATCAACACAGCATTTATCAAAAAACACTTGCTCTTATATTTTGTAGATAAGTTTTTACAGTGTATAAAAAGGTAGCCATTTTCATGCCTCAAAAGTCACAGGTTGACAATTACTCTGTTTACAGGGTTTTTGTTTACTCCCTTGCCTCAACTGTTTACATTCCAAAAAGCTTCAGTATCAAGAGGGAAGTAATTATGAAATATACTTGTCAATGAGACTAATACACATCTGAACGGGCCATCAGGCAAGCTAGATCCGTTTAATATGTTATGACCCTATAAAAAAGAACATACTGCATGATGGCTGAGATTCCAGGGAAAGAGCCAACCATTGATAAGATGACAAGCTGAAAGGGTTGAAGGGTCCAGGTATATTAAATAAGTTGTATCTATAATACATATAAAATAGCCTTGACTTTTTCTAGCGGTAAACAACAGAATGCAGCACTGGCACCCTTTAAGCAACTATTGTCAGGGCTGTTGTAATAGATACTTTGGGGTGGCTCCTTATACCTTTCTTCAAGACAAGAAAGCCTTGCAGACAGCATCAATGTGCAGCAGCATGTGTACATTTTATTAACTGTACTTCACTGAGCCACACAGAAAAAACTCACACTAGTTGGAACACAGCCAACTTAATAAGCGAGATCTGTACAGGTTCCATTACAACCAGAGTAAACTAACACAGTAATATGACAAACAAATTGTAATGTGCTGATTGGCACCTGCAGAAGTAGAATAGTTGGTTCAGATCTACCTAACTAATAGTGACAGCTTTTTATGGGCATCAACTTGGCCAGACATTGAAGTACAATAATTCCTGTCACGGGTGACATTTGGAGGCAACAGATTTTAGAATTGCTAAAGTAGCTATAGCATTTGACTTTCTAATATTCTAGCATGTCCTCTCTACTTTTTTCTTGTCAGTCTGAGTGCCAGCGTGTGCATTACAATTTGTTTATAAAATTTCAATAGCCTCAAGAATGACTTGTGTCAAAATCTGAAATTTTCAAAACATGTTGAAGTACCGTATTTTTAAATACAACACTGACATGAAAGGGTCTTTTCCTCTTTATCTGTGCACACCCTAGAGCAACTAAGTCTGCAACACATCTTTGGATTCATTTTGTCAATTCTTTTATCATTTTTGTAAATTATATTTTTGGGAGTAAATATAATTAAAATTCCACTGCAGTGGCTTGGTACGAATTACTTTTTTAAATAATAACACAAACATAGTCACACTTTATTGCCAGGGATATTTAGCTGTTTCTCGTCAGGTGCATATTACACAACGTGTTAAACCATTTAAACAACAATCTGATGACTGCTTTCATCTGAAAGAGTTCTAATAAAGTGATTTCCTAACTTTAGCCCCTAACTTTTAGTTTTTTTAATATATAAAATAAAAATTATGTAGTATGCATCTGATGAGATATAAAAACATATTCGTGATAATAAATTGTGCAATACTGTATACTTTTGGTATCGTTAAAATTCAAAATCAGAAAACATTGCTCTGAATAAATAATTCGGCTCTCCTTCGAATTTCATCCCCATATTATGGCGGCCAAACAAATACACTAACAGGGCCTCAGTCGTGTGTAAAATACAGACTTCCTCCAACGAACACATTGCGGCAAAACTAGGATTACTGCCCATTGACACTTTCGAGAAACGCAACAATACAAAAGATCACGGCGACATGGCGGGAAAACCATGCAGGTTAGCGATTGTATTCTTCCGATTAAACTCACCGCCGAGCGTATACCTCGCGCCGCTGCGTACGGCGCGGATTGGGGCTAAATTAGATGGCAGGGACTCACAAGCAGCAGCTACCGCATCTCCTGCAACTTCTTCCAATTTATTTGCTGGTGGGTCCCAGCCATCTAGTTTAGCAACCACTCCTCGCATAACGGCACAGGGATACGGTCGGCGGTGCGGGATAGTCACAGAAACAGGTCTGCAATAAACATATCGCTGAGACCCTGATAATACTAGCCTGTTATTCGGATGCGATCCTAATTTTGCCATGCTTTGTTCCTCAGCAGGCACTCCACATTTTACACATGACTGAGGCCCTGTTAAGGTATTTGTTTGTCCGCCATAATATGGGGATGAAGTTCGAATGAGAGCCTATAACTCTGTCAGTTCTCTGGATGCAATAGGTTTTAAAAACTGATTCAATTTTTGGATCTGCTACCTGAAAGTTTGACTACACAGCAACCCCATCTGATGAGTCACATGTGGAATCTCAATCCAATAGGAAAAGATGTCAGACGCCCTGTATATCCCAAGGATAAAGAAGTTAAGAAACAATGTTTGGATGCATTTTCAAAAATGATACTAGTGAGCTGAGAAGATAAGCAGTGACGTCTGCTGGGAACAGATTACAAGAATTTGGAATGAATAAAAATATGTATGATTTCCCTTTGAACCTTTCGCTATAAATTTTGAAAAAATTTACTAGAAGGAATGAGAAGTCATTTGCAAAATTTAACGGAAAGGTAAGATGTGGATAACGCAAGAAACATCTGAAATAAAATTGCAGAAATGAAAAGGAAATAGGCAGATGTAAACAACAGCAAAGCCAGAGCTAAAAAAAAAAAGCTAAAAATAAAGTTAGGAGGCAAATGAAATGACATATTTTGATGACCCAGTACAAGAAGAGACAGCAGCATCAAAAGGAAACCTCACAGACCTTTAGAATAACACAAGGAAATTAATAGATATCCCCGCCATCTAGTTTACCCCCAATCGACGGCGCGAGAGCGGCTTGGGGGGATACTCTTGGAGGTGGCGGAAAGTGTCGAAGTTCGCAATTTACACGTGACTGAGGCCCTTTTAGGGTATATTTTCCGCCTTGATAATTTGGGACTGTTATTCGGAGGATAGCCGAAATACCAGCATATTGGAGGGAATATCTTGTGAACCACACACCCCTGCCCTTTTCCAACGAATTGCAGAGTGTAAAACTAATAGAGAACTGTTGTTAGTTCCTGGAAAAATATTAACAAGGACTATTTTGAAAAGACTAAAAGATGGCATCGATAAACAGCTATAGGATGATCAGGCAGGGTTTTGTCCAAACAGATCCTGTACTGACCAGTTAGCCACATTATGCACAATTATAGAGCAAAGCACTGAATCAAATACACCATTTTATTTTATATTTTTGCTATCAAATGCAGCTGGCTCCATATATTATTAAATAACCCCTCCCATCTTGTAGCTTTCCTGATTCTCTAGTTCCCCTTTCCTTCTCCCTGTTTTGTTTTTTGGTATGCCTTTAATTCCTGCCACTGGGTTCCAGTGTAAAGCCCTTGTAGTTATATTATTTTCAGATGTTCTTGCCTTTTCTTCACCTCTTGATTAACTGGAATTTGTTTTGTTCTTTCTCAGAGCTCCATATTGTTAGTCACTGATTCTGACATATCAGTTAAATCACTCTCTTCTCCACAGCACCAGTTAATAAATATTACTAGTTTATTAGTAATAAATATTATTATGTTAGTTGCTCTCCATGTTTCAGTGAACAGTGCTGTTTTGACATTAGTTAAAATGTTTAAGTTTCAACTTTCTTTTACATGTACAAATGTACAAGTCCTATAAAAAATAAAGCAATCCTCTTGTCTTTTGTATTCATTTTTTTAAATATCTTAAACAGTTTCTCCAACTTCATCTACATCACACTACTGATTACTGTCCAAAAAGGTTATGATTATATCTTGGAGGGGTATCACCTACATCACTACTGATTACTGTCCAAAAAGGTTATGATTATATCTTGGAGGGGTATCACCAACATCACTATTGATTACTGTCCAAAAAGGTTATGACTCTATCTTGGAGGGGTATCACCTACATCACTTTTGATTACTGTCCAAAAAGGTTATGACTATATCTTGGAGGGGTATCACCTACATCACTATTGATTATTGATTACTGTCCAAAAAGGTTATGATTATATCTTGGAGGGGTATCACCTACATCACTATTGATTACTGTCCAAAAAGGTTATGATTCTATCTTGGAGGGGTATCACCTACATCACTACTGAATACTGTCCAAAAAGGTTATAATTATATCTTGGAGGGGTATCACCTACATCACTACTGATTACTGTCCAAAAAGGTTATGATTATATCTTGGAGGGGTATCACCTACATCACTATTGATTACTGTCCAAAAAGGTTATGATTATATCTTGGAGGGGTATCACCTACATCACTATTGATTACTGTCCAAAAAGGTTATGATTATATCTTGGAGGGGTATCACCTACATCACTATTGATTACTGTCCAAAAAGGTTATGATTATATCTTGGAGGGGTATCACCTACAACATCACTACTGATTACTGTCTAAAAAGGTTATGACTCTATCTTGGAGGGGTATCACCTACATCACTATTGATTACTGTCCAAAAAGGTTATGATTATATCTTGGAGGAGTATCACCTACATCACTATTGATTACTGTCCAAATAGGTTATGACTATATCTTGGAGGGGTATCACCTACAGAAATTAAATTAGCCTGGTTTATTCTCATTATCTTTGTCTGTTCACTATGAATTTTTAGACCTAATTTTGCGCTCTCTCATAAGCATGTTCACTTAGTCTTGCATATGATTTTCTGAGTGGGACAGAAGAGAAATGTCATCAACAAGTCCTGCTCATCGAGCTGTTTTGTCCATTGAATTTAATTACTGGTGGTAGCTGTTGCTTGTCTTTATAATCCAGTCTGTTGCCAGTAGAAATAGGAGGAGGAAAATGCATGCCTGTTCTTATTTCAACAGTATGTGTTACGTTTTCTCTCATGAAGGACTAACATGAAGTCTTCCTATGTTGTCATTACTAGGTAACTTTCGGCTATCCTCCGAGTAACAGCCACATATTATGGCGGCCAAAAACAGGGCCTCAGTCACATGTAAATTGTGGACTTCCGGCTATTTAAACTGCAGACTTCCGGCAACTATACAGCTACCGCCGAGAGTATCTCCCACGACACGGAGCGGGGCTAAACTAGATGGCTGGGACTCAGAAGCAGCAGCTTCCGCATCTCCTGCAGCTTTGCTCGTAAGTCTCAGCAATATACTTTAGCCCCGCTCCGCGCGCAGCAGCGCGGGAGATACTCTCGGTGGTGGCGGAAGTCCGCAATTTACATGTGACTGAGGTCCTGTTTTTGGCCGCCATAATAATAATTATATGTGGCCGTTATTCTGAGGAAAGCCTAACTTTCTGTGGGATTCCCATAGCGGATAGCGCCTAATTTATACATACTATCTATTGTTTTAGTGATGCTGGAGTAACCTGGTGTCCTTAAAAAAAACTTGACTTTTTGAAAGGAAAATATAAATAAAATGAAATGCGTGTATGATTTCACTTTACATTCTGACAAACATTTACTAGAACTTCCAAAAGGAATAAACAAAAACTTTTTAAAAAGTACACGAGATTATATTTAGTACCGAATATAAAAAAAAAAATACTTATGTTCGTTCAAAATATTACTGTTCAGTTATTGTATTATTCTCTGTAGATTTTAGTTTTACAAATTTGACTTCCATACTTTCATTCTTCTTTTCACTAATCAATTAATTTTGAACAGAACTACTCAACTCAGTCACAACTGGATTCGGTGCAGAAAATCGTCACTAATAATTACAATATTAAATTACTATACTATACTATTAGTTACTAATTGAAGATTTCTGCTTACCGCAAACGAAATGGGATATTTTGGAGGCCCAACAATAAGGGTTGCTTTAGAGCTGACGTTGGACGTCGTCTGTGGCACAATGTGTCTTAGAGAATGTCTCAGGATGCCTGCCATTTTTGCCGTCTTAACAAGTAGCTAAACGTAAACGTGAAATTTTGCAAGAGCAGCCACGATCAGGTCAGTGAAGGTCTTCCTGTCACGTATGCCAGGAAATGGATCCAAACTTGTGTTAAATTAATTTAGCCGACGTTAGTAATGATGATAATCATTGCACCAACCATTTTAAATAATTAATAAATGAGTGATAATTGTGTTACATTTTTTATATGCATACTTTTTATATTTATTGTACTTTAATGCTGTTGTTTTAAATACAGATCCTGTAATTGTGTTCCCATTTGTTGTGAAAGTAAAGCTCTTTGGTACTCAAATAATCTTTACTAAGTTTATAAATACTGTAAATAGTTTGTATGTTTTGTCTACAGTTTAAATACATAAATTGTATCTTCTTTGTCTTTCTTTCTTTCCTTCTTACTTTTTTTTTAAAGTTTCATACACATATATTATTGTTTAAATTCACATCGCTGAAGAAAAAAAAACTGGTCATTTCCGTCATTACTGACGGCCGCACATACGCGGTATCCCACACAAAAAATTTTTACTTTCTAAATTTACGTCCCTGAAAGAAAAGCAAAAACAATTTTTTTAAAGAATGTTATTCTGAAGTTGATAAAAGAAAAAAGAACTAGAATAACACAGAATAATATTATCGATACACATAAAGAAAAACCTAACAAATGCAAACGGGGCTAGAGAAATTTGGCTGAATCAGATGTGCACGGAGATTAAGGAAAAAACACAGGAAAGACATTTTGTGTGGCAGCAACTAACATTTTCAGGGCCGTACCGTGCTGTGATACAGAAAGGTGCCGCATTAGGTGGTACCTTAAAGAAGGCGGCAGTGAAATCAAAATTCAATTTGAATTTTTGATATTGCGGTGCGAAGCTATTAGGGGCGGCATGTCGAGGACGTGCATCATACCACTAAAATCTAACCCGGGGGACTGATTATATTGGCAAGGAAGAAAAAACTTTAACATCCCTGGGTGTGAAAAATCGAAGGATTGTGAACTATCAATGTGCAAATTAATCTAATTAACAAATATATATAGTATACATAAAGCAAATGTATGATGATAACAGTCCAAAAGTATATCTGCTGGACAACGACGAATGAACATCAACACTCCTGCACAAGTGGTGAACAAGGGATCCCAGTTCCAGTATCACAACAACCGCGTCACCTCGTAGTTGCTCAGCTCCTGTGCCAACTAAAACCATACACAGTGTTCAACACTGTCCTTTGTGGAAAAACACAAGTTGACTCATACTGCGGTCTCAGCAAATCCAATAGTATACGCACGTATGAAATGCATAAGGCGGTCGCCAGAAGTGTCAACACTAACAATCAATCCTACACTTGAATTGCGGTTTATTGTCGACGAAAGCAGCGGATCAGTAATTACACCCGCAATTAATCGCATAAGGTGCAACCAGTTCGATGGCAACGTTCCACTCGCATTTTTTCGAATCTGCATTTTACAACACAAACCACTTTGTGCACAGTCAAAAAGCCTCCCACGTGAAATCTGAAGTGCATAGTACTGCGCCATATATGCAGTTCAGTAGCTGGGCGACGGATGCAGAATTTGATGGAACGTTACATTAAATGAAGAAAGGAAAGGCACCTAGACAAAATAATATCACGTTGAAAGAAACATAAGCATCTGGGAAATTTTGAAATTGAAATAAATGACATTTATAATATCGGCCACATTCTGTGTGACTTATGAAAATCCCAATGTATTGCTCTGCCAACGAAGACGGGTATTTAACACATAAGACGTGTGAGTCACGAAACAATGAAGTTGTTCTTTTGTCATCTCCATGTTATCTGGTCGCAGCCCAATGCTGTGGTTTCCTATGTGTCTTGTGCTTCTTATGTGGCTTGGGTGATAGATTTGTTATCTGTTTGCAGGTTTCAGTTACATAATATATTCATCTTTTTCTTGGTCATCACCTCGACTTCTTCCTATATCCTCTTATGTGAACAATTTCATGTACACTTTGGTCTCGCTGCATTCCATTCTATCGAAAATGATATCCAGGAAACATTTTTGTAATAATTCAGACACGGTCTTATTCCATTTCTCTCTCTCTCTCTCTCTCTCTCTCTCTCTCTCTCTCTCTCTCTCTCTCTCTCTCTCTCTCTCTCTCTCTCTCTCTCTCTCTCTCTCTTTCTTCCTGTCTTTCTCTCTCTCACTCACTCTCTCTCTCTCTCTCTATTTCTTTCTTTCTTTCTTCCTGTCCCCTCTTGGGACATCGCATTTCACAGATAGTTATTTTCACTTCTAGTACCTTATTAAATTGTCAATGTTCAACACTGAGGGTATAAAGTAGGGTGTCTAAGCAGTAATCCTAACTTATAGGTGACAGCATTTGCCTTCTATACTCTGGCTTCTATCTCTCCATCGAGTCTGGCATCCTCCGTAAAAATGCTTCCTATATATTTGAATTGTCGCACTAGTTCATCATATAATGTTAACATGAACGTTTGTGCAATTTTATTTCCTGTCTATTCTCATTGCCTCAGTTTTCGTTGAGGTTTTTTTCTTTCAAACTTGTTGCAGGTTTGATATGAGTCAATGTGGTGTTGTAAATTATACTCTTGATTGTGTATTAGACAACGATCGTCAGCGAAAAAAAAAAGCAGTTTAATTCAGTGTCTGTATTTGCCTCCTGTGCAATTCTATCCATCTAAGTAATGAAGAACAAGAGTGAGAAGACACATTCTTGTCTGAAACCTGGTAAGATGGGGAACCAGTATGTCATTCCTTCTGTTGCGATTACTGTGCACCGACTATCTTGATACAGTCAAGATATGACCCAACAGTTGTCTTGAATACTGTGATCTCCTATAATTGTCCTTAGTTTGCATCGGTTGGCTCGATCGAATGCATTCTCTAGGTCTAAAAAATATATATGACTTGTATCAAATTCAATAAATTGCTCCCATATTAGCCTCATTGAAAACATTGCATCTTTGCAACTCTTTCATTTAATTGAACCCAAACTGTATCTGACTTAATTGGTGTTCTGGCCGAGCTCTTAATTCTCCGCTGTTTTAGCAAACATCTTTCCAGTGTGACTCAAGGTGGAGATGCCCTCTGTATGTTTCACAATTTCGTTTGTCTCATTTCCTCAAACGGAAAAATAATGGCTCTCTGCCAATCATTCGGACCTTTCCTTGCCTCCCAAGCTATGTTGAGGATTCCGGACAACCAGGCTGCTGCAGTTGCCGTGCATACAAGGAACATTTCTGCTGTAATAACACCCCTGCCTCCCCCTCCTCCTCCACATGTTAAAAAAAAAAACTTTCTTTAAGAACTTTCAACTTGAGAAATCATTTTCTTTGGTTCATGATCTTTTGCACATTTTATTTGGTATGATTTTGCATCTGGTAATAATAAAATGTTACAGAGAATTTTGAGAAGAACTGAAAAACGAGATTAAAACATGAATAAATATAAAAATAAGCGCGGATTTGTAGAAGTAAAAAGTACAAACAGTGCCATATACATCTTCAGTATTCTGTCGAAAAGAGCTACAGAAGAAAAGATGACCTGTACTTATGCTTTATCGACTATACGAAAGCATACTATAACCTGACTAATTTTCAGTATACATTGAAGATATCATGAGATCTATAATTGATATGACAGGAATTGTGGTTGGTGGTCATAATATAAACAACCTGCTGATGACACAGTCTTGATAGCGACAGGGCAGAAAGAACTACACGAAAGGATAGACACAGTAGTGATAGAAAGTAAAAATATGTGTGTCAGCTGGAATAATGCAAGACAGAAGTAATGGAAATATCAAAGAAAAGAACTGTGCCTGAATTTATTATAAAGGTATAGGGATGTATTTTACAAAAGTTTAAATATCAAGGTATATGGATAATAACAGATAAAAGATGTACCACAGATATAAATAACAGAATATGGTGCAAAATCGCATTTTATAAAATGAAGAACATCTTATGCAGTAAATCTGTGTCCTTATAGGTTAGAAAAATAATTTGTGCATGCTTAGAGCCAGTTTAAATATAGGACTGTAAATCTTAGACAACTTATGAGCAAATCAAATTATTTCTCGAGGCCTCAGTGATGTGGTTTTATAGAAGAATCCTCACAATTCCTTTTACAGCCAACCAAAGCAGCCTTGATGTTTTGAAAGATGTGAAAAGACCTTATGACAAAAATCTGAACGCGACAGTCATACTTTGGGCCATGCTATGAGAAGACGGAAATGGGAAATGTAATAACCACTGGAAAAATCTGAAGAAAAGAGATAGAAGAAGACAATGAGAGAAGATTCTTAACACGACATAAGGGTTGTCAGTAAATAAATCGATACTTGCTGATAAACCGATACTTGCAAGGCTAATGATAGTTAAAAATATTAATAGGATATTCATGGAACGATCTGCTACCTTCCTACCGATTTCCTCAATTTGTGTTTTGTTTTGCAATGCAGTAACTTGAAAGCAGATCAAGTTGCTACAAGACGAGTACCGATGTTTTAGATTATAGAGGAATTATGGAGATATTGGATGCGTCATTTATCACTGTAGGATTAATATTCGACCTGGTGGTCATAGATTCGTATCTCCATTGAGACTGATCTTTTAAAAATGACTTGGACTGCCCGGTCGCGCCAGCCTTAGTTGGGTACCAGGAATTGTTCTACGAAGTAAAGGGACAATGATCACATAACTCAAGGAGTGAGTGCAGCTAGCATCATTATAGTCCAGCTGCGTCTATCGTTATGCCTCACATAGTGCTAGCAGTCTTCCACTCCTGTCTACAGACTGCAATGGTTTCATTAACAATATCATCAATGGAATCCAGAATTTTTGGCACTCTCACCAACGTTCGTCTAAGGCAGTGGTTCTCAACCTTCCTTTGATACAGTTCCTCCTGTTGTGGAAACCGCAACCATAAAATTATGTTCATTGCTACTTCATAGCTACAGTGAATATGTTTTCCGATGGTCTTAGGCGACACATGTGAAAGGGTCTTCACCCATAGTAAACCGCTGGTCTAAGGATTTCTCTTGGACGTCATCTTCTCCTCAATCAATGATATTTTCTAATTCAAGTGACACTTTTGGTGATTCTGTGGTATCCTATCCACGTATTTGGATGCACATAACCTTGTAACCGCAAGGATCGCCTAACATAGGCTAACTGTGTTATGCGTCTGAACAGAGTATCTGGGCAATTTATTGTATTATATATTATTGTATAATATTATTGTATTGGAACTGTTCTTCCATTAATCAGAGGCAACCTATTGTCGAGAAGCAGCTTTACGACAATAATATTGTGGTCCTGCAGGAAACATACATCGGCCACCAGGAAGTTAGAGCGTTGGATTTTCATTGTTTCTACAATCGGTGTCACCTCGGGCAGGTCATCCTGGTTCGCGACAACATGCTGACATGTGAGGTGAACATGTCTGAACTGAGCAGCGACGCCCTGCAGGTGCATGCAGTCAGAGTGTTGACTTCCGTCAAGTTCACGATCGTAAATGTTTATGCCTGTATCGAAAGGTCGGTGCGTGTCAGTAACAATGTTTGCTTATGTCGGGGGAAAGAAGTAGCATCTACTACAGGGACTACAATGTCAGAGGAAGCCAGTGGGGTAATGTTATCACAAATAAACAGGGGGAAGATCCGGAAGATGCTCTGGTGTCTGCTGAGCTGGTATGCTTCAAAAATGGACATGCCACTATACTGGTCACTCAACCAGGCAAATCTGTCAAGTGTCATTGACTTGGCTCTGGTGTCGCCTCCAGCATCGTTCCTCTTTGTAGATAGAACACACTGGGATATCATGACAGCGACCACCTGCCTTGTGTCGTCTTGGTTGAGAAGAACAGGAAAAGCAACCAGAGAAACAGAACAAATGCTTTTCGGTATGACAGCATAGGACAGGCTATCATCAGTAAGTTTAGACGACGTAAATTAAATGCCCCTCGTAAGCAGTGGAGAAAATGGATCCAGCCACCAAGGTGGGATGAAGAGGTTGAAAGGGCAAGGCTGGAAAAACGGCAGACAGTCAGGGTGTGGCAGAAAACCAGGAAGAGTAACACATCACAGATTTTCTGAATAACCTGAAAGATAAAGTTCACAAGACGTCCAGGGCCTTCAAGCTATGTGCAACACAAGTCATGAATGAGAAATCGAACGAGTTCGGTAAGAAGGTATGCTCGGAAGGGTCTCTTGCGACATTCTGGCGACTCCACCAGGCAATGAACGGCACCACTCGACAACGGGGTGTCCAAGGCTATTAGAGCACAGATCTGACATGACAGAAATCTGATGCAGACAAAGGACAGGCCTGTCTTCAGCGGTACTTAGAGCAGACTGACCAGAAAGATGAGGAGGCTAGACTGAGAGTTAAAACGATACTCTTGGAGTTGTACGAAAAGGCAGAGCTGAGAGATGACTATGTTACCACCACTGAAAATATACGGACAATGCTTAAGCAATCACACAACACTGCTCCAGGCCCCGACGGCGTCCGATCTGCTGCAGGTGTCAGAGGACGACATGACAGAACTCACAGGTGAATTCAACGGCAGCATACTGAGTGGTCAGATCAAAGAGGAGTGGCTACACAGCTACTTACTAACGCTGCCAAAACTAAAGACCACTCCAAGATCAGCAGCTACAGAATTAGTACGATGCAGAACACTCTAGCCAAACTTCTTGAGAAAATGGTGGCGCATAGACTCAGTGATGACTTAAAAGGGACTGGCAGGTTATCGTCCACACTTGGAGGGTACAGGCGTAATAAAGAGACATGGCTCAAAGTGGCAGTTTTTGCCCATGATGTCTTTGAAGGTTTTCAGGAGAAAGAAGTGAAATGTGCAGCTGCACTAGATTTAGAAGATGCGTACAACAGAGTGCACGTTGACTACCTGGTAGCCCTCCTCCAACTAAAAATATCTCTATCATTGGCTAGCTAGCTGCGGAACTGTACCAGAGACGGGTAGTATCCAGGTGTGGTTGTTGGTCCTCAGACCCAATAACCATTTGTTCCGGATTACTCTAAGTTTCTCCGCTATCCCCAGTCCTCTTTAATGTGTTTTCGTTGCGAATAACCGACCAGCAGTTGAATTGGTGTGGCAGGACTCTTGTCATTTGCAGATGATAATTTGGTCTATCGACATGGAAGTAAACGTCATGAGATTGCCAATGCAATGCACAGCGAACTTGATCGCATCTTATCCTGGTGTAACGACCCCAGTGCACATGTAAACTGCTTCAAAAGCCCCAGTAACGTGGTTCTCCTTTAACATGCAAACCCGAAGATAAGCTCGGATTTCAAGCACCCTTTGCACAACGTTCTCTTTAGGGAGAAGGGCAACAGGTTAAATGGGTGCAAATCATGGCTCATGCAGGTCTGCAGTCTTAAGACATCAACCTCGGCAAGAATGGATACCTGTGCCCCAGGTGCTCAACTGCACCTTTTCCTGTGTTGCCACGCTTGATAGGAGCTGTCGGAGCAAAATCCAGTTGCTGTCAATGCAGACATCTACGTGCTTATAGGTGAAAATTCAGATGAGATGGATGCGCTGATCTACACAGATGGGTCGTTGTACGAGGACAAACAAGTGCATGGGCATTTACTGCATGCTCTGCAGGCAGAACAGTCCAGGAGGCCAGTGGTGCCTTCTGCATGAATACTAGCAGCGTTACAATGGTGGTGATGGCGGTAACACAAACTTTTAAGTGTCTAGCATCGCAGGGCTATTCTCATGTGTGTGTGCTGAGTGATTCCATGAGCATGATTCTGCAGGTTGAGGCAGGTTTTGTACGCAGACAGTGGATCAAGTCATTGCAAAACTCCACTGTGCGTGGAGCAACCATCTTTTTACCACAGCATGGTGTTGTTGGCAATGAAAAAGCCAACAGATTAGCCGGCTCTATCTTAGTTACAGAGGGCTGACCCATGGATCATACCGACATTGTTAATGCGATGAGAGGCAGAACGTTAAGAGAATTTTGGGAGCAGCACTTCCACATCTTTGTAAGAGTACAAGAATTGGGAGTAAAGATCGGCACATCCAGGCACGAGAAGCCCACTGGATGCACTGGAAGTCTTGTCAGCCAACATAGGACTGGGACTATCAACCATGGGACACTGATTAATATGTTGAAGGGGGAATCTGAGCACCAATGTAAGTGTCCGAAGTGCCATGAAGACAAACCCAAATCATATTTCATAATACTGACATTTAATGATGCGTCAAACTTTATCCGCACAAGTGTGGAGAGTGTAAAGGAAATAAATTCTTGCGTGCAGCGTGGTGATTATTTTGATTGCTTATCCTGCACAGAATGAAATACTGTGTTCATCTAACTGACAGGAGGCTAACGCAAGAGATTGACACCCTGAGTATAAACCTATTAGATTCTATGTTTGATGTAATTCCTAGGAATATTGTTATTATTATTCTTATTATTCTCCACACACACGCACGCACACACACAGAGAGAGAGAGAGAGAGAGAGAGAGAGAGAGAGAGAGAGAGAGAGAGAGAGAGAGAGAGAGAGAGAGAGAGAG
This sequence comes from Candidula unifasciata, assembly GCA_905116865.2. NCBI lineage: Eukaryota > Metazoa > Mollusca > Gastropoda > Stylommatophora > Geomitridae > Candidula > Candidula unifasciata. The sequence goes on from CAJHNH020000092.1 coordinate 248,763, forward strand.
AGAGAGAGAGAGAGACGCACTGTTCGAAACAGAGGCTAATTTTTTGCTTCTGCCGGATGGTGGCCGATGCATTTTTGCTCCATTTGTAGACTGGATATAGTTTCGTCGCCCAGCTTCTGAGCTGAATGCATGGCGTGACCCTGTGAGCTGCAGATTGCATTTGGAATGTTTTTTCGACTGTGACCAACGTGCTTGTGTGAATTGTAGATTCAGAAAATGGTGCGATGCCTGTCTTGCAGTGTTGTGGTTCATCAATGATGAACTGCAGTTCTAATACTGTGATGAACATTCTGTGTGTTTTTCCAGGAGCTGAGCAAAGATGGGGCAACCCGTTTGCTATGAAGCTGAAACTAAGGCTACCAGATATATATATATATATATATGTATGTATGTATATATGTGTGTGTATATATATATATATATATATATATATATATATATATATATATATATATATATATATATAAGTTCAAGAATCTTAAACACAATGAGATACCTTATCATAACTTTTGACAGATTCAAGAATCACATAGACAATGTCAGAGCCAGCAAAGGTTTGATAGCACTGAATGCGATGGCATATGCTGACACTGAACAACGCCTACTTTTCATTCTCTATCACGGACTTGCACTAAGTGTTATAGACGAACAAACGAAAAAACTTTATTTTTAAAGGGTTAAGAATTGGGCACGCAGGCCCGTCTAACATTCTGCCCTTCGAGGTCTCCCTTCATTCTTACATCATTTCATTCACACATCAAGTTATAAACATTATCAATAGCTGAGCCTCTTAGCTGTCAGATAGAAATACTGGACAGGGTCCAATATGAGGCCACAAGACTCATTCTTGGCTGCAAAAAAAAAAAAAAAAAAAACCCAGATAAGTCATGCCTTGCCATGTGATATGTCCTTGGTTTAGTGACTTGACAACCAAACAAAAAGTGGCTAAGGTGAAGGCGTACATGAGAATATGAGCAGATATCAACCACCTACTGCACAATGCTATCAATGATATAAAAGGGATGCTTCTCAAAAGAGGCTTCTCCTGGACAGCTGAGGCACACAAATCTAATCCAGCAAGTATGTGACCTAGATGAAAACAATGGATGGATACACCAGTAGACATGCGTGTCTTGTCTAAAATTGTCATAACACTGGGAGGGTACTGCAGGAGTCAGATACCCGCCACTGCAGATGCCAAAATTATGGCACTGAATGATCAGCATTCACACCCAGAAGACGTCGCCATTTACAAAGATGGGTCCGTGAAACGTGGGTCAAGATTAGCATGGGCATACACAGCACAAAGGATTGGGAAAACAATGAAAGAGGATAGTGGTACTTACCAGACAACTACGTCAAGCATGACAGTGGAGATAACTGCTCTTCCAGAGCTTTTGCATAAGTAGCAGAACAAGCAGCCACACATGCAGTAATCATTTCAGACTATGAATATGCTTCAAATAAATCCTTACAGGTAGTCTACGCTCCAAATGGGTAAAAAGCAATTAGAAGTCGCAGTTAACCTCCATCATCTGGATCTACACACCTGGGCACACAGGAGTGAATGGTAATGAAAGAGCGGACCAGCTGGCAAGTAATGCACTGATGAAAAGGGACGAAGCATGGACAGAGCTGATATCAACGCTGTACAGACTAGGTTGGGGAATAATGCTGAATCTCTGTTGCTAACATGATTGCATGACCAAAGAGTTTGGCTTGGTGCACATCTTCAAGGTAAAGACAGGAGACAACTTTTCATTGGAACAATCAGTAGAGTGGCTGTTGCATAGGAGGACTGAGCACGCATGGGAATGCCCTTTGTGCAAAGACGTCAACTGTGATAACTAACTAACTAGCTCGCACGCACAAAACACCCCCCCCCCCCCCCCCCCACCCGATTTAAAAAAATACTGATTCAACAAGATACAAACGTCCATGAGAACTGGCTCGTAAATAGCACCATGTCCGGGAAACTTACAATACTTTGGCCTCATTAAATGCTACAGTCATTTAGAAGAAAGGGATGATGTTTGGAAGAAGAGGAAGGAGTTTACCAAAAAAAAGCTTGAGAATGAAAATGCAGTCACAGGGAAATTGACAAGGGATTGTTGGTTTTCTGGAAGACTTGAGTAGGGTGAGGGCTGGGCTCTCTATTGATAGATAAAAGACAGAAGAAGAAGAATGATATATTACTATTACACCTAAAACAATTTAATGAAGAATCTTATTTTTGTATGTTTTTATGAGTTAAGCAAACAGTATTGGTAATCAATGTCTGCAGAAATGATTAAAGCTTGCTTTATATTTTATTAAAAATTAAATCTGTACTAAATAAATTTCAAGGTATAACATATGAGGTAGGCTGTGGCTAATTTCAAAACAACGATAAACACTTAAGAATAAATAAGTGATACAGATAAAGTGAACAAATATGTTGACAGTAAAGTGCCTACATGCTAATCTGATACCAAAAGCAAACTTTCGTTACTGTCCATAAAATACAAGCACACTCTCAGATATCTTCATCATCAGTTACACAGCAATGGAGGTAAGCTGTGGAAATACTCACTGAAGTGTATATGTTAACAAGCCATCCAGTATACAGGGCTGAGGAATTTTTACCTGTCACATAACACATTGTTGGTTATAGCGTACACTTATTAACTGTATGAATCTGTTATCAGCTACTCTGCTGGACAGAACAACCGTGCACACCGCAGCAACATGGCAAACTACTTTCAAGATATCATTATCCCTGGCAAGGAATGCCTCATGTGGTGCAACAGGAACACAATTCTCAAAACGGAATTGCAAAGAATAATGACATTTTACACTCATGAATATGTGCTTCCCTTAGAAACTAGGTTGTAAACAGCAAAATAACTAAAAACCTATGGGGAAAATGCTACTGAACTGTACCTAATTTCACTCAGCCCATATGTTTTGTTCTGATTCATGACTCTTTTCATACTAACTGTCCCTTCATAGATGTGAAGTTTCAGTACTTAGCTTGCACCTTCCCTGATTTGTTTGCTTGGAGAACTCTGCAAAGATGAAGATGAAAACTTGGTGCCCTCTTTATTTACACATTAAATCAATTATGACAGGTTAAGTCCAGATTCTACTTTGCAACTGCAGCATTCATCATAACATATTATTTCTAACATTACAATTATAAAATCTTCTGCACTGGTTTATCTTCTGTTGATTGGGACTGAGCTGGTTTCTATCTGTTAAATCAGTGTTCTACATTTTCAAACAAAACAACAATTTTTTAGTTTAAAATTACTTGTCAATTATGATGATATATGTAGGTATGTATGCCAGCTATAATTATATATGTAAGTATGTATGCCAGCTATGATTATGTATGTAGGTATGCCAGCTATGATTATGTATGTAGGTATGCATGTACCAACACACACAAAAAAGCATATGCATCTGTCTCAAGCTAAACTGCGCTGAGGAAAATCATAATAACTGAGATAATCAATCAACACTTTGGGAATCTGAAGACTGGTAATGTTTTCTGGATTTGTCTGCTTACGAATAACTTGTCTGGAAAGCTGTAAAAGACTAGGAGCAGTCTGTGATGCTGAAAGAAATATGACATCTCCACATCGCAATCTGAAATAAAACAGTCAAGAAAATTGTCACTACTCTTTGCAACAAAAAAAGACATTTTCTAAGATATATATTTTTAAACTTCTCCAATGAAAAGTATAACACGATTATAAAGTTACTATGTTTTTCATATTTAGTTTTGATATATATTGATTTCCTGCTTTTTAATGATGATACCAATGACATTTATGTAGATGTTTCAGAAAATTATCAATCTTATTTAGAGATTACTGGTGTGAATTTGTAAATCTATGGAAGTGAATGTCACATAACAGATTTGCTTCAAGTGCCAGGTTGTAAGCCAAAGTGATCTTGATTTTCTGGCTTTGGTAGTTTTTTCCTACTCATTTACATGGGATCTCAGCAAATAAATACATGATAAATATTCATAACTTTTCAAGTAAAAGATGCTTCCAATTTTCAGCGGTTACATTTATTTACAACTAAATCTCCTGTTGCATATTTGGAATTCATTCATTTATTAGTTCATAATCTTGTTGTGCCCGTTATAAGTCACATAGGGCTGGCAGTCTATTCCTCCATTCCGTTCTACCCTGTGCAATCAGTTCAATATCACAGATGGAATCTAGTCCAGCAGCTTTGGCCTCTCTCATCAACATTCATGCGTCCTCGCATCCTTTATCACTACACTTCTCACTGTAATGCCTCCTTGATGGTTCTCTGCTGGTTGTGCCATCTTCTCTACCTTAAAACTATTGATACAAGAGGTTGCTTGCCCAGACATTTCTCTTATTTCTTAACTCTTACCATTTTATTTTCCATCATTTTTCTCAGACTTTTGTTTTCGAATGCATTTAACTTTTGTTCCATGTCATTAATGGTTCTCCAGCTTTCATTAGCATATGTTAAAATTGAAATAACATTAGGACAGAAAATCTTAACTTGTGGTTTTTAAACTAGACAGTTTAGAGTTCCATATTTTGTTCAAGCTATTAAAAGCTGTTGATGTAATAATTTATTTCTTTGTATTTTCTTCAATATCAAAATTACTACCTAAATAACTAAATTGATCTGTTCCTTTAATTACTTTTGTCCTTAGTGTTACATCTGCCTAATCTGTTGGTGTCTTCAGTATATTTGTCTTTTAATTACTTATTTGTAGCCAAAACTTTGGAGCTATTTCTGTTAAATTAGTGTTTTTTTTTTTCTCCCAAACTGTTTTGGCCCACCACCCCCTCTTCAGTGAAAGAAATAGTCCAGCCCACCCCTCCCCCTTTTCTCCATTCCTGGAATCATCATTATCATCATGTGCCACACTGAAAACCATATGGAAGCATCATTCACTATCCTACTCTAGTCTATTTATTGCCTTCAAATGTACCTTCTGTACTCAAAACAAAAATAATGATGTAATTGCAGTTTTGTTTTGTATGCCCCCCCCCCCCCCCCCCCCCCCCCCCCCCATCAATTACAGCATGACTGGTCTGTAATTTTAGTAGTCTTCTCTCCAGTTCAACTTCATAGATTGTTTAAATTTTGTCTTTAGCATTTTAAAGCTCTGAGGCAGATGGGCTGCATAAGGTTTCCGGTAGCATTCGCAAGCTCTGCCTTTCCATTTCTAGGGATCCATAGTAGGCTGAACATCACTGCTCGACTGGTTCTGTTCTTGTGGACATCATTTTGATGCTATCCTCTTGAGAGCGAGACGGCCTGGAGGACTGATTTTAGGTATGTAAATATAGCATCTTATTATTTAGTTAAACTGGAGAATAGATTTTTCTTCTTGAAATCTATAGTTCAGTGGATGGTTTGGAAGCCTCTTAAGCTTTTCAAACAAAGTAAGGAATGTATACTGTCCATGGGGTACTTCTCGCAGCTCGTTGTTATATTCATAAGCTCATATTTTGAACCTCATAACAGCTTCACAAATTTGTTTTTCGCAGCTTCAGCCCATGAGACTGAGGCGTACTGCATAAAAGGCTTACCTGCTTTAGGGTAGACTAGCATTCATGTTTTTGTACTCACTCCCCAATATATTCAATCCAGGTGTTATTTTTATTATAGCAAGTCTTTGTATGCCTTTTGATTTTATTTTATTTTCTTCATACGTGTTTTACTTCTTGATGAGAAAAAATATGACGAAGATATATGACAGGGCTATTCAATTGGCGGCCGCGGAGACCTAGCAAGTGGCCTGAGGATCATTGCTTGCTAGATTATATTAATGATCTTTCTACTCTTGGGCTCGGACCTCTGGCCCTTGATGATTCAAACTTTTGGCTCGTGAGTAAACTTAGCTGAATAGCCCTGATCTATGACACTGCTGGATTTTCTTACATTAAGAATATTATTTCTTTGTGTGCATGACAGAAAATATACTGTTTCATTCAGTTTTGTTTGTTTTAGGTTTAAACTGATATGACTGAGCTTCCATATTAACTATAGTAGGCTTAACCAAAACTGCCAATCCACATTGTGCCAAATACTTCTGACAGAGAAGTGCACGGGGGAGGAACATAACCTTACTTATGCTAAGATGAGGAAATGCAATCTGAAAACAGTTTTGTCAGGGCAGACCAGACCCACAGGCTTGCTTGGCAGTTGTTCTATGAAGGAAGCTCCTACAGACGGACAGACAGAACATTGCTTTTTTTCATCTGGCAGTTTCTGCTGCATGTTTTGTTTGAAATGTATTGGTGTCAATTTCCTTCTGAGTAAAAAAAAAAAGCAGGCTGAATGAGGGATCGTGCTGAATGGGCAACACCGGGTCTCTATAATAATGTCTAAGTTTTTGTGTTCTGGAGATGATGATTTTCTTTCCTAGGCTTGACTGGCTGTCAGTCATATGCATCTCTATAAATAATCCATTTGTCTAAAAAGACTATTGGGTCAATACAATTCTTTGCCTAGTTCTCTACTGTCACCATTGCCTTTTGAAGTGGACAGGAGGTTGTTGTGGTGTTTTCAGTGGCCGCCTAAACAGCAAAGCCATCGGCGAGCTTTGGTTCTATATAGCTCTCATTCTGGTATGATCTTGGAAACTTGCTAGTGTGTTTAAAAAGTCGGTCTCTCACACTTTAACAAATATCTTGAAAACTCTGGTAGGGTTGACAAAATTTTTTTGCATGTGGTCTTAGATTCCCCATGTCCTTATGATTTTATAATTTCTACTGCCTACCTATTTCTATTTCTACCTTGTCATTGAGAGTTAGAAAAAGAATTCTTGCTTGCTACATACATCCAGTTTTAACATATGGCTGTGAATCCTGGACAATAGGTAGGCAGGCCAAACAATTCCTGGAGGCCTCGGAGATGTGGTTTTACAGAAGAATGCTTAGAATACCTTGGACCGCCAAAAAGAGCAACCAAGAGGTTTTGAAAGAGGCGGGAGCTCAAAGACAACTTATCACAGACATCAGAAGGAGACAGTCATCATTTTTCGGCCATGTTATGAGAAGAGGGAAAATAGAACATGTTGTGACCACTGGAAAGATATGTGGAAGGAGAGATAGAGGTAGACAACGAGAGAAGATGCTTGACAGTCTTGTTGCATGGCATGGAGGTGTGTCGGCACACAAACTGATACATGCAGTAGGAGATCGCAGATTATGGAGAGGGATGATCATCCACGCCAGTCGGCAAGGCACCTGATGATGATGATGATGATGAATTTCTACTGCACAGGTGCTGCTGTTTTCACCTATCCTGCAGACAATGAAAAATTTATGGGAGGCTAATGTTGATCTGGGATTTTTTTCCTCTGCCCACATTAATTAAACAAATCTTTCACTCAGTTTACGGTTACATCATCTGCTGCCTTTAACACTTCTGCAGTAATATCATCATCACCTGCTACCTCTTTCTTTTGCTATTGAAGTGATCGCCTTCCTGATGTCCATGACATTTATATGTCCTACATTTATTGGTTATAAGGTCTTATTAGTCTCTTCTTCAAAGTTCATTGGTTCTTGTGGACTAGGTCTATTTAATACTTCTTGGAAGTGTTCTGCCCATCTCTTCTTCTGCTCAGTGTCAGAGGTAATAATTATGCCATCCTTACTTTAACTCTACCAGACCGCTGGCCCGCTATTACAAGAATTTCCTAATCTGCTGCTAAACCGCTGTCCTTCAATGTCGGGAATTTGCGTACTATAAGAAAACAATGCATCACAAACTAGAAATAACTAGCCAATAGTAATCAGATCTCGTGGATAGTCTTCTCAGATGTTCAACCGCAAGTGTTTTGATTAAACTTGTGTTGATTTAAGTGAACAATTTCTCAAAATTCGAAATAAAACGAGCGGCTGATGAACCAAGCACTTTGACAGGAAAGTGAAGTAGGTCTAGGCTTTTCACAGTCCAACAGGTGATCAATACTTTGGTTGATTCAGACTCTTGGGGGTCATAATTTCATGAAGGATACGTTCACGGTTGAAGTGACACAGTCAGTGAGAGGTGGAATGATGAGAAGAATCTTGAAAATTATAAATCTAGAAATAGATCGAAAGTAGGAGAAGAGGGCCTGTCCCTCAAACAGCAACATCTGGTGTTCACTTTGTGAAACAAGGTTGATCCTGCTAGGTGGGTTAAAACACAAAGGTGGAATCTTGGCGCTAGATAAAAGGTAAACCTATTTTCTACAGTGTCTCCAAGTTTCATCTTATTCTAGCCACTTGTTTGCATGTAACTAATATTTTTGTATATCATGTTGGTTTTTTCACGTTAATGCCCAGGAGCTCAGGTATAGGAGGTTGGTTTAGGGCCTCAGGTCTGGTAGTGTTAATGAAAGGACTAGTTAGCTATTTTAGTGTACTGTACAGTATTTTACTATTTCCATTTTTAACTAAATGTTCTCCATCTTTAGCTAATCTATCGACATATGCTCTTTTATCTGGTCTTGCAAAACATTTCATTTGTTTATCTTTCTTGTTGTTATCTTTTTTAGCCCTGCTTTCTTGTTCCATTGTTTTAGCACTGCATATAGCAAGCTTCAATGTCTTTCTTTCCTGAATACACTGCCATGTGTCATCACTTATCAAGGGTTTTCTATTATGCCCCTTTAGTCCCGCACTAATCCTTGCTGCTTCTAAAACTGTGGTCTACATCATTCCAGTTTTCCCCAATTCTCTGATCTCCATCTTCTGCAAGTGCTTCAAATCTTGGTGTGTGTGTTTTTTTTTTAGCTCAAACTGGAACTTTTCTTTGACTTTTACTTTGCAAAGTCTTTGACCATCTATTCCTTGTTGCACGTTTCTTGGTAGCTGTATAAAGCTTTAATTTTCCTATATATTTTCCTGCCCACACTTGCTTCTCTGTATGCTCGGACATCCATCCAAGAGCTTCTATATTTGTTGTTTATACAGAGGTGGTCTATTTGATTCATAGTCACCCTATTTGGTGAATGCCAGGTTATTTTCTGAATCTCCTTATGAGTAAAGATGGTGCCTCAAAACAGATCTGACTGCATACATAATTTTGCTGGTTGTTCTCCATTTTCATTTAGTATGTTAACTCCTTCCTTTGCCATTACTCTCTCAAAACCCATATTTTCTCTACCTACATTTGTGTTCAAATCTCCCATTACTATCACTAGATCATGTTCAGCAATTTTATTTACTTGATGCTGCAGCTGGTCATAAAAGTGATCTTTACCCTCAGTCTCAGCATCATTAGTTGGAGCCTAACACTGGATGATGGTCATTTTAATATGTCTTTTACTAGACCTAGCTCTAATTATTCTGCTTGAAATAGGCTCCCATTCTGGTAGACATTTTATAGCTCTGGGTGTCGTCATAGTGCCTACTCCTTCCATATAAAAAAATAAAAAAATAAAAATCTTTTCTAGTCATATTTTTTAGTCAAGTAGTGTGCATATCTGGCTGCTGAATTCGGCACAGCAGCTTTCATCCATAACCATCATATGTTTTACAGGAGGGGCCTCGCCCCACACCAAATTCTCCTTTCTCAACTGAGCTTGGGATCGGCAATGGCAGAATAAGAGAGCTTAAAACCATCTTCTTGAAATCTGATATCATTATTAAAATAAGCAGATTTAGTATTGTTTTTGTCTTCAGATGTCTGCCTTGTTAACTTCTAATTTACATCATGATTACTCAAAATTATGCCTAAACAGAATTCACGATCTTATCACTAACTGAACTGTCTAACTCAATTTCAGGTATCAAATTAAAATGTTCGAAGACTCCCTTCAAATTGAGATCCTGCTGTTTCACAGTAAAACAATTCTGAAAGGTTATTTTTATAGCAAATTTTCTTCCTAGAACATATTGGGTGTTGTTGAAATCTTCCACCTCTGGGATACAAAAATATGTCATTTATATGAAAAGTTCAAATTCTGCTAAAATGTATACACAGAATTCCTTGTGTGGGTTCCATTGCCCCAGTTTATGTACAGAATTCCTTGTGTAGGTTCCACTGCAACAGTTTATGTACAGAATTCCTTGTGTAGGTTCCACTGCAACAGTTTATGTACAGAATTCCTTGTGTAGGTTCCACTGCAACAGTTTATGTACAGAATTCCTTGTGTAGGTTCCACTGCAACAGTTTATGTACAGGAATTCCTTGTGTAGGTTCCACTGCAACAGTTTATGTACAGAATTCCTTGTGTAGGTTCCACTGCAACAGTTTATGTACAGAATTCCTTGTGTAGGTTCCACTGCAACAGTTTATGTACAGAATTCCTTGTGTAGGTTCCATTGCCACAGTTTATGTACAGAATTCCTTGTGTAGGTTCCACTGCAACAGTTTATGTACAGAATTCCTTGTGTAGGTTCCACTGCAACAGTTTATGTACAGAATTCCTTGTGTAGATTCCACTGCAACAGTTTATGTACAGAATTCCTTGTGTAGGTTCCACTGCAACAGTTTATGTACAGAATTCCTTGTGTAGGTTCCACTGCAACAGTTTATGTACAGAATTCCTTGTGTAGGTTCCATTGCCACAGTTTATGTACAGAATTCCTTGTGTAGGTTCCATGGCCCAGTTTATGTACAGAATTCCTTGTGTAGGTTCCATTGCCACAGTTTATGTACAGAATTCCTTGTGTAGGTTCCATTGCCCCAGTTTATGTACAGAATTCCTTGTGTAGGTTCCATTGCCCCAGTTTATGTACAGAATTCCTTGTGTAGGTTCCATTGCCACAGTTTATGTACAGAATTCCTTGTGTAGGTTCCATTGCCCCAATTTATGTACAGAATTCCTTGTGTAGGTTCCATTGCCCCAGTTTATGTACAGAATTCCTTGTGTAGGTTCCACTGCAACAGTTTATGTACAGAATTCCTTGTGTAGGTTCCACTGCAACAGTTTATGTACAGAATTCCTTGTGTAGGTTCCACTGCAACAGTTTATGTACAGAATTCCTTGTGTAGGTTCCACTGCAACAGTTTATGTACAGAATTCCTTGTGTAGGTTCCATGGCCCAGTTTATGTACAGAATTCCTTGTGTAGATTCCACTGCCCCAGTTTATGTACAGAATTCCTTGTGTGGGTTCCACTGCAACAGTTTATGTACAGAATTCCTTGTGTGGGTTCCATTGCCCCAGTTTATGTACAGACTTCCTTGTGTGGGTTCCATGGCCCCAATTTATGTACAGAATTCCTTGTGTAGGCTCCATGGCCCCAGTTTACGTACAGAATTCCACATGTGGGTTTCATGGCCCCAGTTCTGGTGAAAGAATAACCTCATTGCCCTTTCAGAAGCATATTGTAAATGACCTCTAATTAAGGTTTTGCTGAAATCAGATGTACTGGGCTAAAAGATGTAGATATCACAACCTAGCTGTCAGTCACAAGAATCGCACAAACGGCTCCTGTAAGGGTGAAAGCAGAAATGAACAGAATAACAATTTTGTTGTGGCATTACTATAAAAGATAAATGTTGCACTTGCAATGCGGCCAGATTTCTCCAGGACCATAAATAAATAAAAGACAATGCACTAACCCAACAGCAAGAACACTTCCATTTGGAGAAAACTGACACGACAAAGGCTCAGGAACATGTTTTATGACAACTGGATCGCCAAGGTCCTCAGTGTTCCAAAATCGTACATACCTGACAGAAAAGACCATAAAATAATTATCAAATTAGTTGTATTGTTTTCACTTAATATACTGAGATGGTAATCATTACTGCTGCTTCTTTGAAGTTGGAGTGCGTCTGCCCGAAAGGTGAGGAACAAAAGTCTGCATACAAATAAGTCAGATCTCTTTTGCAAATATCTGCTATGTGCCGCTAGGTGTTGCAGTTGAACAGATGATTGGTAGCTGAGTCAGGGAATGTTTAGCTACCTGGTATGGTGTGATGCCTCAGGTTGTCAGTGACTCCTTCCATCCATTTTCTTCTCTTCCTCTTTGTGTTTTTATTTTTAGGTTGCAAGCTTTTGCTGCCAGGAACGGTGGGTTCGCTCCCATATGCAACCGAAACATCTTTGTCTCGTCTCTCAATAAATTCGACACATGTTGAATCGTCAGTGGATTTAAATGTTTACATAAAACTAAAGGTATACTGATAATTTAAAATGCAGTTAAGTAATAGCACAGGTTGAAATCACAATAGCGCAGTAATATATCAATAATTATTTAATAACTTGACACAATCCTCTATGTGCAGGGCCTGATCTTTTGTGTGGATGCAAAGGATGAAAACGGGTAACAAAAAAAAACAAAGAAACTCAAAGTAATGAAGACATAATTTGTTAAAAGCGAAGAGTGAACATAGGAGAAAAGAAAACACTGAAATACTAGTAACTTTTACAATATCATAAACAAATCACCTTAAAGAGACAAATGAAATTAGGCAGAGACTAAGTAGAAAAATTTAGCTCATAAACATATTAATCAGCAGATAGAAAAAGACAGAAAGATGTATGCTGGGTGATCATCATCAATTTTCACTTCTGCATTGGCTATTGTCATTCTGTGTCGATGTAGAAGTTCTTTAATGTCATCAATCCATTTTCTCCTAGAGCGGCCTCTTGCTTTCACTTCAGATCTTTTCATGTGTCGTGCCTGCATTTTGTAGCTGTTCTAGCAGAATTCTTACTAAATGACCAAACCATATGATCTTCTGTTTATCAATGAATTGGCTGTCTGGTGTTGTTCCTACAGTCTGTCTGATAATATCATTGCTTACTTTGTCTCAGATGGTTAAGTTGTCAGCTTTTCTCAGGCATCTCATTTAACAGGTGTTAATTCTACATAGGTTAGTGTTTGATAATGTCCAAGTCTGACACCGGTAGCAGTGATGGAATGAATATGCTGTTTATAATCTGTTTCTTGGCGCTTATATTTATGTTTGTATGTCTTAATAAAGATCTAAGTTGGTATATAAGTGCACTGACGCATTGACATCTTATTCCTATTTCGAGATCTATTCTTCCTTCCTCCGAGAATATACTTCCCAGATATTTAAATTCTGTAACTTGCAACAGACAAGCACCATTGAATTGAACCCGATATGTAGCTGACTAGAAATTGTGCTGACCTGCATTAGTTCAGTTTTAGTAGTATTTATTTTCATATTTTCTGCATGTTGAACTTTGCCCCTTCAAATGTTCTGGCAGTCTACTCCCCTCATTGTAGAACAGGCACTGATTGTCTGCAAATAGTAGCTCATTTTGTGTGTGGATCAAATCCTTCTCTGGAAAGAAGAGTTCCCCATTTTCTAGATTTTCAGGGTCAACTGCTTTAGAGCTGGCTTCTTTTGTTATTTTATCTACATGTATAGTAAATAAGAGAGGAGATATGACACATCCCTGTCTCACTCCTGTATTAACTATAAACATATCAGACATGCCTTCTTGTGTTCTCACTACGCTTTGGGAAGTGTGTTACATGGCCGCAATGTTATCTAGCGACTGGCCTTGTATTACATAATCCTCAAGAATAGCCCACAGTTTGTTTATATCTACTCCATAAAAAGTTTTTTCTTGATCTAAAAACACAATATTCAGTTCCTTGTCATATTCAATGGTTTTCTCGCAAACTTGTCTTGGTATAAATAGGTAGGCTGGGTATCAAATAATAATATATTCAACATCCACTTCATAAAAATATCAGACAACAGACAGAAGTGAAGAGTTGCATTCAACAATTTCTATTCCATACAAAGCACATAAAGCAGCAGCAAAAAAATGTATCCAACCGGGATTGTTTTTAATAACAGCTTGACAAGACAAAGCTTTTAAACCTCACAAACAGAATCATACATATGGTCACCAGACCCAGCAGAAGCCCATTATTCTTTGTATCACACATGTTTTCATTTGCTTTGATAACTTTTAAACACACTAAAACTAACTACTAATCTATATGATTTGACATTTCTTTAGGACTTGATTACCCACATCAACCAGTAAAAAAAGCAGTTTTCAATAACTTCATTTAAAACTTGAAGAATACACATACTATTTAACTGAAGAACAGATACATTGAACATATTATTCTTTATCCAAGATGCACTGTTTTGACTGAAGCTTCCTAACTACTGTCCTATAAATACAAACAGTACATATATAACAACAGCCCATATCAAGTCTTTCAGGCAGCACCATTCATACATATAAAACAGTGAAAAATGACTTCACCCATCATCACAGACAGATGCAATGGTGGAGCCATTTCTGCAGAAGGTAACGCCGCGAACATAATGATCATTTGCACCACCAGCAAATATCAGCCTCGGGCTTGGATGCATATGTCTGAAATATACACATCTGAATATTAACACAGCTCACTTTGCTCACTCTGTAGTGTATAAAAACAGCATGATTACAAATACACTATGCAATCAACAACAACAACAAAATAATCTTAACCTAAACAGTCCATGGCCTTGCAGCCTTAACTCCTCAGGTTCAAGAGACCCTGTTATAAACCGCCTTAAAAATTGTTTCCGAAAGCAGCAGTCATTACATTTTTGGTGATATCACTAAAAGGAAAAAACTAGAACATGCTGTAAAAACTGACTGATTAAAAAGAAATACAAGCTAAAAATATGTATTTATAAAAACCAAAAGTGCACCAAGAATTTCATAAATCTCTATGTACAAAATAAGTTGCAAAAAAAAATAAATAAAAAGGTACTTACCCAAAAGTCCAGATTTTTTGCAGAGTATAAGTGTCCCAAACAATGACTTTGGTATCGAATGCTGCAGTTATTAGTAGAGCTGAATCAGGGCTAAAGTCACAGCCAACTACATCGTTGCAGTGTCCTTCCAGTTTATATGGGTGAGTGTTCAGTTTGGCATTAGTCCACAGGTATACCTTTAAATGACAAATAGTATCTGAAACCTCAATGATGTTTGGCGCAGGAAAAGGGGTTGGGGGTGGCAGCACATGAATATCGTAAATGCAAAAACACATGATTAAGCACAAACACACAACAACTCAGACAACAGCCATAATATACATCAAAATTATACATTAGAATAAAGGCAAGATAGTGCTGATAAAAAAAAATCTTAACATCTCACTCATTAAACAGATTACCAAAAAAAAAAAAAAAAAAACTGTCACTATGCTACTGACAAAAGCCATACACATATATACAAACAAATAAGTCAAACAATCTAGACCTTTATAAAAAAAAAAATTTTCACAAACAAGAAACAAACAGCAGACTGCACAATTTACTAACACACTTCACTGTATCGTGCAGAAGCAAACTATGAACAACTGACTGAAATGAAGTAAGTCAATTAATCTCCTGAGTCTTCTTTGTCTTATCTATTTTCTACTTTGTGGCGCTAGACGTCACTTATAAACTGATGATCAGTTTCTGAGCTTGGCCATGCTCTGTTGGCCAGTATGCTGTGATGGGAAGTCTCAAGATATCAGTGACTCCTTCAATTCATTTTATTTTTAGCCGTCTCCTACCTCTTGGTGTTTCTACTTTCATGTTCTACTCTCTGGTTGCATTAAATGGCTAAACCATTCCAATCTTTCTTTTTCAACGAATTAAATTATAATTGTTCCAACAGTTCTTGTAATTTCTTTGTTTCTTACACGAGCTCTTCTAGTTTTGTTCTAATAGTTCTTGTAATTTCTTTATTTCTCACACAATCTCTTCTGTGGTTGATCACAATATTTTAATTAGTAAACTAAAGACCTTAAAAACCAACGAAAATTTAGTGACATTAATAAAGTCATTTTTGTCTGATAGGCAGCAGGTAGTCTCCCTCAGTAACCGTTATTCAAAACCCACACAGTTAAATATAGGCGTCCCTAAGGGTTCAACATTGGGTCCACTACTGTTTGCTACTTATATTAATGACCTTCCGTTACATCTCAGCATAACATGTGATCTGTTTGCTGACGACTGTACAATATATACTAGTCATGACAATTGTAATGAATTAGAACGTTCTTTACAGAAAGAAATAGATAAACTCATAAAATGGAACAATGATAATCGCATGCAAATTAACATTAATAAAACTAAATCTATGGAGATAACAACTAGGCAAAAGCTACAAACATTAGCTGTACACAAGCCACCGCTTGGGCTCTTCATTGACAAGCTACCTATTGTTAATGTAGTTGAACACAAAACATTAGGTGTTTTAATTGACAGCCATCTAACTTGGAGTTCCCATGTTCATGCCATGACCAAAAAAGTAGCACAAAAAGTATATCAACTTGGAAAAATTCAGCACTTTCTGGATGAAAATACACGTAAAATATTTTACGTATCCTACATTCAAACGCATATTGACTATTGTTCCACAATTTGGGATGGCTGCTCCAAATCTAATGTCAAACGGCTGAGTTCTCTACAAAATAGGGCCTTACGCCTAGTTTCCGATAGAAACTAAGTCGAGAAAAATCTTTTATATGGACATCTAAGGCTTCTGCCATTTAGTAAACGTTTAATTTTTAATAAGGCCAAATTTATTCACAAAATCCTATCTAAAGATACTCCAAATTACATCGACCGATTTATTCAATCTAATCCTAAGAATAGCAAGCAACTAGGTTTATTACATTCGCCTAAACCCACAATTGATTTATTTAAAACAAGTCTATCATATTCTGCTGCTCATTTATGGAACCATCTTCCACTCGATCTGAAAACTACAAAAAGTCCTTACTCATTTAACCGCAAACTCTTTCATTTCATGATTATCAGTGATTACATGCCACCTTAAATGTAGTTAATAATCCACAATGTTTATGTGTATCTATGCTGTGTCTGTAGATGTTTCTGCGTGTGTCTGTGTGTCTATGCCTACGTGTGTCTGTGGCTGTGTTTCTCTGTGTGTTGTTTCATGTGTATTTGTATGTTCATCTTTTTTATAATGTGTGTGTGTGTGCATCTGCATGTGTATGTCTGTGAGAGTATTTGTGCGTCTGTGGGTGTGTTAGTATGCGTTTGTGTATGTCTCTGTGTGTCAGTGTGTGTGTGTGTGTGCCATTATGTGTCTGTAGGTGTGTATGGCTGTATGTGTATCTGTGTTTGTCTGTGGCTGTGCGTGACTTTGTGTGTATCTGTATGAGTCTCTATCGGTGTGTCTATTATATAATGTCTGCGTGTCTCTGCTTGTGTCGGGTTATGCGTCTGCGTGTGTGTCTGTGTGCGTATGTGTGACTGTGCTTGTCTGTGTGTGTAAACCTGTGTATGTGTGGGTGTTGCGTATGTCAATGTGTGTCTGTTACCATGCCTGCGTGTGTGTATGTGTGTGTGTGTGACTGTATGCGTGTGTCTCTGTATGTGTCTGGGTTGTATGCGTGTGTGTTTTAGAGCGCGCGCGCGCGTGCGTGTGTATGTATGTATGTGAGTTTGTATGTATGTATGTTTTTATGTATGTATGTGAGTTTGTATGTATGTATGTATGTATGTATGTATGTATGTATGTATGTATGTATGTATGTATGTATGTATGTATGTATGTATGTATGTATGTATGTATGTAGATGTATGTGTGTACTGGGTGCCTATGTGTTTATGTATAAGTGAGTGATTTGGCTTGTGTGTGTATGTGGGTGTGTGTGTTCATGCATGAGCGTGCGCACATATTTTACCACCCATGCTTTTGTTTTTGACTTTATATATATAATATGCATATTATTACATAAATATAACGTGCTTCATTGATGAAATACAACTGCTGTGCGAAAGATGGAAGTTTGGAGGGCCGAATGTAAGACAGGCCTGCGTGCCTAATTTGTAACCCTTTGAAAATAAAGTTCGTTCGTTCGTTCTTCTAGTTTTGTTCTAATAGTTTTTGTAATTTCTTTGTTTCTCACACAATCTCTTCTAGTTTTGTTCTAATAGCTCTTGTAATTTCTTTGTTTATCACACAATCCCAGTCACTTATAGTTTTGTTCACAGCCTTTCTCAAACATCTAATATTACAGGTCATTAGTTGTGTGCGTGTGTGTGGTTGGTTTAAAGATTGAATTTATAATTTGTTCCTTTCGCTCTACTGGGATAGCCAGGTGTTTCAAAATTGGGGTCAGTTGATACATGACATTGCTGATGTGTTGGATTTGTTTCCATCTCTCTGTCTATTCTGTCATCACATGTAAAGGTGCTGCCCAAACATTTAAACAAGTGTTGAACTTGTTTTCAACTTTGGTCTGTTATCTTTATTTAGATTGTTTTGCTGTTCTCTTGCTATACACATCAAAGGTTTTTAAAATGTAAATTGTCATTTATGCCAGAGGCAGTTGTCGTATAGTTAATGTGGTCCTGGATTTAATTAACATGACTGTGGAACATGCACTGGTCGTCAGTGAATAGGAGTTTGTTGAAATTGTCCCGTTCATCCCCAGCTGGCGACATCTGCTGTTCAAATATATGATAAAAGTCAAAAGTGATAAAACACATCCTCGTCTCACTCCTGATGTTACCGGAAACCAGTCTGTAAAGCCAGCTCTTGTTCTGACTGCATTTTTACTTTCTTTATAGATGACTCTTGTGCAGTCTAACAATGTTCTTTTTATTCCAGAATTTTTCCGGATTTTCCAAAATAATTCTCTATAAACTCTATCAAAAGCCTTCTCTCGATCTATGAAGACAACATTCATTTGGTGTTTGTGGTCTACTCACTTTTTGTTGATCTTAGGGCAAATATAGCATCAGCACATCCACTTCCTCTTCTGAATCCAACCTGTGCTGGTCCATGATGGACCTTATTCATTGCCCCAGAACTTAGCAAACTTTTTACCAACATGACTTAGAAAAGAGAGATGCTTCATTAAGTGTTACAATCTTGCCTTTCCTCTTCCATACTGGTATAATCTTCTTCTTTGTTCACCAGCCATAAGCTCCGGTGAAGTCTTGGTTGTTCTTTTATTCGGACTTTGGCTTGAAGGAAGCCCCCTATTAGTCAACTCCTACGACATACTTGTTGAGGAGGCAGTAGGTCTACTCTTGTCCCCCCCCCCCCTCCCCACCCCCACAATGGGGCCTTGGAACCCACATGGAAAATATTCGTATAATGGCTTTTTTGCCAGTCACTTGATACAGTTCTTTCTAAGTTTTCTTAAAGTAACCATATGTCTCCAATTTCTCTACAAGCCTTTATTGATCCAGTTGTTATTCTATCGATGCCAGCAGTTTTATTCGTTGAGCTACCTCTAATAGCTTCCCTCACCTTTTGTTCAAGGATCTGAGGTTTATCCTCATGTGCATATTTGGGAGTGAATGGTACTGTCTCCATGTTATCTGATATGTTCAAAAGAACTTGAAAATATTCCTTTCACTTGTCTCTGATCTTATCTTCTTCATTATAAGTCTACTTGGGCTATCATTTATTTGCATGGTTGAAAGAAATAATGTATTATTCTCATTTTGCTATTGCTTTACAAAAATTGTCGGCTAGATTTGATACAAAGTTCATGAAGGCTTTCTCCATACATTATCCATAAGTTTTTCTTTGCTTCTTCAATTACTTTTGTGGATTGTTGTTTTGCTATTTGTCATTATTCATAATCATCACTGGGCAGATCTTAGCCATTACTTGTTATCTTTGCTATTTATTCTTCTTAACTATCTTGAAGTATCCAAAGAACCCTTTTGCCCAAGAATCCACAAATCCAGCACTTCTGGTAGAGCCCAGTTTCCTATAAATACTGCTCAAGCTGCAGTTTTGCATTGTCCAGTTCCAGCAAAGCATCTAACTGACTTCTGACCCGTTTCCCAGTATGCATGTATGTAAATGACGCATAAAAGATTCTATTTAATAAACATGGCATCTTGGCCACTGTTACCGATATTTTCTGTGCTGAAAGGCTGTGTTTCATAGCACTTCAAAATGAGTCGGAGTAAAGAACAGTGACGATGAAGGTTTTCTAGGTGTGCTAGAAGTTACATTAGATCATACTTCAGATGTAAAAACTGACAATTAACTGTTATCACCTCATCCTTGCATACTGTCAACATCAGCTGACAGCTACGTTCTGCATTTACACACATACTCCCATCTGTATTCTATGCTATTCCTGTGAGTTTATTCCTATTGTACGTGGCTAGCCCACAAGACTACCAGGAAAGACTGGTGACTATCGGGAAAGACCTTTTGACACCTATGGAAAGACTGGCCCCCCGGTATCGCTGGGGGGATAAACTGACATCTGGAGACAGATGTCGACTGTGGACCGGGTTGATCACCCCTAACACAGTATAATACCTCCGATTTCGTACGACCATAATGAAATATGCCCCCAGGGCCCTCCGAAAGGGGGGGAGAATGAAGGGCCCAATCTGATTGATACCCTCGGTGACGACTTTGCTAGCCCCCGGACTGAGATACTCGCCCAACGTCCGGGCTGGCTCTGTACATGTGGGAAAAGCTTCACGGGGTTGCATGGTCTGAGAACGCATGCCGGAAGAATGAAATGCGAGGGTGCTCCACGCAGTGAACGCCGTCGCAAAAATACCACTCCTGTGATAGTTTCTGAGTCGTCAGGGTACGACGGGCAGGGTGAACCCCACTCGCCCGGAGAGGCCCATGACGTCGACTGCGGAGGAGCACCTTTGATGATTTCTGAAGAAGTGCGTTCCAAGATCAGGTTTCCACCTGCGAGCGAGAAGGTGGTGTGGTGTAAGTTGGAGGTTACATTATGTGAGGTACTTAAACAAACTCTAAACAAGAAGCCGCTAGGCGACAAGCTTACTAAATTTGGTGATGTAATATATGAACACTGCTCCCGCGAGTTCGGGACAGTAGTAAAGGCACAGCCGGGTGCCAAGCAGAATACTAGCAGGAGGCAGAGGGACATTCTGAAGTGTCGGGCAGACAAGAATGCCCTCAGAAAACGGTTCAAAGCCGCTACAGGCAGCGAACGGGAGGGGCTGTATGAAGTGTGGGTGCATTTAAAGAACAAACACAGTGCCCTCTGTCGCACCGAGCGTTTCTGTAACAACAGACGAAGAACCAAAAGGGAGCGAGAGAAATTCTTTAGGGACCCGTATCAGTTCGCCCGAGGTCTATTCGAGCAACCGAAGTCTGGGACTCTGGTTGTCAGTCAGGAAGAACTAGAGCTACATCTACGCAAGATGTACTCGGATAAAAAGAGGAGTGAGCCTCTCGATGACAATCCAGAGATCCTTAGCGGACTCAAACAGCCTTCGGTGCCGAAGGTACCATTTAAAATGGTACCTCCCCTTTGGTCTGAGGTTGAGGACGTTGTGAAAAAGGCCAGCGGCAAGTCTGCCCCAGGTCCGAACGGTGTCCCGTGCGTTCTTTACAAGCGTTGCCCGAAAATCCTTAAAATGCTTCACGTCTTGTTGAGACAAGCGTGGATCCGCAATCACATATGTCCAGAGTGGTCAAAGGCAAATGGGGTCTACATTCCCAAAGAGCAGGACTCGAAGAGTCTTTCCCAATTCAGGCCCATCTCGCTGTTGAATGTTGAGGGTAAGATATACTTCTCAGTCATGGCTTGCCGGCTCACACAGTATCTGATGACTAACAAGTACATAGATACGAGTGTTCAGAAGGGTGGTATCCCAGGCGTTCCTGGGTGCCTTGAACACGCGACCATGATCTGGGAGGCTATCCAGAGAGCCAAGCATGAGAGAACCGATTTGCACGTTATATGGTTGGACTTAGCCAACGCCTACGGGGCAGTCCCCCATAGGCTACTGTGGCGAGCCCTTCGCATGTTTCACGTACCGACACAGATCAGTCAGATGATCGAGCAATATTTCTCCAAGTTCGCTTTGCGCTTCTCTACCTCGACGTTTACCACGAGGTGGACTGAGTTGCAGATTGGGATAGCTATGGGCTGTACGATCTCACCTATACTGTTTGTCATGGCAATGCACATCATGTTAGACGGGGCGGCCGGCTACGGACTGGGCCTTCAAATAGGGGATCACTGGTTGCCGCCACTACGCGCATTTATGGATGACACGACTATAATAACGGGCAGCGAGGAGTCTGCCCGCACGATCCTGAATAGATTGGACGCGGTGGTCCAATGGAGCGGTATGCAGTTCAAACCGCAGAAATCGAGGAGTCTGTCAATCCATAAGGGCAGGGTGTCGGCGACCAGTTTTACGGTGGCAAGGAACAAGATCCCTACGGTTCTGGAGGAACCGGTGAAGAGTCTCGGTCGCGTTTACGATTCGAAGCTATCTGACAGAGCGGAGGTCCGGCGAATACACGAGTCACTGGCTACAGGCCTGCTCGCGATCGAGCGATGCAGGCTGATCGGAAAATTCAAGGTATGGTGTCTCCAATTCATGTTGATTCCAAAGCTCCTATGGCTACTGTTAGTCTACGAGGTGACGATGACTGCAGTTGAAGCCATGGAGAACAAAATCAACACAGCCTTAAGAAAGTGGATTGGAGCACCGCCTTGTCTGACCGACGTGGCTCTGTATTGCAAACAGGTTAAGCTGGTACTTCCGTTCAAGTCGATAACAGAAGAGTTTAAAGTCGGCAAGGTAAGGCTCGCCATGCTCTTGCGCGAGTCTTCAGACCCAAATGTCACCGCTGTCCAGCCCGCTCTAAAGACTGGAACCAAGTGGAGAGTCCTCGATGCGATAGAATCTGCTCAGAACGCACTAAAATTGAAGGAGATTATGGGTTACACACAAACCGACCGTCGAGGCCTAGGGCACGGGAAGGTCAATTGGTGGTCGAAGGCCTCAGCCAAAGAACGCCGAGACATGGTGATACAAACGGTGAGGGACAACGAAAACGAGGTTCGGGTCCAGAAAGCAGCCCAGCAGTCGCAGCAGGGCCATTGGGTCAGCCTGGAGAGCGCATTGCCAAGAATACTCACATGGGGTGAGATCTGGCGAATGACCCCGCTGCGACTGAGCTTTATCGTTCGTTCGGCGTACGATGTATTACCGTCCGGGGTTAACATGGTTAAATGGTCTGCGACCAACGATCCGACTTGCCCGTTGTGCAAATCAAAGCAAACTCTTGAGCACGTCCTGTCCGCGTGCAGGAAAGCCCTAGGTCAAGGCAGGTATACCTGGCGCCACAACAAGGTGCTAAAGGAGTTAGCAGCCGTTGTCGACCAGGCTAGAATGAGGGCTAACGCCAGAGCCAGTTCTAGTATCGCCCCCATTCGTTTCCTCAAGGCTGGGCAGGTTCCAATTGGTAAAGTCAACAAAAACGCATTCGCTCCATCTGTGCTAGACTCTGCGAGGGACTGGTTACTGGCGGTTGATCTGCCAGGCCATGAACGGTATCCCGAGTTGATCCGTAAAACCGGCCTGCGACCGGACATCGTTCTCCATTCTGCGCAAAAACGGCAGCTCATCCTGATTGAGTTGACGGTCCCGTTTGAGTCGCGTATGGAGGAGAATCACTTGTACAAGCTCGAAAAGTACAGTGATTTAGCAGCCGGTTTGAGGAGAAACGAGGCTTACACAGTATGGGTATTTGCCGCCGAAGTGGGAGCGAGAGGCCTCGTTTCCACTTCGCTCTACAATGTGGTGAAAGAATTAGGATTGCGCGGTAATGAACGGAAACGAACACTCAAAAAACTGGGAGAGGTGGCCGAAAGGGCTTCTAGCTGGCTTTGGACGCAGCGCAACAACGTAGGGGACGGGCCTCGGTGAGCTGGTCCGGGTATCTAGTGGAAAAGAGTTTCTCATCCCTTTGAAAGTCCATCGTGTCCGAATTGTCTGCCAGTGTTCCTCTGCCAACTGCTAATAAAAGTTCAACATGTGTCCGGTAAACCAAAATAAGCTTGTCGCTCGGTCGTCCAGGCATGCTGACTGTTCTAATTAAGCTGCCGTGGCGGCTTCTTATCTCACAGTACCTCCTTCGAAACCACTAAGTCGTCTTGTCTCTGGCCGAAATAATAACACCATCCGGTAATTCCGTGCAGCGGAGAACCAGCCCTGAGCTTCATGAACTCAGGTGGGCCCACCTCCGAATACGTTTAGGAATCGTGGGCCGAAACGTGTGTCGACAGAGGATAATTTCTACTGATGACTGGTAGATCTCCGCTGTACTTGCTCCCTGTGAGTTTATTCCTATAAGTAACTTTATTTACACAGTTTTATTACTGGCGGAAATTGAGGATTCCCATAGTTTTTAATGGGAATTAATTAGAATTTTGTCAAACTGATGCAAAGTGTACAATTCATGGTAATACTGATTCCAGGGTTTTTAATTTTATCTTCGGGGGGAAAAAGTTAAGCCGTTTTCTGATGCCTAATTTCACCAATCACAATACAGATAGTGGTAAAGTGAACAATACATACCGTTTTGTTACTCCCAACAGCAGCAATGAAGTTACCATTTGGTGCAAAGCGACACCCACAAAGTTTGGATGTCAGAGATTTAAAAGTACTGTATAAGTTTCCTTCATTGGGTAAATCCCACCATTTGAGCGAGCCATCAAGAGATGCAGAAAGTAGCTGCAATGTGCCATCTCTAGTAAAATCTAAACATCTGACTGTATCCCGATGATCTAGAAGATCAATTATTAAAGAACCTGCAAACAGAAAAAACACATAAATCACTGTCTTTACAATCAACTTCTGTATCAATACCCTCAAAAGAAAGCCTAGTGTTCACTAGCTGCAAACCCAGGCAGAAGGTTCTGGCTATTTGTCCACTTCCAGATTCTGGTCTGATTTCAGTTTTCCGTGCACATCCGGTTTACAAATCTGGATTATTTTGTGCAGACTGTTAGTTTTTTGCCTCTCAGGCAGATGCACTCTGTCTGAAGGAAAAACCCTAACTAGTTGCTTTTTTACGAAATACTTGTTAGAAGGTGGCCTATTCTTGTTTCTCTTGACCCATCACATGGGTATATAAATCAGCACTTGTCGGCATATTTTAACCCAAACCAGACCATTTCATTTCACTAATTATCAAACATAGTATTTGCCACAAGGTTATCTGTTTCAATGTTCCCACCTTTACATTTTGTGTAAGATCCCCTGGCTTTCCATATCCCAACAATCAAAATATTTGAGAATTTTGTTTGCACACATCAGTGGGATTATGGTTCCACTGCCAAGGTATGGATGATTTAAAATTGTTGACAAGGTAGCAGGGAAAAGACTATAAGATGTCATAACTGCATTGAACTATTTAAAACAGTTCCATATAATCTCCATGACCATG
Source organism: Candidula unifasciata (assembly GCA_905116865.2). Lineage (NCBI taxonomy): Eukaryota > Metazoa > Mollusca > Gastropoda > Stylommatophora > Geomitridae > Candidula > Candidula unifasciata. The sequence goes on from CAJHNH020000092.1 coordinate 273,921, forward strand.
ACTCTTTTGTTAACAGCCTATTATTGGACATACACAGAAAATATCTTTAACTCTGAGCCTCTGGTCATGTGCCTAGCAGCAGTGCATGACAAAACTGAGATATATAATATAAAAGAAACTATAAAAATAAGCCAAGCGAACTAAGTAACAGAAGTTTACTGGCCAATGATAATGCAGTCAATTAACTAGGAAGATTAATATATGAGGGAAAGTCAATAAGTAAGTCACAAATGGTTGTTTACAATAATAAACTTCAGATGATAAAAACTTGAAAACTGTTTACTTTTACACATACACTGTCCCTTTATTTTTCAACATAATTTCCACCAACACCGATAGACATGTCCTATTGTTTTATCAGTCCTCAAACTGCTGCATAGAACTGCATGCTCTGTTTTGTAAACCACATTTTTACTCCACATTTAACTTCTGCATCATTCACGAAATGTCTCCCGCCAAGGTGGGTTTTTAGTGTGATACAGAGTCAACCGTTACTGGCCTGTCACCTCTAATCATCTCCTCCACTTGCTGCATGGATGAGATGTTGCAATCTCAACAGGTTGACCAGATTGGACTTCATCAACAATGTTAGAGCGGCTTTCAGAAAATTCTTTTATACAGCTATGCACCGCTTTACAGGATAAACATTTGTCAGCATAAACAGGAAGCATTTCCTTATGAATGTCTTGTGCAGGCAGCTCTTTTGCCCCCTCCAAAAAAAAAAACCACAACAGCACATCATTCTTTAAGGGTACACTCCCTAAGTACAGTCGCCATTTTGTTTCTGTGTTGCGAATGTGATTGCAACACCTAGCGCCACCTAACGAACAGAGACATAAAGTTCGATGTTGCCTTCACCTAATGGCAGCTTTAGAAACCAGCAACTACATTTTCCTGCCATCCCATTACCATTTTTGACTCACTAATTCACCTTCCCTGGTACACACATATTTTAAATATAGGTTTCTCTACAAAAACAATTGAGATAAACAATGTTCTCAGAATGATCTATGGATAGATCATTGGCACACAGTAACAAACATCTACACAAAGCTATCTGAGATTCTCAATGAGCTCTCAGATTCAGTAATAGACACATTAAAAAAAATGCATTTCTTGCACAGACATTCCTAGAACAACTGCAACAGAAAAAGAAGATAATGTGATTTCTTTACATTCTACAATTGTGTTACCTGTGAAACAATTCCACAACTTGATTCTGCCATTTGCCAAGCCAGTAGCAACAATCAGGTCTTCATCAAAGTGACAGTGTCTGTAAACATTGCAGCTGGACTCTCTGTGAGAGAAGCCTGATCCAAATGCAACAGACCAGATGTTTTCACCACAATCAATAACATGAAACTTTCGATTCTTTAATCCTTCACTGTCACCTTTGCTGTGCCTGTTAAATTAACATTGCAAAAAAAGTTCACATCAAGAAGATCGACCTTACTGCACTGGGTTTTATCCTATACGGCATGATCTCTTAGTAGAACAGCTAACCACCTGCCAAGAGCACTGCATAAATCATGAACTCTATAGCTCTGACAGTGACTCCCAGGGGTCTCTATAATAACTGTCTGGGGAACTGAATGACACAGCACAAGAAATGAGCCCACAACCTCCAGAGCAAACAACTAACATCTTGACTATTTTATCACAGAAAGCCCCTCCCCCCCACCACATTACCATTATAACATGATTTTGATATGTACAGTAAAATCGTATTAACACATACTTGCTTCAGAAGAGCACCTGGCTAACATAAACAAAATGTTGGTCCCACAGAAATGTGTTAGTTTGAGTCCTCAGATTTGTTTTTTAAAACAGGAACTCTTGATTTTGTTCCGCCACTTGGAATTTGTGTCAATGAGGTATTACTGTATAAATTATGCAAATGCCCAATCTCATATCACAAACAACACAGATGGTGGAGGTTAAGGCAGTCACTGCATCTTTCTGTTGCCTTGAGCAACCAGCTGCACAATGTCATGATTGTAACAGACTCACAAAGTATGCTGAGAAAAATGCAGATAGGCATGTTTTTTGAAGAGGCATACTTTTCTCTCACATTCATGCAAACAGAAATATACCATATACCCAGGCATTCATCAATTAAATTTGCCTCCCTACAGATCACTTACTATCCTTTTTTTTGGAAACCGATACATCATACCAGGGTTATATTTTAACTTCATTTCTAACATACCTAGCACAGGAACAACAGAGAAAACATTATAAATAGCTTTCAAAAATAAGATTAAATTAAATCTAGTGATGTGATGGACTAAAAAGTTTTGTAATTCATGTTGACAGAAACTAGTGTTAATCTAAAAACTTTCCATAAGAAATAATACAACTCTGTCAGGAGGAAAATTTTTATTTCTATTAACCACATGTTCTCGGTAAGCGAGTTTCTATCAAGGACAACATTAACACTATTCATCATTTCTCTGAAGGATCACATATTTAATAGGCTGGGATTTTTTCACATGGGCCTCTAGTAATTTCCCCTGGTCTCTGGGCAATAAAATCGGGCGGACGTGCGTATTGCTGCGAACGTAAAAAAATAAAACCTTGGCAGCTGGAAATAGAAAAGAGTAGCCTAATGGCATTGCATGGGCAAAATTTGGAGTAAAAAATCTAACCAAAGTATTTCAGGATCCTCACGGGTGCTATAGAGTTGTGCACTGCGCTGAGATTCTTCAGACTCAGGCTTGAGTTACAAGTAGAACAGATCACTTATGGGTTATACTCGTGTGCCATGATGTTGATCAGTTGAATAAACCATATTTAATACTGTTTTAAGCAGTCACACAAAATTATTTTGTCCTAATATAAAGGTAGTCTATTAATGTTTCAGAAATCTGCACAAAGAAGCTTAGGAAGATGAGCAAACGTACTGTTTTCCTTTCTTACAGTCGAAAGGTATTAAATGCAATATGTGGTGACCACTTGACCATGCAAAGTACGAGTTATCTGGAGCCCAAGCACATGTCCATGCTTCTCCACCAGCCTTTATCCCAGCATTCCTGGTTATGGAAATCAGCTGCTCAACAACGGTAGCTTGCTCTGAAACATCAAAGTAAAGTGACAGGTCAATAAGATTATGACCACCCCCCCCCCCCCCCCCCTTCCCTAAAAAAATAAGCATTCTAAATTCTGCTTTACTTGAAAGTTATAACAGAAATATACCCAGTTTTTTTTTTTCTAGAGGTACACAATGGTTTCAGTACCAGCACTCTCTTTTTCAAGATTGACAATTTTATTTTGTGTAAAATCACAGGCCCAAAACTGCAAGCATTTATCACACTCACATTCTGAGGAGGTAATGTCAGGCAATGTCTGCAGGACCAACTAAAAACAGCTACTTAGGAGGTAATGTCAAGCAATGTCTGCAGGACCAACTAAAAACAGCTACTTAGGAGGTAATGTCACGCAATGTCTGCAGGACCAACTAAAAACAGCTATCAGTCAAATGCATTCCTAAATGGCTCTACACACAACGGAGTGGAGATTCTGCATCATGATCGGCCAAGAAGAGAGAACCTAATTCTTCTATAGGACGTTATTTCCTTGACTCTTGACAGATAGTTAATAAAGACAGTGCTTTCAGGATGATTTACCACACACCGAATAGACGTATGCTAAAAGTGGTTGATGCTGTATCAATAAAACTCTACTTTTCTATGTTATGTAAACAGAAAGATCATGTGATCAATTCGAAATTACCATGGTATTCGCATGATCAATTTTGAATTTCCGGCAGATAGATGTACAGAACTTGATCATGTGGTTTATGCTTTTCAGCACACACAAAAAGAATTCATTTAGTGCTTTATTATATGTTGATTTAACTGTAGTAACACAACTGACGAGATACAGCAAAATATGCCAGGCAATAAATTGTGCAATGTATTGTTTGTTTCTGCATTATTTAAACTGTACAATGCTTTTTTTTTACAGGGTTTTAGGAAACAAAAATCCGTGATCACAAAGAAAACCAAAAACGCCACAAACGGTCTAGAATGGGCCTTATTTGTCATAAAAGGATATGTAACAAGAGGACACTTAAAGTTTAGGTGCTTCTGTAATTCACATTTGTGTCAAGTTGAGGTGGCAAGTACCTGCAACTTCCTGCCAAGTATTCAGATTTAAAAAACCAATAGGCAAACTTCAAATCTGCCGTACTCAATTTTCTTAAAAACAAATGAGGAACTAAAAAAGTAGGACAAGACAAATGATTAGGAACTACAATGTGGAATAAAAATGTCAAAGATATCATTCCTAAAAATAAGGAAGCATACAAAATGGACTGCATCCAAATGTGAACAAGATTATGTTATATAGATTGATAAGAGTTGCAAAACGAATGATCAAAGCTTCTAAAGATGAATCCTGGAATAAGTATGGACAGCAGATGGCCACTCTTAGTAGAAGTTGTGAAAGAGAATTTTACAAACAGGTTAAAAATATGAGAGCAAGAGATTAATGCTACAACCCAACCACTATTATAAACAAGAGAAACTGTCCTGTACCTTTTCCACATTAAAAGTTAGGAAGACGGGCAGAATATTTTAAAGAGTTCAATCAGTCAGTGGCCTGTCTTTTGCAGAACCTTGCTCCCATAACAACCTACCAGAAAACTTCTTGATCACAAGCAAGATGCTCCACGTCTGATACACCCAGGTTGAGATCATCCGCCACATCCTGCAAACATCTTCATATTGGCCTGCCTCTTCCTCTCTTCCCAGGCATATCATCATCAATCATCTATTCTCTTTATGCCTAGTGACATATGAGACTTCAGAGAGGACTTTCCATGCTTTCCTGTCCTGTGCAATCTTCAGTGCAGTTTTCCATGTCAGAGATGCCGCACTCAGTTAATTTTCCATAATTCGTCTCCATGTTTTTTTGTGTGTGCGCGCCCCTTCTTTCTATTTCCCTTTGGTATCCATGTGAGAGCTGTTTTGGAAGGTATATCAGGATTCATTCTCATAACGTGGCCAAGCCATTTCCATCTTCTCTTGGTTATCATACTGTTTAGGGTTTCCTGTTGAAGTAGTTTAGTGTTTGAGATTGCATCTGGCCAGAAAATGTTCATTATATTCCAATAATATGCAGTTTATAGTTCTGCATTTCTTTATTTACTTGGGCGATTTTGACTGGTTTTCAAAAATCGTTCTCAAATTGTTTAGAGTACTTATTTCCTCTTGAAGTTTCAGTAACGTAGTTTTTTTTTACAGGGCAAACCTGTCAACACTACGCTTAACCCCTGAGCCAAGAGGCCATCTTTAGTCTGGCCCCTCATCAATGAATTGTCCGGTTTGGGTGGCCCTGCCAGTAACATACCTTCCTGCCAGTATAGCTCACTAGATCACTGAGACTCTCAAGGTACTACAAGGTAATGACTAGGAGGGGAGTCCCAGGCTTATACCCCTCCATTATTGTTCTCTCTAAACTTTTGTGACATTTTAAGTGACCAAAATATTTAAATTTTCTGTGTTTTATCGTCTTTAATGGCCAATCTTCTTCAATATTCAGTTCTTGAAGTATGGATGAATTTGTTCTTTTCTTTACCCAGGATATTCTTAGAACCCATCTATAATATTTGTATTCAAAAGCATTTATGCATTGTTCAGCTTGTTTAGTAAGTGTCCAGGTCTCTCAGGCCTATGTTGCAATGGGAAAGATGCATGATCTTAGAAATCTAATTTTTGTAGTTCTATCTGTCCCACTCCATAATTTATTCAGTTGTTTTAGTCTTTGAAGAGCAATTGATAGTCATCGTTTAATTTCCTTTATTGTGTCACCATTGCTGGTAATCAATGACCCAAGATATTCAAAATTTTCCACAACCTCCAATCTTTCCTCATTTACCCACTGACTACCAAGCCCTTTAACCCTTACACTTTCCCAAATACCACATATTTTAGTGTGTACTAAAAAAGCCACAGCTTCACAACTATTTAACATAAACTTATCATATTTTGTATTTTTGCTCCAAATTCAACAGACAACACATTCCAAACACACACAAAATTGAGTTTGTTTCACATCATCACCATGTGCCTGTAGATTGGTGCAAAAAAGGCAATTGGAAAATCTGTTATCTGACAACAATACAGATTTTTTAAAAATGTCATAACTTAAAGAAATAAATACCACTCTCTAGCTGAGTCGGGGACACAAGGTAGATGTTCCAAGGTAGAAAGAAACACCCTATCTGATTAATTTTTTCTCCTTAGTTCTTCTTCTTCTTTGGTTGGCCTGAAATAAGTTGTCTATATCAGCAGTTTTGTCTCTTGTATAAATTTCACTGTCGTTGTTAGTTCATTCAGTGGTCCATAGAGTTTACGTCCCACTGTTGTTCTTTCTGGCCAAAAGGTTTGCCCTAATGTGTCAAAATCGGTGCAGTCCTAGAGTACATGCTCTTCTGTCTGGGGCACATTTCCACAGGTGCACATGGCTGATACACCTATCTTGAATTTTGTGTACATGTGGTTATGTAATCGGTTGTGCCCTGTTCTGAGGCGGAGGATAATGACTTGTTCTGGTCTGTCCATAATAAAATAGTTGTCTTGTGCTAGGGTTGGTGGTTTCCTGATGGATTTAATGATTCTTTTCTTTTGGTGGTATGTGACTGGTACATCCGGCTGCTCTTTTGTCGCACCTTCCCCTGCCAGTTGATCAGCTTTCTCATTTCCAGGCACTCCACAATGAGACGGTATCCACTGCATTACGACTCTTCGCTGAAGGCTGAGTTGTGTCAGCAGTGTTTGCAATTCTGGTAGTTTCCTAGACTGGAGTGCTTCAAGTACTCTTCTTCTTCTTCTTGTTCACCGGCTGTGAATTCCGGCGGTAAGTCACGGTTGTTCGTCCAAAATGGACTTTTGGCTTTTACCTTGACCTGAGTTTTGCGTGTACATCCGTTTTACTGGCTTATTTGTTTGCAGTACTCGTTCCCCGCCTTTCCGGCAGATGTACTCCGACTTCGGAGGAAGACGTCAAGCCTATTTCTAGGTTGACTGTGGCCATTGTTTTGTGTGGGTCGAGATGTTGCCTCATTTGTGTGGTGTCCTCTTTGACCTTCAACAGGTGTGGCCCCCGGTATGTCGTCCTTAAGGCAGCTCTATGTAGAGTTTTCAGCCCTCAAGGGAAGGCAGGGGCAGATCATGGACATTCCCCGCCATCCAAGGAGGCTTCCATAAATGCAGAGCCGACACATGATGCTCTGGGTTCTGGGCTCACCCAAGGAATCGTCACGTCCTGCCCATGACTGCTTAACCTCACAACCGTGTATTGAGCTTCCCGCGCTACAAGGCTGCGCTCTCCAGAGATCAGCGGGGAGCAGCCCGCAGGTCTAGGACGTTTGTGGCCACACAAATAGGTACATTCTTTTTCATCTTACGTTAGACACCTTTAGCGTTGTTTCAGCTGTGCCCTTAGCACGACAGAATGGGGAAGCAAAATGCGACAGGCGTGGCTTCACCTGTTTGGTCCCAACACTCGGGCGAGTTGGACCAGTGGGTACGGACATTCAGACTTTTCCTAATCGGTACGAGTTATGATCGTCGGACTTTGAGCTTGCATGTGTGCCGTGGGGTGTAACTTTGTTGGACATTGTTTTCAAGCCATATGAATAGTTGCTGCCATGGTGTACCTCAGCGCGGTGACGACGACACTGAGGATTGACAGAGGATGTACGTGGGTGGGATCTTGCTGCGAGAAGTCGCCCACAAGAGATGTTACTCGTCTTGGCTGCGGGTAAATCTCTCGGTCAGGGTTGAGTCTCAGCAGCACAGTTTTCCATTCGCTCCCGAATTTTAACCAAGAGTTGTCATTTGATGGTACATTTAGCAAGCAGTCCTTGAGTTTTGTTACTTTTCACCCATGCGCTTGGGGGCGGGCTGGTGAGAGCCAGAAAGGACTCTACACCTCTAGGGGCCGCCAGCTCCGAGATCCCCTGCCAACTCTGTTAATGCTCATTTGAGACATTATCCGTGGCGCACGACGGGGACGTGCAACAGGAGTCTTGCATGAGGTTCCGTAAAACCAGAACAGTGAAGGACTGGCGCCCGAGTGGGGTACGGAATATCTCCTTATACACATCACATCAGACTTAACTTCCCCTCATGCCTGTGACCGAAATCACCGCGCCACGCTTCAAGTACTGATTTAGCATTTGTCAGCATTACCACACACTGTGAGCCAAGATTGGTATTTAGCAGTTTCTCTGTTGCTATCTTGATAGCTTGAGTTTCTGCTACATAGTTATGGCAGTACTTCCCGGTTAGTATGCTGGACTTATTCCTAGTATCATCTGGGAATTCGATGTACACTCCAGCACCACCATTTCTAACTGCACTTTCTACTGACCCATCTGTATAGACTCTGACCCATTGTTCTTGTGGGAATTCTTCATCAATATAACTGAGGGTGGCTATTCTGCGTTGTACACTATCTTGCTTTTTCTTGTCAAATATCCCTTTCACATTTGTCTGCATTTGTACTGTGGGTTTGCATTTTTCTCTCCATGGGGTTTGTTCCGGAATAATTTTAAGTAAGCAACCAATTTTTGAAAGGTCAGGAGTTTGTCTACATATTCTTTTTGCTTGGTGTAAAAAGCTGCTCCTTTTTAACCGTCCCAAGGCTAGGTTCTTAAAGAAGAGTGTGGTGCTACATTTGTCTGTATTGATGCTGACACACCATCTATTGGCCCATGCCTCAAGTGCATTTGTAGCCCGCTGTAGTGTTTTTGTGGCTATTGTTGCATGTTCATTGGTGCACCACAGTACCAGGTCGTCGGCATACATTTCCATTTTGGTTTCATTTGGTATCTCAGCAACCAGGTCGTTTATGAATAAGATGAAAAGTGTGGGCGACAGGACACCACCTTGAGGGACGCCTTGTCGCAGTAGAACTTTTTTACTTTTAAAACCATCTACCTGTACCCGAGCTCTTCTGTTATGTAGATATGCTTTAATCCAATTGTACATTTTCCCATTTATTTTATAGTTTCTCAATTTCTTCAAAAGCCCCTCCTTCCAAACCTTATCAAAAGCTTTCCTTAAATCTATCCATGCCGCGAGTACCAGTTTCTTATCTTGAAAAGCATCCTCTATTTCCTGGGAGAGGTATGTTGTCTGGTCTTCCGTAGAGTAGAACTTTCTAAAGCCCGCCTGCTGTGGTGTAATGATGTTTTCATTTTCAATTTAACACTGTAGTCTGAGGTTGGTGATGCGCTCCATTGTTTTACAGAGACAGCTTGTGAGGCTGATCGGTCTGTAGTTGGAGGCATTAGAATTGTCTTTCCCAGGCTTTGTGAGGGGTATCATAATTGCCTCTCTCCAGATCTGTGGAACATTCCCTATTGCCCAGCAAGCATTAAATATCTGATCATTTCATTTGATATACCATCTGCTCCTGGTGACTTCCGCATTTTCAGCTTTGAAATGGCCAACTCCAGTTCATTAAGTGTAATTGGCACCTCTAGCGCCTCTGATGTTATTTCTTTCTGACTTCTAAATTGTGTCTTTTCTTGAATTTCGTGATTTTTCTCTGAACTGATTTCAATGTCGTTATCTAAAGCAAAAGTGTCCGCAAATAGGTTGGCTGCCTCTTTTCCTGTGACCATGTTTCCATCTTTCTGCAGCGTGATCTTTGAGTTCCACCCTGTGTCCTCATCATTAATTTGTTTCACAAGCTTCCATAACTTTCTTGTGTATTTTTCAAAGTTCAGCGACCTTGTTTTCTCCTGCCAGCTTTCCCTTTTAACCTGCAGCTTTGCCCTTACAAATTTTGCTTTTGCATGCCGGTAGTTATTGTGATGTTCTTGGTTTGGCCTGGTCTCTGCTATCTTTCTGGATGTTTCTACTTCGTTATGTAAATTTTCTAGCTCATTACTCCAGTATGGCTTATAATGCTTACGGGCACCTCTTGGTATTGATTCTCCTGCTGCCTTTAAAACGCATTTGTTAAATTCTGTAACTACTTTGTTTATATCTTGGTCTACGCTGAGACTTCCAAGCAGTGTACTGGTACGGTGCTTGAACATTGTCCAGTCAGCCTTCTTGTAGTTCCACCTTGGCAGCGTACTAGTTTCTCTGACCTTCTCATTTTCTACATTCAGGAAGACTGGTCGATGGTCACTGCCTCCCAGTTGATTTCCGACAACTCATTTAATGTTCCATTCCAGATCTGGAGAGTGAAATGCTAGGTCTGGGGTAGTAGTGGTGTGCCATGACCTTGAGTAGAATGTGGGTGGATCAGTTGGCCTATTAATCAGAACAAGTCTGTTCTCATCCTGCCACTCCTCCAGTTTCTCTCTTCTCTGGTCTGTATGGTCGTATCCCCAGCTTTGTGAGTGGCTGTTAAAGTCTCCACATAGAATCATCTTTTCTTCCACTGGTATTGTGTCTAATGCCTGTGGACGATCACTTGGGCAGTAATAATTGATCAGGTAGAAGTCTGCATTTTCAGTTTGTAGTTTCAGAATCTGATATTCTGCTCCATCCATATATACTTCAGTCTGGCACGCAGTGATATTGTTCCTCACAAGAGTCAGCATTCCACCCTTTTTCATGCCTTTCGGGTCTGATCGGAAGCACTGATAACCTGTGATTTTGAAGACTGTGTCTTCAGTGAGGTGGGTTTCTTGTAGACAGCATATATGAATCTGTTCCTCCACGCCATGGAAATATGTCTCCTGAGTTAACCAAACCGTATAAGGCCTGGCATTGTCATAAAGGAGCAGTTCTTCTCTAGCCAGCAGGCCTAGATGTTTTCTTAGTTTTAGCTGAGGTTTCAACATCACAGCAATCAGGTTTTTCATATACTCTCTCCATCCTTGTGTCAGTGCGAATCAAATGAAATGTCCCACACTGTAGCATTTGAAAAACTGGTTAACAAACAACTAGTCCCAGAAAAATACAGAAATATGTGAACACAGTAAATGCGTATTTCAGTTGCTAGAGGCGCCAAAGCAAAAAAAATTGCCACCAGAAATTCAGTTTGTCGTTGATAGAAGTAGTCAAGCACGATAAGTTAGTTACTATACACACGAGGAATTATTACATAAGGTGTTTCACCAACTCACATGCAGACTGGCAAGCGGCTATATTAAATACCATGATACAATCGCTGCATAAATTAAAGACATTCCACGGGAAAAACACAGCTCACAGGGCTGCAACCAAACACTAAACTCAGTAGCTCAGGCAGTGAAACCATAGTCTACCGACCGTGCGTGGAAACTGCATTAGCAAAGTTCTGTTGGAAGCAAAAATAACTTAACATTCTGCCAAGCCTTTCCTCCATTTTGGCGGGAAGTCTCCAACGTTTTCTTTGAAGAGCATCATGAAGCATCGATAGAACTTTACAGTATGAATCAGCATTTACATTGTCACCTCTTTTTTTTTTAAATTGTTAAAAGCACTCCTTGACAATCCCAGAACATTGTCAGCATAACCTTTTCTGCTGATGGCGTAAGCTCAAATTTTGAACACAAGGAGAAGAAGGATGTTTCCATTGCAATGAAGCACGCTTTGTTTGGGGCTGGTAGTAATGCACCCATGTTCATACCCAGTAATAATCCTGTTCAGCATGTCTTTTCCTTCATCTGAGTATCAACAGAGATGCTGTAAAGACAGGCCTTATCGGTTCATTTTGTGTTCATGGATCAATTGTCCCGGAACCAGCCTTAGGCAATTTCTTAAATTTCAATCGATCATGAATTATGTTGAATGCTGAACCATATGAGCACCCTATGGCAGCTGCTATAGAGTCAACCATTACTTGCCTGTACTTGCTTATTACATTTTGAGCTGAATGGTACTTGTCTGAAGCAGTTTAAAGAGTTTAAATATCTATGAAGTATGTTCTCGGAAGAAGGGAGAATAGATCAGGAAATAGAAACAAGATGCCAAGCCAGTGCACTTAGATAACCAACTGAAACCGTTATTAAGACATCCAAACATAAGAGTGAGCACCAAGTAACAGATTATAAACAGCATATTCATACCGATACTGTGCTACCAGTGCCCGACTTGGACATTATCAAAGGCTAACCTATGTAAAATTACAAAATTAACACCTGTGAAATGAGATGCCTGAGAAAAGCTGCTAACTTAACCAAACAAGACAAAGTTAGAAATGATATTATCAGACAGACTGTAGGAACAACACCAAGCAATGGATCACCAACTGTTCCTCCCCATAAGGCTTAATGGCAGAAGTAAAAACTGATGATGATTATCCCCACCTCTTTTCCTAGAAAAATAGTCCTGCTTATACCTAATGTCTAAATGATTTGCTATAAAACCAGGTACCAAAATGTAAACATTGTCCTCACTGTGAATTAAAATAATAAAATATATATAAAATGTTGTACAATTTACTGACTGACATATTTCTCTCTTTCTCACTGGGTGCATATTAGAATTTTACATTAACATAAAATGAAGCACAACAATGAATCCTTTCAAACAAAATGAACAAATGATACAGTCTACTGTTACATTATACATCTCAACAAAGAAGTCTTAGGTTAACCAAGCAATCCATTTGTTGACATAGTACAGAACTGCCCATCCTTGTTCTGATTTCTTCAGCAAATCCCAAAAGACATCTGTTCCGTGTAAAAGTAAACACCTTCAGGGCAAAAAGTAAAGGACCTTTTTCCACATCTTCAGGCATATTGGGCATAAGGTCTAGACCTGTATTTTTTAGACCAACATGGACTCAGTTGGTGATGTGGCCAACATCATGCCAGTCACTTTTACTTCACACGACTATACCAGGTACCCACCCAAGGCTAGGAGTAACAGTCATTTTGGAAAAAAAAACTGGCTGTCAGGACCTGAATCCACACCTGCCGATTCACGACTGAGCGTCTAGACACTACACCATGGCGACTAACGTTAAGGCACAACCTCTATCAATAATGTGCAATCATGCTACAGGAAATGTAAAAATCAGGAAGAGAAAAAAAGGATAACAGAGAAAATGATTGAAGATATATTCAGAGCTGGGCTTATGAGGAGCAGCATCTTAAACACCTCTGATTACAACAATGGTCCTGAAATGCCATGCTCTAATTGTGGAAGACATGTTCTAACGCAAAGGGGTCACACTCACCAGCACCATGGGGTGGGATTACCATGGCTCCTTATAGCACAATATAACCTATCACATGGAAAGACAGAAATGTGCCAACAATGAAAAGATTGAACACATTTTAACTTTAAATTTAAAAATAAAATGTTAAAATATACATAAGCACAACTGAAATAGTGTTAGACATGAATAACTAATAAAGTGAATAAGTGGATTACTTACCAATTTGATCTGGTTCAAAAAACTCAAAGCACGATGACTTTAACTGTCTCATTTAAGTACTGCTTTTCTTATTAGTTCACAAGAAGTTTCAAAAATTTTATTTCGTCAACAGTTATGTTTAATTGAAAAGTGTCACTGCAATTAGAACTTCACTGTATTTTTACTATTAAAAGAAAAAAACACATGAACATATTAAACATCAACTGCTGTGAATGTCAAAATTAAAACCGTTGTTTAACTGAATTTTTGCTAATTTCTTATACATTATAAGGTTAAAACAAAAAGTTAAAATGTAAATAAACACCAGAAAAGAGCAGAACTTTGATTACTGCATGAGACTAATCACTACTCAGAACTAGTTATACAGACAATAATCCAAAACCCGAGATGGAACTATCCTGAAACAAAATAATGCTACAGTAACAACAAACACAACATAAACTGTGACAAGAAAGCTCAGTGAAGGGAAAAGAAAGCTCAGTGAAGGGAAAAGAAAGCTCAGTGAAGGGAAAAGAAAGCTCAGTGAAGGGAAAAGAAAGCTCAGTGAAGGGAAAAGAAAGCTCAGTGAAGGGAAAAGAAAGCTCAGTGAAGGGAAAAGAAAGCTCAGTGAAGGGAAAAGAAAACGTGCACGAACACAACAGAATGTTTTAATGAAAGGCCGAAACAGACAAAACAACAGAATCATAGTGACCAGCATCTCCTAAAAGAAACACATTACACTACAGTCAGAAAAGAAAATCTGAACTCAAAATAATAAATCTACATTCAGTAACATGAAAAAGTATATTCTGATATATATTAAAAAGTATATATGAAGAGATTAAATGATTAGGCCAGAATATTAACCTCTTCAACAGGTCAAGAACATAAAGAATCTTCAGAGAAGAGTGGAAAGCTGTAGAAACAATATAGACTGCACAGACAGGTGGGGACAAAAAAGATTTCCCCAATGAACAATGAGCATTTCAAGGAAAGAAATGACAGTCCTATAAAGATCAGTCTTATTACCAACAGTGTAAATTGCCTCTAAAGATGACCTCCAAAGCTATCCACAGTACATATCCACATGCTTACCATTCTGTATGGCCTCAGTCTGAATAAACCGAGGTCGCAAAAGTAAATGCAGGAAGTTATTAAAAAGCAACTGAAAAGTGGGTCTAAACATTAGGTGTCCATAGAAAACTAAAACTGAAATAAAGGGAAAGAAATACAGAGAGGAAAACAAATGATTTCTAGGGATGGTGCTGAAAAACGAAATGAACTAGGGGAGATATAGTGACTGTGTGGTGGAAAGTTACAAAACATCTCTAATGTCCTTTGAATAGTGAAAGGGAATAGAAAGGAAGCCCACAACAGTTACCTTACTGAAATTCTACGAAACCTTAATAAAGGTACATTAGAAAATGAGAATATCACATATGATGCATCTCCAGAACAAAGGAAGAAGCTCTATATGACACAGCACCAAACATTGGCTAAAACAGGAAAAAGTACCTCCAGGAAGGTAATGGAGGTAGCACTGGGTGTAACACTTAGTAATTCACTTGGAAAAAGTAAAAATTTCACTTCTATGAAGAATGAAAAAACTAAATAATTATATTTCATAACTTGATCTGATTTGAAACATTTTGAAGATCACTTTTTCTCGTCTTTGGTATGTTACTGAGCCTGGATTCATGATGGACTCGACCAATGTATTAGTAATATGAATTATAATTTTAAAATCAACAAACTGTTTAAATCTGTTTTAATTAAATATTAGCACACAAAGTGCTTATTTAAAAGTAGTGAGTTGGCGGTCATTTCTATCAGATAACTGGTCAAATCACCGGCACAATTTGTGTGATCTTTATGTCCGTCTCATCATTTTACATATATGGTATATATCTTGCCAGGATTTTTGGCAGAAAACCATACATTTATATTGTGTCTACTTAACTCTTTGAGTCCCAGGGGGTTTAGCATCACAGGCCCAAGAGGTAGTCAAGAAAGATGTAAAATCGGCGCATCTTGCGTTCACTGGGCTTCTAGGTAGGAATCTATGAATGTATGATGCGTTCCTTGGGACTCAAAAAGTTAAAACTAGTGAGCTGGCAGCTATATTTTTTAATATGCTTATGAGGTCATATCAGCTGACTTCAGCATTTTGTGTTCTGCAGGCAGAACAGTCCAAGAAGCCAGTGCTGCCTTCTCCATGACTACCAGCAGTATCCCGATGAGTGTGATGGCAGTGACACCAGCTTTCATGTGGCTCACAGGACTATTCCCATGCACAGGTGCTCAGTGATTCTGAGCATGATCTGGCTGGTCGAGGCAGGCTCCATAGGCAGACAGCTGATCGAGTCTTTGCAAAACTATCCTATGTGTGCAGTTACCTTCATATTTGTCTTAGGGTATGCAGGTGTTATTGGCAATGAAAGAGCTAACAGACTGGCAGGTTCCGCATTAGTTGCACACTGACACTGTCAATGCCCTTGAAGAGATGGGACATTCTGTGGATTTTGGAAGTAACATGTTCACATCACTGCAAAGAATATGAGAATTGGAAATTGAGACGGCCCAACCGATGCACAGTCTTATTGTCAACCAGCATAGGACTGGCTCTATTAATTGCGTGACACTAATGAATATGTTGAAGGGGAATCTGAGAACTTATGGATATGTCCGGTGGCCATCTTTTGCCAGATCACACAATAATGTGTATATGGTGGTTTCTGCTACTAAAACGTTAATATCTTCATTTAGAATAGGCATACAGGCTTCTTTGGGATATCACTGGATTTGATATTTTAATCTCTATCAGCTGTGATGGTTTCATAAGCAAAAACCCAATAAATAATATATATATATATATATATATATATATATATATTTATATTTATATATATATCATCAGGTGCCTTGCCAATTGGAGTGGGCAATCATGCCTCTCTATAGTCCGCGATCTCCTGCAGCATGCATCAGTTCATGTGCTGACACACCTCCAAGCTATGCAACAAGACTGTCAAGCATCTTCTCTCGTTGTCTTCCTCCAAACCCTCCTTCCACAGATCGTTTTAGCCACAACATGTTCCATTTTCCCTCTTCTCATAACATGGCCAAAAAATGAGGACTGTCTCCTTCTGATGTCTGTGATAAGTTGTCTTCGGGCTCCCTTTTCTTATAAAACCTCTTGGTTGCTCTTTTTGGCTGTCCAAGGTATTTTAAGCATTTTTCTGTAAAACCACATCTCTGAGGCCTCAATAAATTGTTTGACCTGCCTACTGATTGTCCAGGACTCACAGATATATGTTAAAACTGGGTGTATGTAGCAAGCAAGAATTATTTTTCTAACCTCCAATGACAGAGATTGCATAAGATGTTCTTAATTTCATGAAATACAGTTTTTGCCTGTCCTGCTCTGTTTCTTATCTCAGTAATGCATCTTCCATCTGATGTTATCAATGCGCCCAAACTCAGCATAACGTAAACTGTTTATATTATGCTCACCAACCACAATTCGGGGCATATCAGTAAAAGATCTCATTATATATTCACTGTATATTGAAAACAAATCATGTGACAGTGCAAACCTTGTCGTGCACCTCTCTTCATGCACTGAAATGTACCTAAACAGTTGTTAATTCTTATAGCTACTGTTTGCTGCCAATACATATTCTTTATTATTCATAGCTCTTTTCCATAAATTTTCTAACAGTTTGATTTCTTCTTCATTTTTCACAGTCAAATGCTTTTGTAAAGTCTATGAAACATAAGTAAAAATCAGTAGAACATGATACTCCCTACATGACGAGGTAATTCCACTGGAATCCCCATTCATGTCGTTATATGAATTCGTTGTTTCGAGGCATGATTTTATAGGGATAATACAGCTGGGGGAAAGGTTATGGCGCCACGTACCCGCCGATGGCCATGTCGTAGAGTTTTGAAGTATTTTATAGTTTGCTGTCTCACCAACTAACTCGCCTCCTCTCAATGACCATCACCTGTTTTGGTCCAGAGCCACTTATTCAATATATTTGCCTTTCCAAAAGCAAAGCATATATATATATATATATATATATATATATATATATATATATATATATATATATATATATATATATCACTAGCATTCCTACTAAAGGAAACATGGGGAAAACGTTGCTTTAGCTTAAACTAGAGACCAGTAACTGCGCAATCAGACTTTAGTTACCCTTGTTGCTAAATGTAAGAACTATACATTTTTTTTAAACTAAACAAATAAAATATATTACCATTAAACAACTTTTTTCAATGGAATAGTGAAACGTTATGCTATAATATCCTAACTGCAAATAGTTTAGTTGTGTTTGAAAGTTTCAATATGTTTTATTGAAATTTAAATGTTTTTAAATATTTAAAAAAAACAACTTTACATTTAATGTTTAAATTTGTTAGTACCTGATGCAGAGCCTTTCACGGTCGTTAGGAGCTAAAATGTAAAACGGCAGCCAGAATTAGTTAATGTACAAACGCATAGGACTATAGGACACTGGGATGTAAAAAGCTTCGTGAAGAACAGACTGAAATCTCCGCAACACAAATACAGAAACCTCACAGAGACAGAAGTGGAGAGGGAACCTGGCCAGGCCGGAAGTGGTACTGGTGATTTCCCTCAGTCATTAAACTGTAGCAGAATAACTGAATACTGAACAATAACCAAACAACTTGTTCTCCTCTTCTGTAAACATTGCGCTCCTGTGTGCAGCAACATTTGTTGCTTTTTTTTTGCCGTAATTATTTTGTATTCATCGAAATTTAAAGCACACTTTCAAGTTCGTGCGATGGTGAAATCAGTTAGGTTGAATATAAAAATTCAGAATTTCGATGAAACTGTTGTGAAATCAAATTGAGAACAATCACAGTTACTGCATGCCAAAGATGTAGCTTGTAGCACTACTTGCAGTTTTGTTTTATTAATAATTAATAGTAGTACTGCACTGGATACATAAAATACAACTGCTGGAACTGATCATTCCGGGCAGGTTTGGATAAAAATCAAAGGATATTGATTGTGTTTGTGTAATCAGTACACAGTGACAGTGTACTCCAATACTACATGTTTATAGCATTGAAACCACAAGAAGTTACATATTATAGACAGTGTGGGTGTTGAATGTAGTATACTGTAGCATTTTGTAAAACAGCTTTCACAAACAGAAATTAATGTTTACAGTCACTGTATTTGCCTTTCAGTAATTTGCTTACAGTGAATGCTCTAGCCTTGGACATAGATTTTCTGCAAACAATGACTCCAAGCACAGCACAATCACAGCCAGCATTATGTCTAAAGATTTATAAATTGATCGATGTTATACAGATTTATTTTGTGGAAATTGCTTTATTTTTCTTCTTTCTCTCGCGGCATATGTCCTTACCTCTGTTTCAAGAGTTTGTGGAATCACAGATTTATGCTCAACATGGTGTTCCATTTCCAGGGTTTGGAATATTAAAGAAGAATACGAGTTTGTCAGATCCAGCATGGGATAAAGCACATCATGAAAGTGTTCTGGTGGTGCTGGGATTGCAGATAGCCGAAGGTTTACCAGCAATTGTCACTGTGGTCATTCTTGGTGCTGTCAGTGATAAAACCGGCAGACACAAAATTCTTCTCTGGCTTCCAGCATTGGGTGCATGTGTGCATTCTTTGATTTACATTCTTATCTTATACACTCAGTGGAACATTGATGGATTGTTCTTAGCTGCAGCATTTCGAGGTTTGAGTGGAAGCATGACAGCTTTTCTTGCAGGAGCCTCATATTATGCTACCAATTATGTTAAACCTGAGCAAAGATTAAACCGTCTTGCAGTTCAGGAGTTTTTAAATGGAGGAGCATATGCAACTGGCAATATTATGGTTGGGTTTTGGGTGAAAGACGCTGAATTTCTTAAGCCCTTTTGGTTCACATTAATATGTGGACTTATTTCACTATTGATTTCCTTATTTTTGGTGCAAGAGACTAAACCAGATCAAAATCATCAAAGATTGAGCCCAATTGTTCGACGGCAGGGTGAAGGAAACTGTTGTGCTGATACATTTGGACCTCTGATGAAGTATATAAGATGTTCTGCAAGTTCTTCTCTAGCAAAGATATGGTTGGCCATTATAGTGTTTCAGGCCTACGCATTTGTTCACATAGGACAAATCAATACACTTGTTCTGTATTTGAGTCAACAGAAATTCCTGTTTGCATATGATAACTCAGTTACAGGAGATGGGCCGTGGGCGAAAATTGGACTGTTTTTGGCTGTTATCATGGCAGTTGCTGCACTGGCAACTGGAGTGTGTATTCCAATCTTTCAGAAATTTATTTCTGACACCAACATTATCTTTCTGGGTTTTGCATCAAAGGCTCTAGGAACATTATGGATTGCTGTTGTCAGGAATGAGACAGTGCTCTATTTTGGTAATTAATTTGTATAATTTCATAAATTTTCTTTGTAAGAAAGATACTTTAAAAAAAAAAAAAAAGTGTTATGCAACAATAAAACTTGTATGCTGAATAGTTATAGAGTATGTTAACTGATTAAATCAGGAGGTTAGTTTTTTCATTGTTTTGATCTGGGACTTGTTCAGTCCATCTCAGTGGTATTAGCACAAGTTTTCTTTCCTTAATGATAGGCAGTTGACGTCTTATGAATTACAACTCTAAGTGATTCGATTTCTTATGTATCAGAAACATTGTTTCAATATTGTTCATCATTATACATATTTATGATACAGTTGACTAGACAACTGATTTTCAGGCAGTCAGTTAATGTAGTTGATCTTTTGTTCCTTAATTCATTCACTCTGATGGAATAATGACTTTTGTACTGATTTCCAAAAGCCATGCTTCTTTTTTACCTCTTCACATAATTTTAAAAACTTATTATTTATCCATTCATATTTCTCATGGTAATTTTTTGTTTCTTCTTCCAGTAATTTTAAGATATGTCTTGTCTTTTATTTTTTTTCTGTCTGTCCATCTTTAGCAGACTATCTGATGAAATGTTTTTAGTATGTCTTATTAGTTTTTAACATCTTGAAATATAATCTTTTCTTTATTTCTGTGTAAAGATTTTCCTTCTCATTCTTTAGGGTACTCATGTCTGATTTGTTTCTTGATTAATATTTTTTGTTTTTCTTTATATTTATGAATATTTTGTGTATAATTAATCTTTGATCACTGGAGTAGTCTGCTTTTGATAGATACACTTCTGTTTATGACATTTGAAGCATTTCAAAATCTTTGGTTCCTGAATAATGAACTGCTCAAGCAGTCGAGAGATTTCTGTTAGCATCTTGAAAGTTAAGAAGCACAGTTAAATGGAGATACATGGAATCTAGCAACAAACAATGTAAACAAAAAATATTTAGAACAGTATTAATATTAAATCTTTCTTTTTTTTATTTGCTTTTGTTTTTCATTTATTTAATGACATAACTTTTATAATGTTTCAGTATATCTTTTGTCTCTCCCCAGCTATTCTGCTTCTTGCATTTGAGCTGTTTCCTTTTCCAATTCTGCGTGCCAAAGTGGCCAGAAATGTAAATTCTTCAGAACAAGGTAAGACATGCTGTTTCTGTTATGGTGTTCTCATTGTTACTACATTTAGTTGCTGCAAGTTTTATTGCCAGACCTTCGGTTAACTTTTGTAATGGTAGGACTTACAGAAGATGCAGAGATAATGTTTATGATCTCTTTAATGCTCTTCTGTACTTCCCATTTGAGTTATCATACTTTAGGAATACATTTAGTACAGGTGCACTGCACATCTTCATCTTAGCATTTAAGAAGCTAGAAATAATTTTTAAAAATTAAAAAAAAAAAATATATATATATATATATATATATTAGGGCTGTACCAAATATTCGCTTCGTATTCGCTTCGGGGCCGAATAGTGGACCTAATAACTATTCGGTGTTCGGCCGAATAGTTGCGGTCAGGCCAAATACGAATAGTGGTTACCGTAGACCCGTTTCTGGACTGGTGGAAAATAGACATCTAGATTTCCCACCTTGCTTCATACTGTCAAGCGTTATCTTTGTGCACCACCTACGAGCGTACCAAGTGAACCTCTGTTTAGTACAACTGAGAACACCTTCAGTGAGACAAGAAGCTGCATTAATGCTAACAACATAAAACAAATTTTTTTTTTTTTTTTTTTTTGAAAGCTTATGTCGCTTTTATGGATTATCTAAGCTGTCAGTGACCATTTTCAAGTTAAGTTATTTGTTATAAAACTAAGAATACTTTCATTCCTGAGTATTAGTTACCACAGACTGACTGACTGAAGGATGCAAAACATAAAATGTTTTTAAATGTTTACTATTCTGTACTACATTTTATTAAGTAAAATTTCAGCGTACTTTTGACATTATGGATGTTTTTTTTATAGATCTATTTTATACACGAAAATGGAAGAATGGGCCTCAGTTTAAATATTGGAAGACAGAAGTAATGGTGGTATCATAGAAAATAGTTATTCCTAGATGTGAAATAAAATCAATGGTTTTATTTTGGGACAAGTACAGAAATTTAAGTATCTGGGCACATGGATAACATTAGATGGAAGATGCATTACTGAAATAAGAAACAGAAAAGGACAGGCAAAAACTGCATTTTATAAATTGAAAAACATCTTATGCAATATATCTTTGTTAGAAAAAGGTTAGAAAAAGAATTCTTGCTTGCTACATGCATCCAGTTTTAACATATGGCTGTAAGTCCTGGACAATCGGGAGCCAGGCCAAACAATCTCTTGAGGCCTCAGAGATGTGGTTTTACAGAACAATGCTTAAAATACCTTGGACAGCAAAAAAAAAAAAAAAAAAAAGCAACCAAGAGGTTTTGATAGAGGCGGGATCCTGAAGACAACTCACAGACATCAGAACTAATATATTCTGCAGGAGATCGCAGACTGTGGCAAGGCATAATTGCCCATGCCAGTCGGCAAAGCACTTGGTGATAATGATTCACTATTCGTATTCGGCCGAATAGTTGGTCCATCTGTTCGTATTCGGCCGAATAGTGAAAATCACTATTCGGTACAGCCCTAATATATATATATATATATATAAACATATATATATATGTTTATTTACATACATATATATGTATATGTGTGTATATATATATATTATATATATATATATACACATATACATATTTAAATATAAACTAGCTGTAC
Source organism: Candidula unifasciata (assembly GCA_905116865.2). NCBI lineage: Eukaryota > Metazoa > Mollusca > Gastropoda > Stylommatophora > Geomitridae > Candidula > Candidula unifasciata. Next base: position 296,455 of record CAJHNH020000092.1, read on the forward strand.
CCGCCACATGCTGTGGCTCAGTCTGGCTAAATGGAAAAGAAAGAAAATAGAAAGCGTACATGTCTAATATTGTTAATTTCCCTAACAATCTCTGTGCAGATTTAGAGATAGTCTGGTTGGTTTGCCAACTCTAGAACACACAACATATAATTGTGTCTTTATATTAGTGGGTGTTTAAATTGTATTGTTAAGACTCTAAAGAAAATGGTTATTAGTTTATCGCATGCCAAAACTTTTTGTATTTTTTAATTAAAAACCAACAAATTTGCAAAAAGAAAAAAAAAGATAATTGTCGTGGAATGATAAGCCATTACACATCAGTCCGTAAGGCTGGTAACTTGACTTACCTGTAATCGGCACAAAATTCAAACTTGGACTCGTCCGGAAAGATATAGTCCCTTATATCTATATAATATGCCTTTATTAGACAACATTATTATGTCTACATTTTCTGGTTGCTTTGATTTAACTCCATTTTTAAATGTATATCCATTGGATAAATATTAGAAGTTATTTTAGGTTTCGTGGAAACCGATTTACTTCTTGCCCATGTATACTGGGAACTCCTTTTTTACCAACGCTTGAAGTGCTTAATTTGCGCCATTCTCTCTTGCCGGCTTCAAGCGTCCAGACGTGTCAATCTATGCCTGTATAATTTCACTTTCATAAGGCAATCTGGAATGTCTCGGACTTTTCATATGCTTGGGTAAGTTAATTATAGTTTACGAGTACCTAAAACAATGGCTGTTAAAGTAGTCACTGCTGTAGAGAGATCAGTATCGGCTGTGGGATCACACATCGTTCAACCGTTCTTGATCGCTAGAGAAGCGGATTCGAACGTAGACCTTCCCCTGTACAGACTAGATAGCCTATGCCCTAAATAACCCACCCATACTGGTAAACCTAATACCCTTACAAGTGTGTACTATTTAAACTGGCAATAGAAGTTTGTGCATACAAAATGGGGACAGAATTAGGTCAGGACTTTGTCGGCTAGTGTGTGAGTGTGTTGACCCAGATCAATGACTGGTAGGACTGGCTTTTGGGAGGCTAAGAAATAAAGGTACTGACAGTAAATATTGATGTCTGTGTGTAGAGGGAAGGGGGGAGAGAGAGTGATATATGTGTTAGAACACTCTATCTCTCTCCACTGTATATCTGACTTTCCTTCTCTTGCACTAAACAGACAGATGAATATAGGGGACTTGTGTCTCCTGGTCTAGAGAGGCATTCTGAGGAATGAAACAGGAGAGCAAGGTGGAGTAGGCAGATGGGGGATGATGACTGATGCTTTTTCTGTCTCTCCTGTCAAGATGTTACCCTCTTGGTGATGACTAATTCTGAGTTATTTCTTGGCAGGATGAATCCTTTGTGAGGAGCTGGCAGAAGTTTCACAGTCCAACCAACACCCACCAACCATCAACCAACTATCAACCAACTACCCAGCAGCTAACACCTGTGAAAGTTTCTGACATTACCACTATGTGGGGACAGATAACTCAAACAGCCTACCAGTGCCAGAGCTTGGTGTAGCTCAGAGTCCCTGTTGTGACCTAACTGGTGGGAGAGACTTGCTGAATACCGGTACAGTTGCGGTGTCCTCTATGGTGAAGTACTCTTTCACTACCTGATCCAGTTGAGCAGAATTACCAGAGTCAAAGACAGTCGAATCATCAGGAGCTGAGGGAGGCATCATAGACAGAAAGAGGCTAAGTGCAGTTTGATGCCTTATGTGCTTTATTCCTCACAGCTCCTATGTTTCCCAATGATGACAAGATGTCATCTCCAGGACCTGCTGTCTGTGTAGTATCTTTGGTATCTAGACATTATTTTCTGAGATTCTTCCACTGATAGCTGGAATTTGTTTCACTATTATATATCTATTTTATATTGATTACATGCATTCATTTTCATGGCTGACTTAGGTGTCTCTATTTCACCTTTTTAAGTGTTTAGAAGTTGTGTGTGTATGTATCTTCATTATATGTGTTAACATGGTTATGATAATGAACTATCATAACCTGGGGGCTTTCTTTAGTAAGTAGTGGGGGTGTCCAGCCAAGTGTGCCTAGAAATATTGTATTCATATACTGACATATTTTGTAGCGCCAATACTTGAGTTGCCCTACTCCAGAAATAAGTTGAGCGTATATTGGCCACGGGGAATCCCTTAGACCAATACGAGCCAAACGACTCAACATAATTATTTCTGAGTGCTGTTGGTTCTGAAGGAGAAATCCTTACATTAGGGAGTGATATGTGACAATAATAGCCAGTTTAGCGTTTTTAAAATATAAATATAAAAAAAAAATTAAAAATTCAAAATCATGTTTCAGTCTCTCTTGGTTAACACTTTCTCTCAGCAACACCCCCCCCCCCTTCCCCAGCAACGTTGTACCCCCTCGCCCTGCCCCAATCTGCAGACTACTTCTCTCTCCTTCTCCGAAGGATTTGAAATAATCACCAGATGATAAATTTTTAAAAATTGACTTTGACATCCATGTCCACCCAGACTAAAATGGGTAGCAGGAATTTTAATGAGAAGTGAATGTGGCCAGTGAAATATTTACCACATCACCCATCGAGTACCAGTACTGTTATCACCACCAGCACCACAAAAACTAAAAATCTGTCACTACTGCTGTTTTACAACCTTTTCAGGTCCGTGTAGACAAGGGGTCAGGAGCCTGAGGATTTAGGACCACATAGCTAGTGCTATTGCCATGGACTGCTCAGGTTAGGATGCATTTGCCCCAAACAGAAAAATGCCATCACCTTACCTGGGGTTGCTCCCACATGACAGCCCGACGTTGCAACCACTCGGCCAACCATAACAACTATAACTACTACTAGTCAGTTACTACTACCACTGCTGCTACTAGGAGCAGAGATTAATCTTGCAGGCAAGGCAGTTACTGTGACTTCCCTAACATGAGCAGTAGTGATGTCATAAATGTAAAGTGAGATGCATATTGCAAAGAAGATTGTGTCGAGGGTGGTGGTTATGGAAGTGCAGCCTTGAGCAGCCAGACAATAATATTTCACCAAGGGCAAGAGTTGTTTAATTAATCACCACAGAACAGGCATCATTAGTGGTTTTTGCGTTTGTGGAGCTATCGAGGAAAAGATCTGAGAACCTGTGGGTCTTTCTGGAATGCTATGATGATACTCCTCACTAATCAGTAATCTTTCATTCTCATATCTTTACATTTCGGGCAGAATACGAATAGCGGTTACCTTACACCAGTTTTGCATATACTGCGATGGACTGAAATAACTCTCTCATTATACCGAATAGTGGTTACCTAACACCCGTTTTGCATATGCTGCGTTGGACTGAAATAACTCTTATTAATACAATAGTTGCTGTTGCCTAAGTCTGTCATAGCGGGGAAAACTGTGACCCGGTTGCATGGTACAGCAGCTGGCAAAGTCTGCCTGCTGACTCAACCGAGGCATTACAGTAGAGGTTCTCAAACTGGGTGCGTATGCCAGGGTGCGGCGGCGAAAATCAAGAAAAGTCGGCTATAAATTGTGACATTATTAAAGAAGACATGAAGTTACTTAAAAGTTAAAATTTAAATTGTCTTTCCTCGCCACTGTCGAAAAGAGTTTTTTCCTTGTTTCATACTCAAAGTTACTCATACTGCATAAAATGCCAACCGCAGCATGCTAAAAATTGTCTTTGTATTTATCTCGATGTGTTACTGATCCTCCATCTGTATTCGTGAAGGTGCAGGGGATAAGTAAGGTTGTGATTATATTTTCCTGAAATTTTAAAGGGGAAAATGTGGTGTGTACAATAGTAACTGTTAGCCTCGTCAAGTAAGCACTTATATTTAAAGTCAATTTTATTATAGGAACCCACAGAAAATAGCTTCTGGAGAATTTATAATTTATTTTCATTGTCACTGTGCTTTTCTGTGGCTAATACATATATATTGTTTCAAGTAATGAGAGAATACATACAAAATGCAGTATTCCTCCTTTCTCAAAACCCCTTGTTAAGCTGAAAATTATGTATAATAAAACACCCCTCTCTTCTCTCCCCCATGTACAAAAAAGAAGAAGAATTTTATACTTTCAGTAAGTTATGAGAAACAGTTCTCTCCTTTCTTAAATTTTCAGCAGTTGATAACATAATTGTAAATGTACCTGAATTTTACATACTCTTTGCCACCCCCTCCCCCCCCCCCTTTTCCCCCAACATTTTACTAATCCATTTCATTTTCTGTGTAAATTCTAATTGATTATGGTCTTGAGACATTCAAGCATATTTAGTGTTATCAGACAGTAAGTAGTAGTGTGAACAAATATAATTTTACTTTGTGTGTGCGTGTGCGCGCGCGCGCGCATACACACACACACACCTAAATATATATATATATATATATATATATATATATATATATATATATATATATATATATATATATATATATATATATATATATATATATATATATAAAAGAATGATAACATTTTAAAATAAAATGATAAAAAATGTCTAGGTAATATGCAGATTTTAAATGTTTTTATTGAGATATTAGACTGCATAGTTAGTTCAATTTGTTGTTTTATTTCAGGAACTGTGTTTGCAATGATGCACTGTGGAGAAAGTATTACTTATTTCCTGGCTCCATTCATGTTCTCAATGATCTATGCGTCAACAATGTCATTTTACAGTGGATTTGTTTTCATTGTGTCCATGCTGTTTTTAGCTGTACCGGTAATCTTTTTACTGTAAGTATAAAACAAAACAAAAATCTTTGTCTTCACTGCTGCTCTTTCTGCTACATCTTATTCTTTGTCTTATTCATCTTTATTTTTACTTCTTCATTTTCGCTCTCTCTGAAACATTTTTTTTTTTTACTGGCATGTATGCACCTAGTATAATGTTACAGTTATTATTTGTGATGGATTCACCCCCACTAAACATATTCAGGCAAATTTAATGAGCTAGATATATCAGTTTATGTTTCTTTCCCTCATTTTTCATAAGCCTTATTACAACTCTGTTTTGGTTCTAACTGTTAAAGCGTTATTAACATGCACAATGCATCCACAGAGCACACCGTATTTACCTATCCAAACGAAGGCAGTCAGGTCATTGTTTGGGCGACGCTTGCTGGTGGATGTAATGTCCTAAATCCCTTCCCCAGCTAATAATAGGGTACTGCTGGGGTGACAGTTTATTAACCCTCACATAATGCTTTAGGTCCAAATGAACACTAGGCACCGCCACTGTTTTGCTTCTGCCAGACTGTGGCCGTTGCTTTTTTGCTCAATTTGTAGACTAGAAGTATATAGTTTCGTTACCCAGCTTCTGAGTTGAGTGCATGGCGTGACACTGTGAGCTGCAGATTTCATTTGGAATGTTTTTCTACTGACCAACATGGTGGTGTGATTTGTATATTCAGAAAATGGCGCGATGCCGGTTGTCGCAATATTGGTGGGGCCATTATTTGATTAAAATTGATCGCGTGTGCAACTGCTGATCTTTTGGTGACTTCTGCTACCATCAATGATGAACTGCATTTCTAACGTAGGACTGTTTGTGTTAGCACTTCGGATGGCTACCATATGCTTTTAATGCGAGTGTATGCTAGATTTGCTGACACAGTAGTTTGTCTTTCCACAAGGGACTGTGATAAACATTCTGTGTGTTTTTTGTTGGCACAGGATGGGGTGACCCGTTTGCTATGAAGCTGAAATTAAAATTACCAGATTACCAGATTACCTATCCAAAATGACTAGGTATTTTTTTAACTCGCTAACCAAGAGATCATAGACATGTGTGATCCCAGTACCAATCAGTACATTTTTATGGGAGCTTACTTTCATCCTGATGGATCTGTTGAAGAAGTTTTTGATGAATTATGAAGCTGAAATTATTGCTCTGGAAACAGCTGTATACCATCTAAAGGCAGTTATGGATGTTTATCCCTCGAAGGCCCAAAATATTGTCATCTTCACTGATTCAATGTCTGCTCTACAAGCTCTGGAGGGCAGTGAACATTGCAGAACTGATATAACCAAGATATATAGATGAGGTGCCCAAAAATCATCTGGCTCTCTTCATCCCACCTCCAATGCATGGGTGATAGCATCTGTCAGAATCTCATTTGGAACATGAGTAAAGCCTGCTGGATGAATATCCTACTAAATACCTTGGTTAAAACATATTTCGAAGTCCTGCTGATTAAGCTTGGAGCTTGGAGTCTGTCAGTCACGTGTTGGGGTGTTGTAGTCAGCTGAGCAACCACTTCCCTGTGAACTGTGACAAAGAGATTTGTTCGCACCTTAGATGAGCAACAATACCTATGGTCATATCTCATGGGATAACAGCAAAAATTTAGATGTTCAGCCAGCAGTTGTCTTCCTGACTGAGAGGCAAGGTACAGAACTCCAACCAACAAACGTCCCGCTGTGTGATAGAAAGGTGCAAATGCCTGCTAACCATTACCCCTTCATCAAAGTGTCGCAACCAAAGTGAGAAGCCATGACTGGTACATGCTTGTTTTTGTGGCTGTGAGAAACTGTCATTCTTGATGTCTCATTTGCGTCAACATTAAAGATGTCTAACATGATGAAGGAGATTGCGAAAAAGTCCCGGACCTGCAGGCTGCTCCTGTAGACAAGGTTCGAATGTACCCTACCATTAGCCCAACTCATCCGAATGTCAGGACCAAACCTGGCAGCCATGCTTTTCTGATACTGTTGTGCTGTTTCTCCCAGAGCAACAATGTTAAAGATGTCTAATGTGCTGATTGAGATTGTGTCCATTTGTGTGGTCATGGAAGTCCTGGGCCTTTGTGGATCTTCAAAGGGTGCTGCCCGTGATAAGTGGGAAGCTCTACACACAGATATGAGGTTAAGCAATCATGTGCAGAACGTGATAATTACTTGGGTAAGCTCAGTACAAGAGAATCATATGTGGCTCTGCATTTATGAAAGCCTCCTTGGATGGTGGGGAATACCCATGATCTGCTCCAGCTTTCCCTTGAGGGCCCACCAGACTACACAGAGGTCTCCAGCATTCTCCAGGGGCAACACCTATAAATAAAGGGACAAAGAGGATGCCACACAAATGAGGCTGTGTCATGTTTCATAAAATCAGTGGGAAGGCTAACCCAGTGGGCAAAGCCTGATAAAGTCAGATATTGCTTTCCTGCCTACAACATCTTCTACAAATATCCTTGTAACCCTGGTGCTTCAAAGTCATGCTGTCTTTCTTGTTTACACGTTGGATAGCATTGCTGAAATTGCAGAACTCTGGAGTAATCGCAGGGGTAATATTGCATGGTTCTGGGGTTCTTGTGTGTCAGGTCTTGGTCAGATATGACTGAGCTACCATATAACAGTACCCGGTACCACCTGTCTTCTTTTTCGCCGAATGTTGGGCTGAGTATACAAACCCAACATCCCATATTGTGCCAACGGCTTCGGGCGGAGGAGCGCATTGGGGAGGATACTAGCCTTATCCTAGGAAGAGGAAATGCATTCTGAAAACTTTGTGTTATGGCAGGGCAGACCAAGCCCTTCACCTTGGTTGGCAGCTGGTCTAGGAGGGAAGCTCTGACAGGTGGACAGATAGAGCACTGTTCTTCTGATCCGGCAGCTTCTGCAACCTGCCTCGTTCCAAACGTACTGGTTTAACTTTTCCTTTGAAGTAAACAAGGCAGGTCGAGGGAGGGATCATTATGCATGGGCAACATATGGTCTCTACAATACTGCCCAGGCTTTGTGCTATGAAGAGGAGGAACTTCATCCCTGGCTTTAATCGGTCTCGAGTTTAAACAAATAGAGAGGCAGCAGTTACAGGTTATAAGTCCTTGTCAGTTGGTGTAGACAGGGGTGCCACGGGTTGCCTCTGACGGTGGGAGACATCTTCGAATGTCACTGATCAACTACCGCCCGCCTTAAGCTGGGCAGCCTTGTCTATGGGGCTTGTGTTCTCAGTACTATGTTTCATGGCAGTGAAACTTGGTCAACCTACTTGCACCAAGAGAGACAGCTTAATAGCTTTCACATGCGATGCCTAAGAAAAATACTTGGCATTAAGGAAGAAATGATTGCAGAAAGGATGAGAGCTGAGTGTCTGAAAAGAAATTGATTAAACACAAATGTTGTTAACAATGGTCCTGAAATCCAATGCTATCATTGTGGAAGACTTTTCTTGACAAGGGCGGGTCTTGCTAGTCATACTCGCCATCACCATGAGCTGTGAGTCTCATGCCTCCTCATAGCGCAATATAACACTGTCGTCTGGAAAGATGGAAAGGTGCTAATGGAATGAGTTCTATATACCCACGTGAAGGAGGAGACGGTGGGGGGGGGGGGGGGGGCATCATTTGTAAATGCCGGAAGTTCACATTCAGTTCACTAGCCAGGGACAGGCTGCCTTCTCCATGATTTACAAGATAAGGTACCACCACAACCGTCTCCAGTTTCTTCTAGAACCCCTCATAATAATTAACAGTAAAATTGGCTGTATTTGATCACATATCTTTCCCTGGCCAGTAACTACCTAGACCTCTTGTCAGGCGCTCTTTCATTTCTAAAAATAGCCTGCATTGAAAAGCAACAATCTTCTCTAGAACCTTGCCAACAGTTTTTTATAGTGAAAATCCAGAAACTGTTGAACCCTGAATGATCTTTGTCTGATTATGGAATTGTTATTAAGTTGTTGAGTTGAGTCAAGAATTCAGCCCTTCCCGCTGACCAGACGTCCACATTCACGACTGACAATTCCATGGCCATTCATCCTCGCAGCAGGTAAATCCACTTTAGGCTTAGGGTTTTTAACCGAGGTTGTCTCCTCTAGGTCCGTTGTGTTTTGTCTCAGGACTGCAAGGTCTTGGTTAACGGGGTCACCTTTTGAAGGATGTACCTTTTTTTTGGTCATGCACAACGGTCGTTACTGCAGAAAGGTTTTCCAGGTCTGAGGACTTACCATATGAGTGCGCCCTTTTCTGTAAGGGTAGAACCAGAGACTCACAAGGGGGAACGGCTAGTGTGCTCCACTGCCAGAGAGTCTTAGCCACTACAGCCATGAGTCTCCATGATCCTCGACCCACTGTTTGTTGTTAGTATGGCTGCAGCGCAAGCTGTTGCCACCCACTGCTTTATCTTCCATGAAACACCTCATTCCACTTCTCTGTGTGTAGCATCTTGCGTTGCATTTTCTAGCGACATTACGACCTCCGCTGATGTAGACTGAGCAGAAATTACCAGCAGAACTTGCCCCAGGGTCGCTATGTCAGTATACCCCAACAGATACCAAAGAATGTCAAGGGTCGTGCTGTCTGTGAACAACTTGCACTTGTTAAAACAGGTTCACATTCTTGTCTGAGCATGGCATTGCCAGGCATTCTTGTCTGAGTATGGCATTGCCAGGTCTTTGAGGCCGGCTGATCCCTGTTCTGTCTCTTTGGCTCTCAACTAAATAATAGGAAGTGACTGAACAAATTCAAAAATTTTTGAAAAAATTGTGATCATGGAATGTAGCAGGAAGAGACACCCATCAGTGGTCACAAAACTGTTTGGACAATGTCCTTCAAAATGACACTCAAGTTTTTAGTGTCAAGCATTACAGTCTCCTTAAATTTTAACTTCTCACAGTGTCAGTGTCATTTCAAGTTATTGATTGATACTGCTGTCTTCCGTATATTCATATAATTTGAGTGACTGTGTAATTGTCTTTGAGTTGTGTAGGGCTGTCTTCTGTCTCATATCAGTACTATGAAACTTGCAATTTGGATATTAAAATATGATGCCTTGTAGAGACCGCTGTATTGTAAATTAAATATCTACTGACACTTCACTGCTTTGACAATATCACAAGCCGTGTAGGGAGGAATTCAATCATTGTGAGTCCATTGCTAGTATGGCTACAACTCAAGCCAGTGAGAAAATCATTATCTCTGTTGCTATCCACTGCTTTATCTTCCATGAATCTGACAGTAACACCTCTGACCACTTCTCTGTGTTTAGTATCTTGCAATGCATTTTCCATCAGAGCCACATCACAACCTTTGCTGATGTAGATTGAGCAGAGATGACTAGCCGAAATCCCCCCCCCCCCCCATTTTTACAGTATCGCTTTATCTGTATAGCCCGACAGATCCCAAAGAATGTCAAGGGTCGTGATGTCTGCGAATTGCTTCAAGCCAGATAAAAAGAAATGATTTGATCCGCTTCATCGTAACCTATGTTTTTGGTGACAGCCATACTTGCATCTTCATTGCCACTTCTAGAGCAGTGTCGCTTACTGTATGGTAAACTAGGCGGGACTGAACTGTTCACTCTGACATGTGTGTACACCTGTACACTTACCTACAATGTCCGTCAGCACCACAAGCAACACCAACACATCCATATTTGTACATACACCAAATTTCCAGTGAAAGGCAATGATGTTTTGTTATTTTGCTACATATACTCAAGGTCAAGAAGAGATTGGTCACCATTTTGGTGCGGTCAGTGCCCACCCGGAAATGGTATTAAATAACTGTGACCCGACCATGGGCTACTGACGCTGTTCTGATGCTCTGGTTGAAGTGAAGAGCCATCTTCCTTAAGTCTTCATCACTCCTGTGGGCATACATGACTCTATCTGACCCCAGTGTGGTGTTTTTTTTAAATTTTTTGCAACATATATTTTATATCCTCCACCAAATGATATCCTGATAGTAATTATAATTTATGATATTCAATAGAGAAGGGCTGTAGGAGTGACCATAAGAGATAAGATCAGGAATGAGATCATAAGAGAAAAAGTCGGCACAGACCCAATTCTAAATTACATACGAAGACAGCAAGTGAAATGGTTTGCCCACTTAGAGAGAATGCCTTGTGACACCCTACCATACAAAGCATACATGGAAAGAGAAGAAGGACGTTGAGCACGAGGTAGACCAAGAACAAGATGGAAGGATAACATCAGAGAAACTCTACAACAGCACGATGTGCCTATGGTCGAGGTGGCCAGAAGAGCTAGAAACAGAACCTTATATCTCCCTCGAGACCCACAGCGGTAAAAGAGGAAGTGAAGAAGAAGAAGATAGATTATCTCCCTATCATTATGATCAGTTTGTTCTGTAAATTTCTTCAAAAATGCTTCCCTTCATTTTTGTCTGTTGTCATGGGCAAGCCGTTATCTTTGTAAATAATGCCTGTTGTGATGGATCAATCCTTTCTTTGCATCTGTCTCTTAACCTACCCAATGATTTGTCCCCTTCTTTGTTCTGGGGCTCTATTTTGAGGAGAAAGAAGAATAGAGCCACTGCATCCCTAACAAGCATGTCATAAAAGTAGACTAATTATTAGTGTTTCCTCCAAAGTTTGGGTTCATTTTTTGTTGTTGTAAACTATAAGTTAATGTGACATTTCCATCTCTAACTTAACTCATACATGTTTGTATATATCTTTCAGTATTCTTCGCTTCGTGGAAGTGAGAAGTCCTAATGGCTATCAGGAAATGAATGGTGACAGTGACTGTTCTGAAAATGTAGTGGCCTCTGTTCCTGTCCAGGCACAGGCACAGAGTGAATCAATGTTGCCATCAGAGCCAATCAGCTTTATTCAGATATCCAGGGAAACTAATGATGTTTAAGAGAATGACATAATCAGTGTCTGTCATGAAAGAGTACAAAAGCTTTACAGTATTGTCTGTTTCAATATTAGTGTTGCATTAAAGATTATGAGATTAGAATCACTACATTTTTTAAACACTTTGAGTTTGCAATCCCTCTTTTTTCTTTTCTTTTTTGTAGGAATTCAAGGACTCTCTTAGCTGATTTTTTTCCCAGATTTTTTGCAGTAGGTTAAACTAAAAGTATTTTCTCAATGAAGTCGAAAGTGGAACAGATTTTTTTTTTTTAAACTTTTAAGAAATCTTGCAGACTGAAAAATAGTATGATGAAGACTTTTTGCATCAGTATTATCCACTTGAAGAGATCACAGACAGCTAAGATGATGAATGTGAAGGTGACAGACTCTGGAAAATACAACAGTCAGATTATCTGGCTTGTGAATTATTAATTATAGCTAGGTATGTTGGAGACAGCTTGCTCTCTACAAAGGGTGACAGATGACATTAGTAGCCTCCTGTTGTCCTTGACTACAGAAGCCAACACCAACTCTTTGGAGCAAACTAATAAACTATATTCATAAGGACACATACTAATGAGGAAATGTTCACCTGAAGAGGATTGTGCTCATTCAGGTTTGAAATATTACTGAAACACACCATGCTGATTGTCAAATTAGAATTGACCTGTTCAAACAGGCAGCAGTAACCAGATGAGCTAGTGACACAATATTATGGGACTTTAGAAAGATTATTTATTAGAACGGGTTACATATGGCCAGGATGAGAAAGTGAAAGGTACAAGATGGGTACACGATTAAAGTTTTTCTTTCAAGAACCCTAGAATTAGCTATCTGAAAGTCAGGGGTTAACAGGTTCAGAGATTGGGTAATGTTTTTACTCATGTTTATTAAAATTATTCTGGAAGAACTGAGTGATCACGTAGATAGGTAGGTAGGTTATACCCCACCAGAACATCTTACAAGCGATAAACACCCGGTGACACAAGGTGCCACTGTGCGGATAAGGATCACCTGTGGAGAGGTCCCGGAAACCCTGTTCAGCAGTTAGGCCATCCCGGCTATATTTAGGGCCCCTGGCAAAAGCCAGGGTGAGGTTTCAAAATAACTTAAAATTGCATCCCACAAGGAGATGACTTGTACACATACAAGCTAAGAGTGATCACCTTTGTTTGCTGGCTATCACTGTACTTACTGTTATGTTTGATTACGGTCACAAATATTTCATTGGGGTGTTACGCCAGATACATTGTTAGCATTTTCATCTTGATTATGAGGAGGTTTGCTGCTTGAAGACAATCGCTGCTTGAAGACAGTCGTCGAAAGCAGTACGATTATATAATTTTACAGTTTTATGTAAGATAATCATAGATTTATCTTTTCATTTATGCAATTACAATTCCATGAAAAAAATTAATCACATTAACATTACCATGTTTACTTATATTTGTATGTTTAAAATACAATTTCTGTATAATGCAGGTGAACTTATTTATTATTAGTTAACAACATTTGTATATTTGCCTAATGTTGAATGTTTTTGTTTTTTTCCCTCGCATTTCTAGGCTTCTCATCTTACAGCCTTTGGTGTTTCATGTTATTTATCAGTACAAGAAAATAAAAAGCATGCCTTTTTCATGCTTCTTGATTAAAGTGAAGTTGCTTATGCTTGAATGATATTAATATTGATTGCCTTTTCTGTTAGATATTTCAGCTCTGAAAATATTACCTGGTTGTCTTGTGGTGATATTTATGTTATTATACATACTTTGTTTTGGAGAATATTTGAAAAATTTATAAATTCTTAGTATAGCACATTTCACTTAAAGTGGTTGTCATTCCATAAACAAATTATGAGAGATAGTCTGGCTAATGTTTATATGTTATGCACAGGATCTCAGTAAATGTATGATGTGGCATCTGTGTTTAGATCCAGAAGTAATGGCTTCTTATCCATGAAATGGTAAAATGCTTTCAGTGGTAGTATTTGTTTTCTAGATACAAACAAACATTGTGATACTCCCCTTTGGTCTTTAGTTAGTGAATTGGATTCCTAGCCAAATAAGATAAGGTTGAACAATTAGAAGCTCCGTGTTCATGGTTCCCTCCACCATCCCCAGTTTTCGAGAATTTATCTCCCAATGAAGTATAGACACTCAGCCAACTCATTCCACATCCTCTGCCAAGCCTGTCTTGACTTGTTCTTGACTGGATGTATTCTAATGATGTTTTTCTATGGTATGATGTAGCCAGCCTTGTGCTAGATGACAGTAATCACTTCTGACAACATGCATGTCAAGTTACACAAGTGTTACTGTTCTCTGCTTCCCTTTTTCACTAATCACTTCTGAAAACTTGCAAACCAGCCTACAGTGTTACTGTTCTCTGCTTCCCTTTGTCAATATTAACTTCTGAAAACTTGCAAACCAGCCTACAGTGTTACTGTTCTCTGCTTCCCTTTTTCACTAATCACTTCTGAAAACTTGCAAACCAGCCTACAGTGTTACTGTTCTCTGCTTCCCTTTGTCAATATTAACTTCTGAAAACTTGCAAACCAGCCTACAGTGTTACTGTTCTCTGCTTCCCTTTTTCACTAATCACTTCTGAAAACTTGCAAACCAGCCTACAGTGTTACTGTTCTCTGCTTCCCTTTGTCAATATTAACTTCTGAAAACTTGCAAACCAGCCTACAGTGTTACTGTTCTCTGCTTCCCTTTTTCACTAATCACTTCTGAAAACTTGCAAACCAGCCTACAGTGTTACTGTTCTCTGCTTCCCTTTTTCACTAATCACTTCTGAAAACTTGCAAACCAGCCTACAGTGTTACTGTTCTCTGCTTCCCTTTTTCACTAATCACTTCTGAAAACTTGCAAACCAGCCTACAGTGTTACTGTTCTCTGCTTCCCTTTTTCACTAATCACTTCTGAAAACTTGCAAACCAGCCTACAGTGTTACTGTTCTCTGCTTCCCTTTTTCACTAATCACTTCTGAAAACTTGCAAACCAGCTTACAGTGTTACTGTTCTCTGCTTCCCTTTTTCACTAATCACTTCTGAAAACTTGCAAACCAGCTTACAGTGTTACTGTTCTCTGCTTCCCTTTGTCAATATTAACTTCTGAAAACTTGCAAACCAGCTTGCTTACAGTGTTACTGTTCTCTGCTTCCCTTTGTCAATATTAACTTCTGAAAACTTGCAAACCAGCTTACAGTGTTACTGTTCTCTGCTTCCCTTTTTCACTAATCACTTCTGAAAACTTGCAAACCAGCTTACAGTGTTACTGTTCTCTGCTTCCCTTTTTCACTAATCACTTCTGAAAACTTGCAAACCAGCCTACAGTGTTACTGTTCTCTGCTTCCCTTTTTCACTAATCACTTCTGAAAACTTGCAAACCAGCCTACAGTGTTACTGTTCTCTGCTTCCCTTTTTCACTAATCACTTCTGAAAACTTGCAAACCAGCCTACAGTGTTACTGTTCTCTGCTTCCCTTTTTCACTAATCACTTCTGAAAACTTGCAAACCAGCCTACAGTGTTACTGTTCGCTGCTTCCCTTTGTCAATATTAACTTCTGAAAACTTGCAAACCAGCCTACAGTGTTACTGTTCTCTGCTTCCCTTTTTCACTAATCACTTCTGAAAACTTGCAAACCAGCCTACAGTGTTACTGTTCGCTGCTTCCCTTTGTCAATATTAACTTCTGAAAACTTGCAAACCAGCTTACAGTGTTACTGTTCTCTGCTTCCCTTTGTCAATATTAACTTCTGAAAACTTGCAAACCAGCTTACAGTGTTACTGTTCTCTGCTTCCCTTTTTCACTAATCACTTCTGAAAACTTGCAAACCAGCTTACAGTGTTACTGTTCTCTGCTTCCCTTTTTCACTAATCACTTCTGAAAACTTGCAAACCAGCCTACAGTGTTACTGTTCTCTGCTTCCCTTTTTCACTAATCACTTCTGAAAACTTGCAAACCAGCCTACAGTGTTACTGTTCTCTGCTTCCCTTTTTCACTAATCACTTCTGAAAACTTGCAAACCAGCTTACAGTGTTACTGTTCTCTGCTTCCCTTTTTCACTAATCACTTCTGAAAACTTGCAAACCAGCTTACAGTGTTACTGTTCTCTGCTTCCCTTTGTCAATATTAACTTCTGAAAACTTGCAAACCAGCTTGCTTACAGTGTTACTGTTCTCTGCTTCCCTTTGTCAAAATTAACTTCTGAAAACTTGCAAACCAGCTTGCTTACAGTGTTACTGTTCTCTGCTTCCCACTATCACTTTTGAGAACTTGCATGCTGTGTTACAGTGTTATTACTCAGTGTTTCCATTAAGGTTTCTATGATGAAACTGGCGATGGCCACTGGCACTCCCCACTGCCGACTGTGGATATAATAGTTTTGGTATGTAATTTAGTTTTCTTAACAGAATCTAAGGACTGTGTTTTAAACCCTAGGAAATCGATCTGTCTGTTAGCGCCGATATGGGCAGTATTTTCCAGTTGCTTAGTAACCAGCCTTCCTCAGGGGACACCTGAAAAAAACTACCCAAAACCAGTTTTGGTTATTCTAATTCATAGAGGGGTAACTATTTTAACAGCCAATCAGTGCCGGGGGGGGGGGGGGGGGGGGGGGAGTTCAAAACCGGACCATTGAGAACACTTTGGCTACCCCGTCTTTCTGGCACATTCGCACAGCCTTGGTCATGTGATGTGACGGCCACTCGTACCGCAGGCGCCATTGTTTCTTCCATGATTCCCTAAGCACCTAGAAATGCAGTCTCAGTGATCTAACTTGTCTGCAAGCAGTACTAATTTGTTGCAAAATAGTTTACAGTATTACAGTGAATGCTGAACTCACCCACCTGATATAGAAATATGCTTTGCATATAATAAAACAGTTATTCACTTTCTTTCCTCACTGTGCACTCAGTAATTATCTCGTTATTTGCAGTCATATTTCATCCAACAATTCGTCTGTGTGTTTACATCATTAAAAAACTTTTTTTATATGACTAAACAACTTTATGTGTATTTATAAAGTATGTGTATACATATTTTTAATTTAGATGAATATTTTTAATAGTTTAAAATTGCTGTTCACCTGGGATAGCTGGGTCAGATAAAGGTAAAAATTGCTTGTTATATTTTGTGTCAGCTTAGACATCATCATCATCATCAAGTGTCTTGCCATCTGGTGTAGATGTTCATGCATCTCCACAGATCTAGGTCTTTGGTCTTCTGGATCAATTCCACTGATGATATTCCTCTATGCCACTGTCTTAAGCCATCCACCATCATTTCTCTTGATCTGCCTCTGCCTCTTCTACCAGTGATCTTTCCAGTCATCTCGACAGTTTCTCAAATTCCCTTTGTTGTCATGGCCACATGAAAAGAGGAAGAACTAAACTTGGTGATGATCATCATTATTTGCTATATTTGAAAAAGAAAAAGTTTTTTATTATTTTTTCAGTGATTTGTAAATTACTAAAACGATGTAATTAGGTAGCATACCACAACACTGCACTCTGTGGTACAATTATAAAGAGAAGATAAGATACATTAACCAGCTGTTGATATTGTGAAGTATCATTTATGTTCTCTTTTTTCCTTCAAGAAACATAAGTATTCAGAGGACGA
Source organism: Candidula unifasciata (assembly GCA_905116865.2). Taxonomy (NCBI): domain Eukaryota; kingdom Metazoa; phylum Mollusca; class Gastropoda; order Stylommatophora; family Geomitridae; genus Candidula; species Candidula unifasciata. The sequence goes on from CAJHNH020000092.1 coordinate 313,695, forward strand.
AGTAGTTGAACATAAAATCTAAATTCTCTGTCATAAATGTTGAACATTTTGAAAATTACCTCCCCATTTAAAGAGAATGATTCCCATGTGGGTTCCGGGGACCCGCTATGGGGAAAACAAGAATAGACCGACTGCCTGCCCAACAAGCAGGTTGCAAAAGTCGACTAATTAGCAACATTCTTCATAAAGTACATCAATCTGAGAGGCAAGGAACCAAGAGTCAGCCTACAGATAATATGCCAGATCTGTAAAACTGATGTCTATGCGACACTCAGTTCTGGAACAGAACTAAAGTCCTAGGTTGAAAAACATCCAGAACTTTTTTACCGGAGTTTATAGCAAGTGAAGGCTGTTAAGAAGAAGAAACATAAAGTTATACGTAATAATAATATTGTGAGAATCATAAATAGGTGAAATAAAATAAATGAATGATCATGTATGGAATTACTTGATGTTTGCACAACCAGTGAAGCATTCAAATGCAATAAATAATACATAATCTCATATTGAGGAAGTGACAATATTCACATCAGTGTTCTTCTTTATATGGTCAAAACATTTCATTGCCAGTCAAAATAAATGATAAGTAATGATCTCTTCTAGTAGAGAAGGAATTGCATGAACAAAATGTAATTATAATAGGCCTATTAGCACCTGAAATGTATTCGGTGCGTGGGTTTATGTTAATGTTTAATCACAAGGCATGCAGTTCCAGTATTTATTACATATATAGTAAATGAGTTTGGATCAACACACACATTTAACAATTGCAGGGGAGGTAGAAAGGAAAAATAGAGATTATGTTGGTAAAGAGTAGATCTGATGTCATTAAAGAGTATTATTGGTACCTTTTTATTTATTTCCAATTATGTATATTCAGAATTGTTGCAGTATCGGCCTGTTTTTATAAACATAATTATCCACATGAATTATGAACTAGAGTAAATGTTAATCTGACACATTACAGTTTGTATACAGATATCATGATTTGTCTTCATTTGCTTGCGTGTGTAGCGGCATCTGTGGCTTAGGCGTTGTGAGTCCAACTCGTAATTCCAACGTATCGCGATTGAAACCCACTGCTGGCTGAGTCAATTTTTATCATGGAATGGGGTGTCGCAGGTTTATCCAGCCTAAAATGGGTGCCAGGATGTATGTCCTGAGGAAGTAAAGAGGCTGGTGCAATGCTGGCAACATTACTCACCAAGTGCCGATTGGTCTGTAAAAATATGAGTGCTCTTCCCATATGCCCAGTGCACCTAAAGGTGTGAAAAGAGATCTTTGCTTTACTTTATTTACTTGCATGTGTAGTTTAACAGTTAAATCATGAGACTTTTATCAAGGCAAAGACACAGACATTCATGAAGCAAAGCATGCCATGCAAACAGGCACCATACATCTATGACCTGGCAAAATGTAATGTCACCCAATCACAAGACAACAAGTAACCTCGCTGTTTTGTTTACCTAGCGAAGGTTGCGTTGTTACATGTAAATATGGAGCCAGGGGTGAGCAATAATTATGTTCCAAACTCAGACAAGTGCTTTTGAGACAGCTGCATTAATAAGTGTGAGAAGCTCAGTGTTCATCAAATTCAACTTCATTTTCATCTGCCATCATCCTCACTATCAGATATCGGTCTTCAAATATCCATTCTCTGCCTTTGACAATAAGTTTATCAGTATGAACAGAAATTGCATCCCAGCCCATCTTCATCTCCAGTCTATTCAACACCAGTTTTTAATACTGTAAACACCACCTCTTGCACAACATAAGAACTGATCCTTATAAACTCATCTCATCAATTCAGCCATCTCAGAAGCACATCACTGAGTTTGAAACAGAATTAATATTCACCCTTGGCTCCGTTCTGCATACGCAATGATGCAACGTCTAAACAAAATGGTGAGTTACTTGTTATCTGCTGACCAGGATGCATTACAATGTTTCCAGATCATAGATGAAAGCAGAGACACTTCTGCCGATCATAAGCACAAACATCAGACCCGGGTAATCTTCGACATCTGGCATTGCGTACAATGGAATTGAGAATATTCCTGGATTGACGCATCTCACTGTCATTCACTCCATCATTTTGTCAACCCCACCACAGGTGCGCCTACGCAATACATTGAAAGTATGTGGATGTCGGCAAAGGAGAGAAACATGCACCAGATAGGGACCCACAGACATTTATTAGACTCCCGCGTAGACGCGCTGAGTGTTGCAAACGTGTAACATTGTTGTGATTGTCAATTCATGCGTTAACCCAGCAGTATACATCTAGAATGACTGGCCCCTCTTAGGGCCCCCTCAATACCCCAATTGGCAATTTATCCGATTGCACACAGTTTCTCCAATTGCACATAGAGTTTCACACACACAAACATACTGCTAAGCATAATTAATTGAATACCCGTGTTATTACTCTTGTGTTTGTTTAAAAAAATTAATGCTTGGATGATCCGTTGCTGAAAGTGTGCTAAGAGCTGAAGTTCACAATTTACATTTTGAAAAAGAAAAAAGTCTTGTAGGGGTTGAACGCAGCACCTTTCAATTGTAAGGCAGATATGATACCAACTACACTAGACATCAACATGACAAAAAAGACCTGACAACATGACATGTATTGTACACCAGCCAATTGCACACCCATACACATGAATATGCCACACTAAAACACAACACAGTTGCACCCCCTGAAATAGTCGACTGTCCTGTCGGCTGTGGATTTCCCGTTTGGGGTAACTAAAAAAATAAAGCACCCTTCTTTGATCTCCCAGACTCTGCTAAATGATTTATGCAGCCATTAAGTTGAGGTAATATGTTGGCTTTACTATTTTTTAAATCAGTCCGGTTAGCCAATTAAATTTTACCTGCATTTTCATTACTTTGCTGTTAGTTATGCATGTTTCCTGTTGCTGCTGTTACTTCTGCTTCTTTGGCTGCACCACCTAAATATTGTCTTTCAACCACTTCCTAACTGTTAGTTGTGTATTTTCCATGTTCTCTGACTTCAAAAGCTCTACGTGGCTATTTTTTAAGTCTGCTTTTTAAATTTTGCCTTTCTTCTGCTTTGTTAAAAGTTTAGGGTGTTACCTGTGTTTTCATTTCACCCCCCCCCCCCCCCCCCCCCCCAGATTTTAAACTATTATTTATTCCAGTGTTAAATATAATCTATGTTTGTGATATACTGTTATCCATATTGCTTTGTTGATTCTTTTATATGAAAATATTTCCATTAATGACTTTGCTTCACTATGCAAAAAAAAAAATGCGAATAATCTCCATTTCTATTTTAATATCCGAGTCCATTTTTGCCTTTGATTTCTTCATAACAATTGTTATCTGAAAATATCTTTGCATTCATGTATTTGTTGCGAATTCTTTAATTAATTACAGTGCTCCAAAGTTTTATGTAAAATTCCTCAAATGATTTATCTTTATTTGTTGATGCATAACACTGGATCAGATCATGATTGCTTTTCTAGTGGTTCAAAATGTTCCTATTATTAATCTGTAACTTACTGCTTTCCACTCTGTTAATGCTTTTCTGTATCTTTGTGTAGCATTAGGGCAACTTTCCTAGTCAAGGGCATTTTCCTCTGCAGGGTTTGCAAACAACACTATTTTACCTGTGTTTACACACTTTCTGCCAGCTCTGTTTCTAAAATCCCAGTTTGCTAATCTTCTTTTCTCTACTCCTGGAATGCCTTGTGGCATCAGGGGAGGAATAGATCTCTAGAACAGGCCCTTCTGTTCACTTCATATATAGTAATTTTCAGCGTTACTAATATTTCTGTGGTCCATCTTCTGCGTGGTCGACCTCAGGGTCTGTTACCACTGTATCTATAAAATTGCTCTCTGCGGTGCCCTGTCTGCTGCCAATCTTGTTACATGGCCAAACCATTTGATTTGTTGTCTTCCTTTAAAGTTCAGTATTGGTTCTGTGCGATTCTCCACCTGATATCATCGTTCCTAAGTCGATCTTTGCTCGTTACACCTAGCATAGTACGTAAGCATTTCATTTCTGTCGTGACTGTTTTCCTGTCTTCTGAGGACAGTGTCCATGTTTGACATTGATAGCAGAGCGTTGTTAAGAATAAGATGTTAAACATTGTTCATATTCACATGCTTGCATTTCAAAATTGGTGCCATTTAGCCTAAAACTTGATTGGCTTTATTGAATGTTTGTTGGATTTCTTTATTCTTTCTTCAATTATTGTTCATCGGTTTTGATGTTGGTGATTCTTTCTTTTCTGGAGATTGTCATCACTTCTATTTGAGCTACGTTAATCGTCATATCGTAGGTGTCGCATTCTGAGTAGAGTCTGTTAATATGTTCTTGTAGCTGTACTGTTGTTGCTGCTGTGATTGCCCCATGTGCTAATCATTCTATTTCTCTTATTATTTGTGCTGTCTTTTCCAGTTCATAAATAGTTATGATATTCTAGATGCCATTTCTGGAGAATTTCCAAGAGAAAGTAGGTGAACTGGTTGTCTAAATGACTTTTGGCTTTCTCCACATTTCATGTCATATTTATTTATAAGGAATGTAGCCCAGTTGAGTTGAATTGAGTCAAAAATTGACATCACAGCACTCGGGGCATTCCCATGAGTGCTCCGTCCTCGTCTTCAGCAGTCAATTCTGATGGTACTGGTCACAATCTGGTTATATGTTTATCAGAATGAAGCCCACTCATCTTTTTTGGTTCAGTTGTTATTTTTTTTTAAACATTTGTCAGTGGTTGGTTGGATTTTGTAGCTAATAGTTTCTACAGGACAGGTAGCCAGTCCCATGCCAGTCCTTCTTAAAGACCTTTTATGAAATTTAGAGTAGGTTACAATATGATATTCTTTGCTTCTCTCAAGTGACATGGTTTAATCATTGTCATAAGTTCAATCTCATAATCCTGATAAGTGATGTTTGTTATATTTCTTTGAATGTTGTTTATATTTATGACCTAAAGAAAAAGCACACTTATGCGTAATGTAAAAGAACGCTACATTTGGGGTATTTAATGTTAACTTGCTCTTGAAATTTAGCTGCTATATTTATAATTAATTTTACACATGATCTGAGTTTAAAATGTGCAGTTTGAATCCTTGTAAATATTCAGATAATCAGATTAATGTAAAGATGTTATACCAATAAACTATTGCTGGTATCAAACAGGAGGTTTCCAGACTAAGAGCAGAAGCCACATGCCCAGTCACTTACACAGTAGAGTACAGACTCAGATTTATGACAATTCTTGTCCAGGTGATCTGATTATCTATACAGATGGTTCTATGTTGAGAGGGAAGAGAAGTGCCTGGAGGTTCGTAGCAAAAGCCAATGGAAAATCTTTAGTGCAGGACAACCTAGCATATGATACCACAACATCTAGCATGAGAATAGACATGGAGGCGGTCACTGCAGCTTTCCGGTGCCTAAAAAACAAGATGCATACACATGTCGTAATTGTAACAGACTCTTAAAGCACGCTGAGAAAGGTGAAGACAGGGATGCTTCGAGCAGAGTGGCAAGCTTTACTTGAAAGGTTATGGGTAGCGAGCATAGTTTAGGTCTTTTTTCCAGGCTATGCTCATGTGGTGGGAAATGAACAAGCATACATATTGGCTAGATCTGCACTACTAGGTGGTGAACTGATACATGACAAGGTAGATGTGGTCAGGGCCCTTTGGGAACAAGTAATGAAGTCAGAAGAGAAACTGGATTATTATGGCCTGAAGAGAATGATGCACCTGGGTGTGACCAGAGGGTCTGGCTGGCTCAATACACTCAGAGGAAAAGTAAGGTGGACCTATAACCAGACTACGACTGGTACCGTAAGTATTGGTATCTGTGCTGGCTGCTGAAGATAGGTGGGGGGGGGGGGGGGGGAATAGGGGAATGCCCCGAGTGCTATGATGTCAATTCTTGACTCAGCTCAACTCACCTCAGCTACAGACTGAGGTAGCTTACATTTCCACTTTGCCTTCGGAATAAGCAAGGTTTTAATGTCCAGTAAATAAAAGAATTTGAATTGTGACTATGTTAACAAAAATTACTCTTTGGTGATCACTTGAAACAAACAGTTCAGGGACAAAAAAAAATTTTATGTTGGTGGTCTTTGGATATTTATAACACCATTCACAGGCATACACCATTACCAACTTAGCTTACTGGATTTGATCCAGAATTTAATTAATTCATCACAGTGTGCTTTTCAGCTGTTCCTCATTATTGAATCACTTAATATCAATTGTACGCCTCCATATTGAAGTGGTTAAGTCTTGTGCTGTGAAGGTCATAAGTTCGTTTCATGGATTGCAAGGTTCATTTCATGGGTGCAGCTTTTACATAGATCCCAAGGGATTGTGGTTGGAGCTACAAAGTTCATGCTTTGTGCTATACTCTTGACAGGCAGCTAACTACTCTGTGGAGAGAGGCTGAATTTATGTGGGATACAATTTTGTAATTTTGTGCAGTGAAGTTTTTTCTCTTAAACTTTACTATAACTTAATAAATATTCATATTCCTGTGAGGAGGGGGGGGGGGGGGGGGGGGGGGGGGGGAATACCCAGATTAATTGAATATAAAACTCCGCTTGTAATTAGTTCCCTTAGAAAGGTTTAAGTGAAGAGGAATAATATGGGGAAATCATATGTGTGAACTGCATTAGACGGCACAAGTTGCGAGGGTATGGTGTCAAGTTCATTGAATGTTGAATAAAGAATCGACATCATAGCACTCGGTACACCCCCATGAGCACTCCATCCCCATCTTCAGCAGCAAACGAAGAGTTCCAATTCCGATGGTACCAGTAACTGTCTGATTGTATATCCCTCTTGCCCTTCCCTTGAATATTGAGCGTCGGCCAGATTCCCTGGTAACTCCTTGCCGCGCCATTCTCCTCAGACTGTAATGATCTGTTTGCGCCTCTGCACTGTTCACTCGCTACCAGATGGCCCTCACAACATTTAGCTTGTCATACATTAATTCACCACCAAGTGGTGTAGAACCGGCCAGTCTGTCTGCCTGCTCATTTTCGAACACACCGGCATGACCTGGAGAGAATATTCAAAGGATACTAACTACCTGAGACCTCTGAAGTGATGCTTGCCGCACTGCACTGAGCATACCTGTCTCCATCTTTCTCAACATGCTGTGTAAGTCAGTGACAATCACGACATGTGTGTACAGCTGATTCTCAAGCCAGCGGAAGGCAGGTCATTGAAGAACTATGCTCCTTTGGAAGATAAACATAGGAAGAAAAAAAAACATGCAGCATTCTTTATTTCAAATTCAAGTGAGAAGTACTTAATGCAGTGGATGTTCTTTTTAAATAAGATGCTTGTCTAGAAGCATTTTATATCTGTGATTGGTCTTATATCTGATGTTTTCTGTGTTGATAAATATATGTGATTCCTTTTTGCTTCTGTGTAATGCTAGGGACATGTAAATGTGTTTGATGGTGTCATTCATTGATCACGTTTTGGTATTATAGTATCAGGTGCATGAGACGGTTGAGGGAGGGTGTAAGGGGTCTTGTATAAGTGTAGTTCATCATTTATCTGATTTTTTTAGGGCTGTGTATATTATGTATCTGTGTAATGTATATATACATGTCTATGTGCCTGTCTATCTGTCATTACAATATGTGTACCATTTGTGATGTTGAAGATAAATTGTGAATGACTGAGGACTAAAGGCCAATTGACCTGGAGCTGTTGCTATGTAGTGTGTGGATTCCAGATTTTAATTTCACATTTTTGATTCCAGAAATAATTGTTAATGGTGTCACGAGCATTGCTTGCTAGTAATTTCCTTGTTATTGAGACAGTGTCTCTTGCTTTTTAAGAGAGCAGATACTCTTCAGCAGAAAGAAATCAGAAACCTACAACCAGTCAGGCATAGTTATAAACTAAGAAACCTGCTCACTAGACAAATCATTTTATGCAGTGCACAGTTGTTGTGTACACACGCAGTGCTACAATTCTTTTGTTATCCTTAGAAAAAGACAAGACATTTTTTAATTTCCTGTTCTTCTTTTGCTACAGGGCCCCCTTAAAAGAGCTGTTGGCAAATTGTGTTCTAGTTTACAGTTAGGCAATGATATCTATGCCTTCTAGCCCAACACATACCATTTCAACAGACCCCTAATTAATCACCTTTTAAGACATGCTTGTTGGAAGGGTAGCTGGTCTGTTCTCCCCCCAACCCAAAATTGGGTCCCAGAACAGGAGAACTTTGAATTGAATTGTGTGTTCTGATGTTTTATGTAAATGCTTGTTGTTATCAATGGATGAACAGATAAAACATATTTCTCAGAAGCAGTGAAGCAAGTAAATGACTAGTTAGTACAGGAAAACGTCAACAGTTTTAGGCACATTTTGGGACCTGGAGAGTTTTTAATGAACATACTGGCAGGCAGAATCCAAGAGGACTTTCAACAAATACCTAGGTCACACATGCATGAACATTTGGGTTTATCTTATTGAGTGACAACATCACATAGTCAGACACTTGTCCACTGTCTGGTGATGATCATATACATGTCCTAGTGAGATATCGGTCACCAGCAACAACCTTTTCTGTCAGGCTGGTGCTCTCAGCTCTCTTTTTTTTTGTAGTAGTGAAACTTAGTTAACTTGTTTCAGCTAGAGTAGGAAAAACGGCTAAATAGCTTTCACATGCAGTAGGAAGGTAATATCTGAACATCTGAGAAGAAGCATCTGAAGTCTAGCGATGACAGCAGTGTTCCAGAAATCTCATGCTCTTATTGTGGAAGACTTCTGAGTGGCTGTTACTGGCCACCCTGACTAATGCCGTGAGCTGTGATTCCTATGCCTCCCTATAGCACAATATAATACTATTGTCTGGAAAATGGCCAATCATAATCTTTTGTGTGTGTGCTGCATTTCATATCTGGCTGCATGTTTATTATACAGCAGTTTGTACATTGAAGCAAACTGAAACATATGACTATGTTATGACTGTAATCTGGAAGTGTCTTTCGAAGTCCTGTTCCCATATAACATTCAGTTTTCTTTGTTGCCATGTAGAGAATAGTCTATGAAAAGTATGTCTTTATGTCTGTGGTGCATCAGGCATGTAGTGCTAGACCTGTATTTGTAAAGACTAATCATAATTGATGGGTTACCTGGTCAGCATCACAACTGCTGCCTGTACTTTCCAGGAAATTGTGTCGTACCCATTTTAGGCTGGATCACCCTTGAAGTCAAGATTTTTATTTTTATTTTATTTTAAATCTCCCTCAGTGCAGATTTGAACCTTTGGGTCAGAAGACAAGTGTGTAGCGCTGTGAAAATGCTACCCCTATGAAAGGTGAAGGTTGGAAAAAATCCATAGACTCATCATTTATGTTTTGTTTTCAAAGTTTTGTTGTTTGTGTCTTGGTAGAGCTTTAGCAGTGCTGGTATTTCTGCTAATTGTCTGTCATTGAAATATGATCAGTGTAACAGTTGTTCTGGTCTTCTGTGTTAAAAATACTCATGTGATATTCATGTTCAGTTACAGTGATGTAATTATTTATTTCATAGATTAGTATCATGTGTACTGTCATTGTCTGCCAATGTTGATTTCGGATTTTTGTTCAATAACATTATCAAGCATACATTGTGGCCTCGAGCCTCGACCCTTTTGCACCAGGAAACCAAAAAACAGACACTTCCATTTGCATCCAATTCCCCATAAATGTCACTTTTCCGACTTCTCTGTAGTGACTTATTTACCAGAAACATAGTTAATGCAGTTGGCTGTTTTTGCACCTCCACTAACAATTGGGAGGTCAGGATTTGAAAACATTTAACTAATGCTAGTATTTACACACACACAAAAGTTGTGGGGGAAGGGGGTGGGTGGTTAGAGCTAAATAGCTTTCTGAAAGCCAGGTTGAGCTCAGTTTCCTATAACTTTGGTGATAAAGGTCATGGTGTCACAGTATGAGTCATCCAATACCTGTGTTTTTTTGTTTTTTTAGGTCAGGGGGATGTATTCTGTTGAAAGCCTCACCCTTTTTGTGTTTATGCATTATTGCTTTCATATATCTTTATATATTTGAAAAATAAAATCAAAAATGTATTAGTGACCTACGTAAGACAATAAATATTGTTACACATTTTTTTAGTAGAATTCTAATAGGGTCATGACCTATTTTTTGTTGATGTTTCCGGGAGAAAAAAGTAAACTAACCAGTCATGATGAACATCTTATGTTATAATTGTATTAAATTCAATAGGAATTTTGAGATCACACCTGTGGTACTATTGAAATTAAAAAACAAGTCATTTGTACGTTCTTATTCTGAAATATTTTTGTAATCTTCAAATACTGAGTGAAAAAGTGTTGGATTTTCAACTTTGGCTTTATTTTCATTTTAAATTAATCTTTAATTAATCAGAAGACAATTATACTATTTGACTTTTAAAACTGAAGTTGAGTTCAAATAAAGATTTAGAGGCAATATGATTTCAAGACTTTGTTGTTTGCTTACTTCGTCAGATGAACATGCTTTTATAGTTAGTTAAGTTAGTTAGTTAAGTCAAGAATTGACATCACAGCACTCAGGGCATTTCCATGCGTGCTCTGTCCTTATCATAAGCAACCAATGCAGAGTTCCAATACTGATCGTACTGGTCACAATCTGGTTATAGGTCCGTCTCGCCTTTCCTCTGAGTGTAGCGTGTCGGCCAAACCCTCTGGTTACACTCAGGTGCCTAATTCTCTCCAGGCCATAGTAATCTTGTTTCTCTACTGACTCCATTACTTGTTCCCAAAGGACCTTGACAACATCTGCCCTGTCATGCATCAGTTCACCACCCAGTGGTGCAGATCCAGCCAATCTGTCTGCCTGTTCATTACCCACCATGCCAGCATGACCAGGAGAAAAGATCTAAACTATGCTAACTACCCATAATCTTTCCAGTAAAGCTTGCCACTCTGCTCGAAACATCCCTGTTTTCGCCTTTCTCAGCATACTTTTAGTCTGTTACAATTACGATATGTGTATGCATTTTGTTCTCTAGCCACCAGAGAGCTGCAGTTACCACCTCCACCTCCATGGTAGATGTTGTGGTGTGGTGTGCTAGGCTGTCTTGCACTAAAGATTTTCCATTGGCTTTCGCCACGAACCCCCAGGCACTTCTCTTTCCTCTCACCACCGAACCATCTGTATAGATAATCAGATCACCTGGGCGTGAATTGCCGAAAATTAACTGTTGGACTTCATCCTCCGTAGCACCAGCTGGCCACTCTCTGCACTCCCGACCCAAGTGATCATAACCCTACACAGGTCAGACTTGTCCTCTGATACTCTGACCCCCTCCTCTCCTCGCACAATTTTCTCCAGCATGCATACTTGTCTTATTGTGTCTTCTGCTTGAGCCATCTATGATTTTCCCCTTTTCAGCCTCTGACCCTTACCTGCAGCCAAAGCTTCAAACAGGGGGTGTGCTCTGTCTACAGCACCTTTAGTCTTTCTGCAATAGTCGGCAATGCAAGGATGTATCGCATGCACACAATCAGGGTGTCTCTTTTACATCCCAGGATCACCCGCATAGCTTCATTTCATATGCGCTCCAGTTTCTCTAGCTGACTCTTTGAGACAGTGAGTAACCCAAATCCATAATTAATTACTGAAATGATTAAGTGCTGGTAAAGTGTGAACAGCATTATCTGCTCCATGTCCATCGCTGCAATAATCTTTAGTGCATTAAGACCTTTTTGAGCCCTTGTTACCACCTCCTCTATGTGATCCTTAAAAGACAAAACTTCTGTCAAAGGTCATTCCCAGGTATCGAAGTCTGCTGTCTCTTTTGATTTCCCTGCCATTTATTTTGAGGATTGGAACATCAGCTCTAACAATCCTGTTGTCCAAAGAACACCACAGTACAGTTGCCTTTTCTGGGTTAATTATAGCACTTATCTCTGTACACCAGTCGGTCACCTTATCTAATGTCGCCTGTAATTCTTGAGCTGATTGATGACGACCACTTCCCTTCCTAAATACGAGAACATCATCTGCAAATGTCAATATTCTGCTGGCTCTGGGTGTTTCCAGGTCCGCAATCTTGCTTGTAAAAACGTTGAAAAGTACAGGTGAAATTGCAGGTCCCTGTGGTAGTCCTGGAGCTATAAATGCACGGTTCAGATGTCCATGAACCCAGGCAGAGAGCTACCCGACGAGTATACAAAACAGCTGCTATCCAGTGCATCAACCAAGGACAGACTCCCTTCTCCATAAGCACTTTCATCTAGATACTGTATCTGACTCTATTGTAAGCATCTTCTAAATCAAGTGCCGCTGCAACTGTTTCCTGTCTGTTCTGAAAACCTTCGAAGGCGTCAAAGGCAAAAGTGGCTGCATTTGACCATGTGTTCTTCCATGGCTGGTCACTTCCTAAACCCCGTGGAAGGAGATTTCTCTGTTCCAAAAATTCTTGTAGCTTACTCGCCACTATCTTCTCCAGCACTTCACGAAAGGTGTTTTGCAGAGTTATGATCCTAAAGCCACTGAGTGTTGAATGATCCTACACATGTTTTTATCATTCAGGCTTACCTGATTCACTTTTTAGGCTAGGGCAAACTGGGAGCCAAGACCAATCATTTAAATTCTGCCTCAGTGTGGATTCAAACTCAGGGCCTTTTGAGTGACGGGTCAACATCTAGAGCAGTGTTTGCCAAACCATTTTTTGGCCCACCATCCCCTTTTCACGTAAAAGAAAAAACTAATGTGCCATCAACCTAATGTAACCCCCACTGAAATAAAAGTTCCCATCCTACATTATCAGCAGTATCATGGATCAGGTCAGTGGTCTTGTACTGTCCCACATATGGCCAAAGCATTAGAGTATTTTACATTTTGCTTTCTCCCTGACCTCTTTCCATCAATTATGCAATACGTCACCAAATTCTCAAGTCTATTCCTGTCCATAAAAGATGCTTTCTGTAATCGAAGAAAAAGAAAGATGCAATGTGTAATCAACTAGTTTTTGGCGGAATCTATCGTCGCCTGGAGATCCCCTATATCCTTCCAAATAACTTACAGGGCTCGAATTAAATAAGTCTAGGGGAATTATAACGGTCCCTGAGTTCTGGAAAATAGAGGAAGGAGAATACAGAAAGTTAAAGAATAGGGTGAATCCCCGGAAATTTCCTAAAGAAATTCAGAAAATAACCAAAGTCAAAACTTTGT